>JADMLL010000001.1:6815064-6850761 GCA_016920875.1 Columbicola columbae | reverse complement strand
TCTAGGAGGAAACTGAAGTATATCACTTTGCTTAATACAGGCGTACCAACACTTAGGTTCAGGGCGGGTAAAATATGTATTCGAATGTTCCACGACTTATGTCCCTCAATTACTATTTACACTACTACATGTATTTACTGTCTATAGTTGGCATCGCCACATGCATTACTTTTGAAATAAGGTTCTTATGGAAGTGTGCAATACTTTTGGACAACGACAGCGTTTCTGCTAAACCTTTGGAAAGATTTCATTTCATAAGTAACGCACGCAGGAAGAGTTTCATAAATAATGCACAATGCTAAAGTGATAATCTACATCAGGGGTGGACAATCTTTTTAATCAACGAGCCAATTTAAATTTTAAAATTTTTTGGTGGTACGCACATAAAATAGAAACTAAAGGGCCGCACAAATTTGCAACACATGAACTCCGCGGCTAGTTTAGCTTCTTCTGTAGACTATGCACCTACTATTCTGCTAAGTAAATTTCAGTTTAAACTTCTCGACCGTAAAAAGTACCCTCGACATAAACTATAAACCCTCGGCGGGCCGGATCAAATTCTTCCCCAGGCCGGAGTTGGTCCGTGGGCCGGTCTTTGCCAATCACTGATTATTATAATTTTATAACCCATCAGAGTTGGACCGGAAAATAATGTCCGTTACACCCAATATTTGAGGAACAAGAGAAACAGGCTGGATAGTGTCTTACCCAAGTGCGGGTCGAATCTACTACCTTTGGATTGGTAGTAGAGTGCAATACATCTCAGCCACCAGGCCCCCAACTATTTATTTATTTATCTACAAATTTTTATGTAAAAAAAATTTATGTAAAACACCAACAAATTGGTGGATTATCAGGAAATTAGAGAAACAAACTTTTGAGCTATAAAGAAGTCGTATAGCACCCAGATAAACGGTGGAAGAGTCTAAATCTCGCACGTTAGCGAAGTAAATCAGTCAATTTGTAAATTGTCTAGGTAATGTGGTTATTATTAATAACTTCCGAGTGTTCTTTTCTCGACCACCTTTTCCCAGAATGAGTTTGTGACAATTCTAACATCTCACGTATAACCTCCTCTTCCTCCGCTTTTCAAGTTATTCGGGAGGATGGTTCGATTAGAACACAGACAACATTCCCAAATTCGATGGAGTTAATATTGAGTTCATCTAAAAAATTGCTTCTACCTTCCATCTTTTGACCTTTGACGTGAAAGTCGAGCTCATTCTCTGTATCTAACTTTCACACTTCAGCGACTGATTCAAAAGTAATCGAAGAGGAAGGAATATATATCTCGAGTTTGCATTTCCCTTCCGTTTCGATTTTTCTTAGGAAAATTTTTTTTTTTTTTTTTACACCCTTCGCCCCCAGCCCTCAACTCACCCCCCGAAATCTAATAAGAAAATTCTTCCACTCATTAAATAATTCAATTTTTGTAATAATTTTCTTTTCTTCCACTCCGGATGCAAAAGCCCCGAAGGAAAGAGTTTCAGCACTGCTGTATATCTTCCTTCTCATTGCTCTTAAGAGATTTGAATTAATATTAATGTTCCAGTTTCATCGACTTTCTTATAAACCTCACTCACTTTTGAGATTTTGGTTCGAAGTATTATATTAATATTAATAAAGTTTTGTTTTGTTTTCCTGTTGCTGCTTCTCCGAGCTGCTGTTGTCTTTATTTAAAAGTTTCGGATCCTAATTATTTGAGAGATTTTTGAAACGTCATTCCAGTAGCTCTTTAATGGCTTAGGTTGACTGCTGACTAGTTGAAAAGAAAGTCAGAGGAAGGATCGTTTCCTGTTGGAAGGAAAACTCTGGAGACTTTGGCTGTGAAAGAGAGAGAGGACTATGCACGATTGGGGAAGTAAAGGAAAGGAGATGCCGTAATAATCGTTTCATAAATAATGCACAGTGGGTCTTTTAGTACTAAAGCTAACTAAAGACATATTGTTAGTAGTCCTAGCATCTCGTAAAAAGTTTTGAACTCGGTGAAGATGGCAGAAGTTTGGATGAAAGAATCTTTAGGCGTAACACCTTCGTAACGGTCTACTATTTGGACAAAGGCCTCGAAAGACTAAAAGAAACGAGTAACAGTTTTGAAAAGAAGGAGATCGTGGGCAGACGAAAGGAAGATGAATTATCCGAATGGCGAACAATCGAAAGTCTGAATCGGAGGGTTGAAGAGGTAAGAAAGAAGACCGTGGGCAGACGGAGGCAGATGCATCATCATTCCAAGAGATAACCATCTTATCAGTTGTGAATGTAAATTCATTTCGGCTTAATCTAAAGTTAGATTCGAATCGCGAGTAAATAAAATGGCGGTGAATGATATTTACCAAGTTGGACTTTAGCAAACGGCGGCTAATTTTCTAGAAGAATTCTACTGAAACCTACTTTCACCGCACTTAAATCCGAACTCATTTGTCGTAACCGAGTAAACAATGCCAAAGAAGACTCCTCTACGGCCTCGATGTCGCTTTTCGCACTTCTACCAAGAGCTAGCTCACCGCTATTCCGCCGGATCTACTATGGTGTCTCGGGTTCATGGACCCCCCACCTCCTCCTAATCTTCGGGTTAGTCATTGCCTCCCACCAGTCCTTTGGCTTTGTCTTTTTACGTTTCGTCCGTCCAACGTTCAAACACCACTTGATGACCCCCCTCTCCTCGTCTTCTAACGACTTCATCTTTTACCGGATTGTGTATCCTGTTAGCTCTTATCTATTCTCGCTTATAATTCAACTTACGATTGTCTATTCTATCTTATCTATTGCATAAATTGATCTTTTTATCAAAGTCCTGTAGTTTTGTTGTCACGAGTTTAGGGTTATCGATGTCACCAATTCTGTATACTGTACGGTTTGGGATTCAAGTTCCTCCTTCTGTGTGTTCTGATGGCACTGGTACGGGAAAGTTGTCTTAAGTCATGTTACTCAACCAAACTTCATTTCCGTTTCTCAATATTTGTGTGTCTGTTGATTGATGTTTCGTACATCTTCTACCTGTGTGTCTGCATATAGGAAACCTAAACTTTCTAAATCGTGGCTCCATTAATAATTTAAATAAATAGAAATTGAGTTTAGTTGGTGAGTCTTTATACCACGTGGGAGCATAACTCACGAGCCGATTTTAACGAAACTTCCCACACACGATCCCATACAAAGGGAAGACATGATCCTAACGTTAGGTCGTTCAAGTTCTCTCTATCACCACATATGTACCTATTAAAATCATCACTTTAAGAAAAATTAGTTTAAGTCTAAAGTTAAAAATTATTTATTCCAGATTATTTATCTATTAACTCTTCTGTACTGAACCGGGAATGTTTATTTATACAAACTTTTGTATTAAACCCATTGCAGTAGGTCTTATAACTGGGTGATGGTAAGGAACAAAGTGACAGATAAATAAAAAACCTAGTGTGCATTATTTATGAAATGGCCCCGTTTCTTTCTCTCACACACTTCCTCTTAATTATTAAATGAGACCCACAATCTCTCAATAATTATTTCAATAAAACGAGTCAAGAGTTGTGATGATTTATTTATTAAAGTTATTAAAAGGACGCGGGGATATTTATTTTATAGTAAAA
This sequence comes from Columbicola columbae, assembly GCA_016920875.1. NCBI lineage: Eukaryota > Metazoa > Arthropoda > Insecta > Psocodea > Philopteridae > Columbicola > Columbicola columbae. The sequence goes on along the minus strand of JADMLL010000001.1, from coordinate 6,847,174 downwards.
TGTCTATTGAAAGAAAACCTTGTCTTATTTATTAATTATTTAAATTCCCTTAATAAATGAATTTCTCTTTGGAATCAGCTAAGTAAATTAGGATTCAGTGTGCATTATTTATGAAATAATCTCCGTCCACTTCCCTCTCTCCTTTCTCTCTCATTTCCCTTCAACCAGAAGAGTGGAAAGCCTTAGTTCTATGACTCTGAACCTTCTCTCATCAATCAGTATGCACTTATTAATCATTATTTACATAAAACGAGTTGAAATATTAATAAATAAATATTTGGTACGCGATGATTTATTTATTAACGTTATTGGAAAGAAGCGGAAACGTCCTGTTATACGAATAGAGTGAGAACACAAGTGTATCATACTTCACCAACCACTCCTTACTCAAAACAATCACGTCCAAAAATAAATAAATAAATAATCCTTCAAATACCTCGGTTAGGAAGTTAATAAGTATAAGATTCAGTGTGCAGTAGTTTTGAAATAACTTTTTCCTTATCGAATTGGTTAAAGAAACACAAACTAAAGGAGCGTGAAGTCCCTCTGTTCACTCCTGAGCCCACCGGTTTAGTTATAGTCACCGGAAGAGGAGTCGTTTAAGAAGAAAGATGTGGAATAGTCCACATACATAATGCACTAATACATACATTTATACTCTTAAAAGGGTTCACTTACCCTACATCCGGTTAAACCTGTTGTTCGAATACCTGTCGCCAAAACTAGAACTCTGCTTATCTCCGGCTGGATCTTTTGGTAGGTATCATAAATTCCCGTAGTATCAAAATCGGGAGCCCTCCCATCAATGACTAAAACCTTGAAAAAGTTTTTGGTTTTATTAATATACGATGACGGATTTATAAAAATCTTTTAATATTATTTCCACGTGGGAGGAGGAGTGTAGTGGTTGAAGTTCCTGACTAGGATGCAATGATCTTGAGTTCGAATCCTCCTCCCGCATCCTGTTATACCACCACCACTAATATTATTTCCACGAGTATGAAAAATGATATTATAATCTATAAATAAATTAAGTACATAATAACGAATTTATTATTTTTAAATAAACACTACTGACTTCCTGCAACAATATAATATCAAAGAATGCTTGACTGTGCCCCCTTACCGGGTGTTATATTATTAAAATAACAATATAACTCAAAATCATCCAAAATTATACTGACCAATACAATCCACTTATAACTAAATAGATGCCTGCCTAAATAATAATATAATATAAATAACTTCTTTTCACCCAGGGACATTGAAGATGTACCAACACAGATATCTGACGTCATTAGAAAAAGAAGAATCGCCTTCTACGGGCACATGGATGGACCCAGGGAGACTGACCAACCAGATCTTCACAAAATAGAAAAATAAAGCCGGCATGGAGAAAGACTTGAAAGAGACAGGAATCACAGCCGAAGACCTGAACCTAAGGGATACTCCGAGGAAGAAAATAGAAGAAGCAAGTTTAGAGGAAAAGCCGACGCTAAAAATAGGAACGAAATGGACGGAAGAGAGAAAGAAGGAACACAGCGAGAGAATGTAAGAGGCCAAAAAGGTTGAAATAGCGTGGTCCTAAAATGGCCGATACGAATTTAAAAAGAAACGAATAGTAAATATAATAATATAAAATACAAATAAATAGAGAAGGACACAAATATATAATTGTTGACACCAGACTAAAACCGATACTCAGGATAAGATCATTCGGCCAACATGAACCTCCTGATCTTTAGGGTTTGGTGTATGAATACTACAACCTTTCTGATCTTGTCGCAAGATGGTGAGCCAATAATAACAGAGATATCATTGTTTCCTCTTTCAATATATTGCAAAAGGTACTGTTGGTCGGGGTGGTCCATATATTGGGCACTACAACAGGATGTGCTTGAGGAATGAGATTGAAATTTTCTTTAGTTATCTGTTTTATCTATTTATTTATGCATTACAAAATTAATATTTGGTTATATTAATTTTGTTTTTTGGAGGACGTACGCAATTAATCGTATAAACTATTTATAATTACAATGCGGTTCATTGTTTACCCTTCTCGGATGTTATTATGTTCATGTATATCCCCATCATCCCTTCGATTAAACAAAATTAATATGACTAAATAAAAACTGAAATAATATATAAATATATAAATAAGCACACCCGCAATTAAATAGTATGAACAAATAACCAAAATAAATATCTAGTCAAATACATAAATAAATAACCAATAAATGAAGAAACACGGGATAAATAACGAATGGACAGAATATAACGATGTAAAAGAAATGACGAATAATATAATATACATAGACCAGGGATGGCGAACCTATGGCACGCACAAAAACAAAATTATTATTTTTTAATAATTAATATCTTTTTGACAGAAATTAATTAAAAATTATTAATCCATACTTAATTTATAATTTATTATATCCATTTCTCGTACTGAATACCTATCTTAGTACCTTAACTACAACCGCCAAATTGTACATTTTATTACTGAAATATTGATGGGTTCTATCGAAGTAGATAAAGATGCGAATTAGATAAAATTGTTTAAAAAGAATTGCTTTTACTGTATTTGTTTATTTAATTATACTTACGTATAGTTTCACCACGCCAACATTTCGAATCAAAATTTATTGTGGCACGTCACCTATTTAAAAAGAATTTGTATGACTTTATGGCACGGACATCAAAAAGGTTGGCCATCCCTGACATAGACGAATATAATGAACTAATAAATCCTCTATTTCTCTTAGAAGTGTCTGTTATACATTTAGCCAAGCATCTATTTAGTTATAAATGGATTAGGTAGCACAGTATAATTTTGCCTCGTTTTGAGTTAGATTCTTACTTTAATATTGTAAGAGCGCACAATCAAAAACTATTTTATATTATATTATCCAGGGAAATTAGTACTGTTTGGTTAAAAAATAATAAATTCGTTAGTCAGACATCTATTTATGACTAGAAATATAAATAGAATGTAGGACAGTACAATTTCGGATCGTTTCGGGTTATACTCTAACTTTAATATTGAAACATTTGGTGAGGGCGCACAATCAAACATGATTTTATATTATATTATAATATTACTACATGGGGTAGGTTATGTTAGGTTAAAGCGCCCGACTAAAGGAGTTATGATCGTGAGTTCGAATCCTCTCGTATACTTTTATAACCGGACGTAAAAAAACGGGATTAATAACCCAAATAAATAAATAAATATTATATAATTAATAACTATACCATATTAAAATATGAATCACTAAATATTTAAGGAAATAATTTAGAGAGTGAATTATTTTCGAAATGACACGTCTATCTCTCTACGAAGGAGTCAGTTAAATAAACTTACGACTGTGCATTATTTATGAAACGATTCGCCCCCTCTCTCCGCTACGAAATTCATTCTAATATTCTGAAGACTTATTAAAATATCAATTCAATAAAACAATTGTGATTTTTAATAGAAAAAAATATTTATTTGGGATAATTTATGTAGGGCTATTTATTAATGTTATGGAAGTGAAATCGATACGTCTTGACATGAGAACAGAGTGAGAATATGTAACTGCAGCAAACCCCTTTCATAATAATATAGTATAAAGGAATTCAGTTAGAAAATGAAAATATAATTTGCATTATTTTTCAAATGACCCCGTCTCCGCTCATCATTCACTTCCGTTCAGTCGTTAAATGAAACTCATCAAATCCCTTCCATCAGTCATTATATACTTATTAAATATACATTTATAAAAACCATTATAAATCTTAATAAAAAAATAATTATTGAGGACGATTTAGATACTAAAAGTAATCGGGATAAAACTGGCGAGTCATGTTATGTGTACGGTGTTACGAAGTTATTAAACTTATTGAGCGTTATGAACCATGTCTTATTGTTATTTATTAATAAATAAAAGGGTCGTATGAAAGGAATAAGCAAAGATTCGTTGTGCATTATTTATGAAACGTCCCACGTGTCTATGGAGATTCATTTCATCTCTCATCCGAGAACGGAATTTAATAAGTTTTTATAAGATGACAGATTTATTAGTGTTATTAAAATTAATTGGATATGTCTTTTTATGGTCACGTAGGAAGGTATCTTGTTGTCTAGGGTTAGGCGATATCGTGGAACAACCTTAAAGGTGTTAGTGGATAACTTTTGGCTACTACGTCAAATTTTTGGGAAAATAAGTTTCTCTCACCTCTTTCAGACAGTTTCAGTGCTTGGAGGATTGGTTTCGACGGAAACTTCGCCCCTGTGAACGAATCTGAAAGTCGAAAGTTCGAAGACGGACTGAATGGAAGGAAGTAACAGAACCAAGGTTTGGCAGGTGGAATGAAGGAGTGGAAAAGGACCAGAAACGGCAGAAAGAAAATCAATGTTTAAGAGTTTTTCAGGGGCGTAACAAGGAAAATTTACATATTCACATAACTAATAACAGCCGCAAAAATCTTAAACCTCAACCATAAAGATAAATCAAGATTCAGGCTCTGCGTGTGTGCATTATTTTTGGAATAAGTCCTTTGTTTCGGTGTCCAGTTATTATAAAATGAGTCCCAGAAAAAAAAGTGTGCATTATTTATGAGAGAAAGATGGAATAAGTGAGAACATGGAATGAGTATTTACAAAATGAATGATTTGTGCGGCCCTTATGGGATGAGCTTAGAAAGAAAAGTGTGCGGAATTTATGAAATAAATTGTTCTTAAGTGTGCAATATTTATGAAATGGTTCCTTCATAGAAAAGTGCGTTATTGATGAAACGGTTTAATCGTACGAGTATTTGTCACTTGAATTTTTTACGGGAGTGTGCAGTATTTATGAAATGGATTGCTCGTATTATATATGAAAGGAATTGTTCATTAGAGTGCAATATTTATGAAGTGAAATCCTCATACAAGTGTGCAATATTTATGAAACAATCTCTTCTTAGAAGTGTGCAATATTTGTTACATGAATTTTTTAACGGGAGTGTGCAATATTTATGAAATGGATTGGTCGTAAGATTGTGTATTATTTATGAAAGGAATTGTTCTTATGAGAAAAATTATTCGTAGGAGTGTGCAGTATTTATGAAATGAAATCCTCGTACAAGCATGCAATATTTATGAGATGATTTATTCGTAGAAATGAGTATTTGTACGAGTATTTGTGAAATGGATTGGTCGTACGATTGTGTATTATTGACGAAACGATTTAATCGTAGGACTGTGAAGTGAGTCTATCTGGTAGAAAAGTCGGAGTTATGGCCGCCTTTGGAAACCGTCTAGAGTTTCTCAAGAGGATCTTAAGGATGAGGAAATGTTTGGTACTTGACTAATCACTAACCCAAGGATACACCCGCTTTCGCCCTAACATAAAAGTTACCAGACTAACACTTACACACCAAATTTTGGTGTTCCGATTAACCGAAGAATTTTTACATACCATCAGTGAAGAATTTAAATTTTCATCAGCAATTTTCAATCATCAGCATTTGATCGACTGGCGAGGAAAGAATTTCATCTGACTAACTCTTCCAGACGTTTCGCGAACTTCCTGAGTGTTAAATTTCGTCTCGATTCGAATATCGCAGACATTACTGACGACTTCCGTATTCTGAATATCGCGCACTCTCGTGAGCGATTTATTTCATAAGTACCGCACACTGGTATGAAGGATTCATTTCATAAATAATGCACACTTCTATGAGTGATTTAACCGTTTTTATTTCGTCATTCTGAGGAGGTCAAATTTTCACAATTTCTTTCCTCAATCATGACGCTGTTAGAGACCTTGGAGTGTTCTTTCTAGTTCCCCTTTCGACTCTTGCGAATAACCAATCTTCTCTTCCTGAGAACTGTGTATTACTGAGTTAACGTGTGCATTACTTATGAAATGAGATTTAAATGCCAATTTTGAGAGAGTAGAAACTAGATCCACAAGACTGAAGGAGAAAAAACGTGAAACAACAGGAAATCATCCAGCTCTTATTTGACGAATAGCACAAACATTTATTGAAGACTCATTTCATAAGTATTGCACACTTTCATCACAACCGCACTTCATAAATAAAGCAAACTTTTGATGCAAAGAAAGAAACTTAGCTCTTCCTGATTTTGTTCCATCTCTGTTGTAAGCCTTATTTCCTTTATCTACGAAGTGCGGTTGTGATGAAAGTGTGCAATACTTATGAAATGAGTCTTCAATAAATGTTTGTGCTATTCGTCAAATAAGAGCTGGATGATTTCCTGTTGTTTCACGTTTTTTCAGTCTTGTGGAACTAGTTTCCTCTCTCAAAATTGGCATTTAAATCTCATTTCATAAGTAATGCACACGTTTACTGAGTAATACAGTTCTCAGGAAGAGAAGATTGGTTATTCGCAAGAGTCGAAAGGGGAACTAGAACTAGTAGAACTAGGGGAACAGCGTCATGATCGAGGATGGGAAGAAACCTGGAACAGCTAAAAATCCGGTTTTTTAAGAATAACAACAATTTTTAAGGGTCGTTTCATAAGTATTGCACACTTTCATGAGAGTCCCACTTCATAGATGAAGCAAACCTGAGTCATAGAGGTTAAACAAGATTTGGAAGAGCTGAGAATCAGTTTCTTTCCCCCAAAAAGTTTGCTTTTCTACGAAGTGTGGTTCTCATAAAAGTGTGCAGTACTTATGAAATAAGTCTTCCCTAAAAGTTATTAATGAAATATAAAAAAACCGGATGATTTCCAGTTGGTCCAGGTTTCTTTCCTTGTATCTTGTTTAACTAGTTTCCTCTTCTTAAAAAAACTTTGTGTTTAATGTGTCAGATCTAGTTGCGTGATTCTTTCCTGCTGTTTTCAATCTTCCTCGGTTTCTTTGCTCAATTATTAATTACATCAGGTTAATAAATAATTAATCAGGTTCGTTTTAGAGGAAAAGAAAAATTTTTACGAACGTCACAGATCGTGCCTATTTAACAGCTAATTTTGATTTGATTACGAATTTAAGACTTTAAGCTGCCATTGTCAGTGATGTTACCTTCTTCACTGTCTTCCTTTTCTGTCGGGAATCGTCACCTACTGATGTCTTTGAGTTTCATAAAATGTATAAGTTTGCTAGATAAATTCAAAACCTTCTGTTCAGGTTAGATTTCAAGTTGTAACTTCAACTAACAACCGAGTCTTCGACAGACACAACCACACTTCAAGTCTGTCGGTAGATATCTGACTAAAACGAGGAGAAGAGATAGAAAAGGATCTAGTCTGAGAAATAGTTAAAAAAACAGATGAGAGCTGTATAGTTTGTTACTCCCTCGAGAACTAACCCAAGTTGGTCGAAGGAGAGAAGCTTTTTCTTAGGAAAGATGAGCTGGGAATAGTAGAAGAGGAAAGGAAAACGGGAAAAATGAGTCACAAAGAGGAGAAGCGTTCGTTAAAAAGCTTAGGCAGTCGGCCAATTCTGTTCACTTATTTCATCCACCCTTATGGAATACAGCAACCCCTAACCCCTGGCTGAGGCGGAAGAGTGGAATTCTCCCATTGTATCAGGGGTTATGTTCGTTCCGAAAACATAAGCCTCTATCCGTCCATCTCCTTCATCTTTCTTCGACAACTGAACATTTTCGGCGCGCCTAATGGAAAACTTGTTTCTACTCCAACCTCTCTATTCATGGCTATTTCCAACGAAAGTAGTTTTTCGTTTTGTCTTCATACAAGTTGGAACCACTTTCCGATTTTGTGTTCCTTCCTTCATCTCTCTCTCTCCGTCAGGTTCAGTTTCTTTGTCGTGGATACAGTCACATACTTCCTGTTCGCTGAAGGTTTCATGAAAACATGGGACAACCACAATTCAGAGATCCGCCTTCGTCTAACTGAGTCGAATACAAATGCTGTTGGTCGGTTCAAACCAAAAAAAAAATTCGTGGCAACGTTTCAAAATCCTGTCGCCATTTTTTTCCGCTCATATCGACGTCAATTTTTTTTTTAGAGGATATTACTCCCATGAGAGCTGTAGTCAATGACGCTTGAATCATTTATTAGAAGCACATACACCCACCAGGTGTTGGTGAAGAAACACAGCAGAATGTTAGCCAAGGATAGTGAAAACTGTTTTCATTATTAAAGGATTTTCCTTTAAAATGAACAATCCAGTGATTGATCATGTTGTGAACAAAAGGGCAACCATTTCCTCAAATTTACTTGCACCTGGTCCAAGAAACTCCGACAAGAGTAATGGCTGAATAGGAAACAACAACGAAAGGGATGGCCTTAGGTTCTTTTGAGCTCTCTTTGTCCAACAACCAAACTTCTTTAGTGAAATCTGACGGCGTGGCGCCCCAGTTTCCCGATACTGGCGTGGGGAGTCGAAATAAATTTGAATTCCTGCTGAAACAGTCGTTGGTGATTTATTCATAAGATAAAAAGAAATGTGAACATTATCTTTCACGTTAGTGAACTTTCCGTCCAAGTAATAACAACAACAACTTTGGACTCTTTCCAAATTTTTGCTTAGTTCAACAGCAATGGAAGAGCCATAAGACCTGTCGAGAGCGAGAGAAACGTTCGACCCAGTTTTGAAAATCCCAAAACTTATTCACAACTAATAATTTATCGGAGTTTATGTAATTCACCCGCATTTTTTTTTAGTCGAATTGTTTCATTATTAAGCCCAAGGCATTTTGGCCCGGGCGGTGGTGCTTAAAAAAATTATTGAAAAAAAAAAAATTTTTTTCTTTCAAGTTATCACGACCTATAAACGAGTAATTTACATCGAATTTTACTTGTAACAGACAGGTTTTCCTTATGAAATCGACATTTCAAAATACAAAGAACCAATCCCCCGTTTAAAAAAACCACTTCAAACCCTCTCTTTTAACAACCGAATTCATAGCTAAAATTTAAGAAGAGCTATTTACCCGGTTTGAGGTAGGGAAAAAAAATTCATCTTACGTTTCCTCGAATCGGGTTTCCGTTTTAACAAGACACAGTTCCACTCGCTCTCGATACGTCATCTCCCATCTTTTTACGGGTGTTTATTATTGATAAGGTTAAATTGCTGTGGAAACTTGAAAAGAGCATAATCGCTTATGTCATTGAAAGCGGATTATTTCTTTTTTTTAAAAATTAATTGCAATAAACTTGGCAACGTCGCACCGAGTCCTAGATATTACCGACTTTTTTTCTCTCGTTATACACCGAATGGATTCGAAGTAAGAAGATTCGTTCGCCGATTTGTTGCGTATTGTCGGAGGAGACTTTTTGTTTTTTGTTTTTTTGATTTGTTTGCTTCGTGGTGAACGTCACCGCCGTGCCATAAACTTACGAATTTTCGTTTCTCTCTTTTTCTTCCGAATCTAGAAACTGTTTTCTAAATCTAGATTTCTCTCTCTACTTCAAATCTGCAATTATATTTATAAATTCTTTTCTCTTCTTCTAAACTTTATTAAAAATATATTTTGATGGAAGTAGATTTAGAAAATTGATTAGTCTACAATTATTTTTTTTTATATTTCTAGGAAGTAGACTAAGAATTTGTTTCTGTTTGTTGTAGATTAGATTGACAGTTGAAAGGTTTTTTATGCGGATTCATTCTCTTATTCAAGTAGAACGCATTATAATTGCAAATGAACCTCGAAAAAAAATTTTTTTTGTATGAGTGAAGAAAATTCAAGTCGATATATACTGTATACATAGTCGTGTATATCATTAGCTATAATTAATTATAAGCACTTAATTTAGTTGTGACATCTTCGAGGATGAAAAGGAAGAAGAGCTTTTGAGAGACGGTTTGTGGTGTTTATGGTTACGGCGGCCATTTTCCCCAATTTTGTGTGGTCTATTATTGTTGGATCTGTTTTTGTTGTTGTAGTTGTCGGACGAGAGCTTGTTTGTTCCTGTTGGAGAGGATAATTGGTATCTTTTCTTGAAATTTGTTTCCTGACAGGAAGTGGATATATCTAATTGGTTCAAGTTTTGGATTTGTTTGGGTGTGAAAATCTCTGTCAGGTTTCTTCTGTAGATGAACTTGATTTATCATATTGTTGACAGCAGGAAGTTGGGCTTATTACAATTTTGCTGAGTTAAAAATTTGGTTCTTTCTTGCTGGTTTCAGTTTCTTATTGTGCACCAAGTTCCAACTTGTTTTTGGTTTGTGCTATACCATGTGGGTCTTGATGTGTCAATCCCAAACTCTGATTTGGTTTATTTGACAAAAGTCTCTCCTTTCTACCTCTCATACCCTAGTTTAGAGTGTGCATTATTTATGAAATGAGATTCTGTGTATGATTCTCAATTCTTTCATGCCTATCCATACAATCCCTTCCTTGTATGAAGTCTTCAAGAAATTATATTTCCAAGAAGTAGTCTTCTAAGAGTGTAGCAATACTTATAAACTGAGTGCATGTATATGTGCAGTATTTATGAAATAAAGTCTCGATGGGTGACTTCGAAATCTTTTACGTTTTTTCTGAAACAATCTCCTCTTTCAAAACCTGTGCAATACTTTTGAAATGACTTCCTCTGAAGAGAGTGCATTAAGCTTGTGGAAGATGTTAATGGAATTCATTTGTGAGACTAGTTCTGATACATGGTTCCCAACTCTTCTAGATTTTATCTGTTGTGGTGTTACTCCCCTAAATGTGTGCATTATTTATGAAATGGGGTTTAAATGTATGGGTTTCTATTCTTACAACACTTCCGTGATTTCTTCCAAACTGTCCTGAAACGAAGGCTGTAGGAGAGTGTGCGTCACTTGATGTGTGGTCATTTTCTAGCTTCGTTTCTTAGTCAAGTTTTGTTGTGCAGAAATAAGCGATCGACACAGTCTGGCTGGTAAAAAAAAGTTTTCACGTTTCGCCAAGACCTCACATCTTCTTATCGTTTATTTTGTTTCGAATCAGCTCTAGGCTAGATGACTCCTGCTAATCACTTTCATTAGAAAACACAAATAGTTTCGATGATAATATTTATCTAAAAAGAGAGACAGGGTGGGGCGGGGCGGGGGGTCTCTTTACGAGAGGAAAGCGAGATTTCGCTCTTCCAAACAACATGGAGATCATCTCACAGACTCTCATCTGAGAAATGTCACTGTAGTCGGATACGAACTTCGCAACGACAAAAAAAAACGGTAAACGATCCCCGTCACCGCCTTCTAAGAAAATCGTTCTCTTGTATTCGGAGCCGTCTTCTGGTTTTACCTTACCAAAGGATCCAATTAACGGTTCTCACCCTTTTCTCTGTAAAATTTGATTCCTTTCATTCTCAATTCAAAGTTAATTTCATTTTCTCAACACTCCTTCTCTCTTCTTGATTCTATTTTCTCAGGACCGATCTACTTCCTTTCTACCTCTTCCCAAATGTGAGTTAGACAGGAATCGGATGTGATTTCCAACACTTTCACCGGAAACTAATATCATCCTTCAGGAAGTGTGCACTACCAATAAGGATTTCTTAAAGTTCTTGTTCTTTCTAAATGTGTGCAATATTTATGAAATGTATCCTTTACAAGGGTGTGTACCACTTATGCAGTGAGGCAGACGAGTGCTACTTCCATGGATTTTAGTTCTTCGGGGGTTAATCTTCTTTCTAAAGATCCTTACGTAAGTGATGCACACCTTTAGGTTAGGAAACTGTTTCCAGGAGATGGCAAAGATGTGGAGGGATTGGGAACGACATCCCGTCGTTCCCAATCCCTCCACATCTTTGCCATCTCAAACAGTTTCCTAACCTTAAAGGTGTGCATCACTTACGTACAAACCTCTTCCAAACTGTGCATTATTTACGGAATGAAATCCTAATCCTATTCCTATACACTCAAATCATTTTGGCCTTACGAAAACATCCCATACAGTGTGCATTACTTATGAAATGAAATCCCTGCAAGTTTGCGCTTTACAACAATCCAAGATGGTGTCTCACCGCAATACATATTTCAGCTTAGAGGTCGCTTTTAAAAACGATTCGGTACATAAATCTAGTAGAAAACTCCTAGAACGAGTGAAAATCAGAAAAAATCGCGAAGCACAAATACAGGAGAGCGTATCGCTACGTGCTTTCGTAAGGCAAAAAACTGATAAGAAATGATTGATAGGAATTTGGTTGACTTCAAGGTCGTGTCTGGAATAATCGAGATTACGCTAATTAATATTAATGTATTACCTGATTACAACGTGACAAACGGAAATAAATAAAAATGAAGAAAAGCATTATTTCTACAAAATAGACATGTGTTTGTTCCCATTCTCTCTCTTCCTTTCTTAACTTTTTGACTTTGAATTTTGACATTTTCGCAAACATAACCCATCTCCGACTAATTCAAACTAAACCGTGTTGGAAGTTCACGAAGCCAAAAGGTTAAGCGGAAAAGAGGAAAAAATTGTTATACACAAACCCAAGACGAAAGATACGTCATCAAAGCCACAAATCAAATATTTCAAAAATTATGAAAACTACCTCTGCCCAAACAAAAATGGAACATAATCAAATTATCAGCAGAGGTGACTAGATATATATCATTTGGAGTATAACTTATACATAATTAATTTACATTTATAAACAAACAAAAAAAATATACAATAGTCTTACGATTATTTGTCTCAAGTGTCCTTCTAACCTCAGAATGATTATTTAGAATTGAACGCAAGGCATTTCATCGAAACACCTGTAACGCAGTCGGAGGCTTCTTTGAAATTACAAAAAAAATTGAAAAGAGCAAAAAAAGAAACTCAAAAACAAACTTTCATACTTCACCACCCCACCCCACATCACCACGGAAACTTTCAACGAATTCACTACCGTAAATCATGAAAACAAAATGAAAAAAGAGAAAAAAAAATTGAAGAAAGAAAAACGAAACGAGTTAACGGATTTGCTCTAAGCTTCTGCAAAAATTCAAATTCAAAAAACATTAAAATCACAACTCTTGAACTATCCAAGATGAGAGCCATGAAACCGGTTGACATCATCCGGTGTTCGTTTATTGTGAATCAAGCAATTTACGAACTTCCGTTCGAATTCCTTTTGAATACAAGAGTGTCGCTCATTCGGAAAATAAATTAATAAATAAATAAATAGATTAATCAAAGCCTTGATTCACCTTCGTTGTTATGTCCGTCTGTCTGCAGGTATGTGAGGTAGTAAAACAAGGGGCATGAAATTATTTTCACCGAAAAAAAAATTCTTTTATAAGACAAAAATAGAGTGTTTTTGTTAATTTATTGCAGAAACAGTCTTTCGGGTAAATTTTTAGTCATCCGCCATTTTGTAAACCTTTCTTATTTGGCGTGTAATGAAAACCTGAGTACCACAATATAGAATTCATTTTATTGCTTAAAAAAAAATTTTGCTACATTAGAATACGTCAAAAAGGTATCTCGACAATTTCCAAAGGACTTTATTTCTGCGACAAATTTCCCTGCAGACAGATGCCTATCAAAAACCTCGAGATTATAAATATCAAAAATTTTTTCAAGGGACATGAACTAATCGAAGGACTTTTTGACTTGGACGGATGAAATTTTATTGTTGAAGAAATAAAAAACAGTCTAATGTCCTTCTCTTCCAGGTTGAGGTAAGCGTTCACGTTTTTTGAGCCGTCGGAACGGAGTTAGACTCCGGTTTTTTGGCTCCTGACTGACTTCCATAGTACAAATCGTTATACGATTTTGAAGGAGGACCGCCCGCTTTCTTCGCAAGAAGCGGAGCCTGTCTGATCTTGTTGATCTTCTCCTGCTGCATTAGATAATTTTGAAACATCTGATGAAACGTCATCTCCGAGTTGAGACCGGCGTTTATCAAGTGTCCGTATTGATTGTTGAAGAAAGACCCTTCGGAAGTACCCATGCCCATGGGCAAACTCCCAGACGGACCCGTTAGACTATGTGGTGATTTCCGGGAATCCGGAGACTTTTGCGAGTTCGGAGAATGACTAGAAGGTTTGAGTCTGTTTTGACTGGACTTGGGCGATGTCGGAGTTGGACAAAACGCCGGAGGTCGACCTCCGTAGTACTGTAGGAGGTTTTTGTAGTTCTGAGCGACCACCATTCTACTTTGAATCTCCATCTGCTCTTGGATTTGGCACAGCGTTCGTTCCACTGTTGACTTAAGCTGAGCGGCTTCGTCTGAAGAAGAGACTTTGGGTTTGTAATCCGACACCGGGGAACCTTTCTTCTTCGACTCGTGAGTCGGAGACAATTTCGGCTGTTTCCTCTGTGGAGTCTCCGAATCGTTAGCCACCATCTGCTGCTGTCTTTTGAGTCTTCTAATCAAGTCGATGTGTTGCTGGTACAGCTGAATCGGTTCTAAGTTCGCGTTTTTCTGCGAGATTTGTTCCAAATACGAATTCGGACTCATCTGACTTTTGGCTTCGAGAACTTTTATGTCTGACCTCAAGTCTTTAAAGAACTGAAGAGCTTGTGAGATATCGTTTGAAGATATGTTCTTACTCAGAGGTGGCGATTCCTGACACGCCTTCAGGTTCTGCGAGTAGTGCGGTATCTTTAGCAAGGGTTCGATGCTTTGCTTCTGGGCCACCGAAATCAACGCTTCGACCATGTTCTCATCACTCTTGCCCGACCCTGTTTTGCTTGCCAGGTCTATCAGGTTCTCCAACGGATTTTTCAAAGGCTTCGGACTAGTTTCTGATTTGGACAAATCCATGGCTCCGATTTGGTCGTTTTTTACCTCCTCCACATTGGGTTTGCTTTTCTTCTTTGGGACTTCGCTTTCATCCGGAGTGTCCTTCCCTTTCATCAACAGCTCCTTTAATAAATCCTTTGGCTTCTTCCCATCGCTTTTGGTATTTTCTTCTTCTTGTTTCTTCGATTCTCCTCCTGGTTTTCCTTCGCTTTTATTTGACTTCTTCGGATTAGAATCCTCTCTTTGTTTGATGCTGTACTCTCCTCCTTTGTTTTCAATCATAATGGGCGGTGGTGGTAAAGCCTTTTCATCACTCGGAACTTCAATGTTGATTTCTGTCTTTCCCCCTGAGTCCTCGTTCTCCGTTTTGATGTTGATTATAGTTGGCGAGGTTTTCTTCGAATTTGTTTTGTCACTCGTCACTTTTCCGTTCGGTGTTTTCCGATCTAATTTTTTATTTGCTTCCGTGTTTATTCTATAAAGAGAAGGAACAGATTTCCGCCTGTCTTTCTTCTCTGTTTCTTCTCCTGAAGTACTGTTTTCTTTGCACATTTGCATCCGGAAGTCCTGAAGCGACATCCAACTGTTCTTCCCATCCTTTGGTACGCTCTCCTCTTTGCTCGGTTTCTGAAGGGGCGTGGTTTTGTTCGTAGGACTTGATTCCCCATCGAAATCATATTCCGACTTCTCCTTTTTTATTTCCACGGCGGCCTTCGGCTTTTGCTTTTCCGTTTCCTTTTCCGGTGGTTTCTCCGACGACTTCGAAACTGGCGTTATCGTCAAAGCGTTTCCTTTACAGTTCTTCGTTTCCGCTTTTCCCGCGTCTGTCGTTCCCGCACTCGGTCTCTCTTTCCGGAATGTTTTCAACGAGTTCACGAACGACCTCTTCTCTATGCTTAAACCGTTCGATTCCGGTGACTTCGGTTTATCCTCTGTCAGTCTTCTTTTCCCCGTCTCCGTGTTTTCTTTTTTACTATTTTCAGTGACCGGCGGTCTGTTCACTGTCACTCCCGACCCGGTTTTCGTCGTCGTCGTGGCCGCTTTCGCCGTCGTCGTCGCCCCTTTCGTCGGTTTCGTCTCCTCTAAAGGCACTAGTTCCAACTGACCCGAAACCGGATTAAGCAAAAGTCTTTCATTGCTCTTGATTTTTATCTCTTCTACGTCGTAAGCACTTCCCTTCTTGTCACCTTGTTTCGCGGTTTCAGTTTTTCCACTACTCACTTTGTCTTTGGGTTGACCGACTGCGTTAACCGCGACAGAATCCGATTTATCACTTTTGTTCATTTTCGACGCTTCCGCCTTTTTCTTTTCCATTTCCGCTTCCAGTCTTTTCTCGTCCCTTTTGATCCCGTTAACAATTCTTTCTAACTTCCTTGCCGATTCTAACTTCTTCGAGTCCAACGCGGATTTGTTATTAACGACAGTTTTTAACGCGGGCTTTTCCGTCGTCGTCGTCTTCGTCGTCATCATCGTCATCGTCGTCGTCGTCGTCGTCGTTTCCGTAGTTCCCGCGCTCGTAGTTGCTTTCACTGCACTGGTCACTTGTTTCTCCCGACTTATCACCTCACTTTTAACGTCAACTTTAGCGTTTTTGTTCGATTCGACCGCGGATTTGGCCGTATGACCTTTCGTTTGTGGTCCACCGGTCGCGTTTTTCGATGGCTTCGCGTTTTCTTTTGCGCTTTGAGGTATCGACGAGTCTTCCGTTGGTTGTACTATCGGCACTTTTATCTTATGCCTCTTCGTTTGAAATATTTGATAGAAAAACCTCATGGGCGCGCTCTGAAATTAAAAAAAAAAATTCTCCAATGAATGAAACTTCCTCTTTAACTCAAAATCTACTTTTACTCAAAGTCCTTGGCTCCCGTGGGCACGTATTCCCAGGTTAGGGAGTGTCAACCGGGTGAACTTTTAATTAAAAAAATTATTTCGAACCTATTCACAGCCACACTCAACATCAATTACACAAAAACAGGTTTCTCTAGCCATTAAGTAGACCCTACTAAGCTTTACCCAGCCGATCAAATTATAGCTTATCGGACTCACTGGGCTCTCCCAAAAGAGGTGTGATATTCAGAATTTTGAAAACTATGACGGCAAATTACATTCCGCCAAATCCTGAGAAAGTGTGAAAGTACCACGAGAAAGCTCTCAGCAAAACGTGTTACAACATCCTCCCTTGTGCAACTCTGGGCGTCGTTTCTAAATGCTGTGGCTAAAATAGCTTACGATGGATCTAGAGAGTGTGACTTGAAAACCGGAAGTACGATGTATTGATTGCAAAAATTAAGCCTCTAACCACCCCCATAAGCATATGGCTTTTAAGGTTTAGGAGCAATGAAATGAAATCCCTTTTGAATTGTTAAACACGGGGTTTCAAAACCTTTTTATAAGTTTCCTACAGGGGGATGAATGAGAAAGGATGTCGTCAAAAATTAGTTCAGCGGAAAACATGGATTTTGTTCAAAAGGGAATTATCACAAATGAAAAGAGATTTTCGTCTGCTAGTGAGCACCAACAAAAACGGATGCCAATTCCCGTTTTATGGTCCAAAGTCCTTACTCATTATGTCGTTTGATGGTAGTTAAGTGAGAGATTGAAAGAAAAGGGAAGAAAGGATTTTGGCGGATGAAGACACCAACAGGTCGGTGACCTGTTGGTGTCTTCATCCGCCAAAATCCTTTCTTCCCTTTTCTTTCAATCTCTCACTTAACTACCATCAAACGACATAATGACTAGCTTGGTTCAAATCAGGAAACAGACCAAAGTGTTGATGGGCGGATATGGATGTCTCTCTGACCCATTATTAGCTGAAATACACCCCCACAGCCCCACAACCTTTCGTAGTATTCAAGCCAAATCTAAAATCTTTGACTCGCAGAAGGTTAGGGTGACCGATTTTGAAAAATCGTTCAACGTCAAAACCAGATTTTTGAAAATAACAGCGAAACAACCCCTTTTCCGGTTCTCTCCCTAGACAATCACGAAGACACATAAAAAATATTTCAGTGAATAGATAATTATATACTGTTTAGCTGATGTAAACGGGTTCCACGACAGGAAACACGACCAAAAAAAAAATAATAACAACAACGAGAACTCACCCTTTTCCATGTGTAAATATAAGCGACGTCCATTAGAGTGTAATGATCCGGAAGCGGGACTCGTTTGTGTATGATGTCCACCTGAAACGACAGGACGGAGAGAAAAAATATGAGAACAAACGTCGCATCGGGAAACGATTTTCACATGATCCTCGGCGAAACGCTAACCAGGTGTGGAAAATGACGGAAAAAAAATGTTATTGAAAGAGAAAGAAAGGAAGAAATATTGAAAATGACTAGAAGGGAAGGAAATTGGAAGGAAAAAAGCTTTTAGAACCAAAAGTGTCTCCATTTTTGGAGGGAACAAAAAAGAAAGAAAATTCCGAACGCGTGTGATTTGCAATCTCACTGCTTATTTCCTACAACCCTTACTTACAGTTTATCTTGCTATCCCGCCACCCACCCTTCAATCCAACAGCCTTCTACTTATTTATTTATTTATTTTGTTTTTCTTCGGAGTGCGTTTTTCACGTTTACGTGTCTCTTAAATTTGGAAAAACGAACGCCCCACCCTCCAACCCGTTCCCATTGTTTCCTTCTTATTTTCCATTCGATTCCTTTTTTTTATTTTCCTTCTCTCTTCTGCCCACCCTGTCATTCTTCTTTTGTTCTCTCCTTCCTTCCTTTTATTTCTCTACCTTTCTCTCTTTTCCGTTTCATTTGAATCTTAAGTAAACAGCTTCCTGATTCTCAAAATTAACAATAAAAGTAGGATTAGTAGCCTATTTATTTATTTAAATTATGATTAGGACGTAGAACAACACTATGAATTGTGTTGCATTACATCACGTACATTACGATGGGTTACGTTATCCGTACGCCCTACATCCAGACGTAACCCATCAGGCTCGCATTTGGGCTTTCCAAAGAACTAGGTGAGGGCTCTTAATTTTCAGAGCTATCGTGTAGATCTGAATTTGGAGAAGTTTTTAGTGAGTAGAACCTTCCCTCAGTCTGTGGAAGAGTTTCATGATACCCACCAACACAGGCCTCCTCTCCTGACGAATTTTAAATACCTACAACCCCCATAATTACAGAGTCAAACCTTTTTAACTGCCGTAAAAATTAATTTCCTCAAAAACTAGGCTGAAGAAGGGTGGAGGTGATCCGAAAAGAGCCCACAGCCGTAAAGGAGTACAGTAGTACCTTGAGATACGAATGTCCTAACATACGAATTTTTTGAGATACGACATGAAATATTCTAAAATTTACACCTCGACGAAAAATTTGGAATACGAATTTGGGATGCATAGGCGATCCCTAAATGGCAGAGCTTTCGCTCAGCTTTCCTCCAGCCGCTTCTGAATTGCTTTTAGATACTTTCTTGATCACAGAACGAATATAATTCGTATCTCAAGGCACCACTGTATTGGAATAGACGAAAGGAAGAAGGAAAAAGAAGAGTGAATCCGTCTTGCACGACATTATAAAAAGGCCCAAAAACTAACCTCTCCCCAAACCCCAAAATTTACTTCAAATAAACAAGTACTCAAAGGGCTACACGAACATTAAAAAAAAACTTTCATAAAGAGAAAAGAGAGAGAGAAAGACAAGAAAAAAAAACCCAAAAAGAGGGAATACAGACAAAATACACACACAGAAAAAAATTAAAATCTAAAAACATGGCGGCTCTCTTTATTTCGTGGTTGAGGACAGCTGTCTTCGAAATTTTCATCCTCCGCTCCAAGGAGCAAAAATTCGTTTAAGACATTGAAAACCCTTGGAATTTATGGATTCGTGCCAACCGTGAGCTTAATTCGGCTCAAATATTACTTCAGATTTACTTTCCCTACAAAATTTTAAACAACCCTTCTCTCTCTCTCTCTCTTTCCACTTCCTCATCCACTCTCTCTCTCATCTATCGACCGCCTTTATAAAATGTAATTTTTTTTTCATCCCCTTCTATCTGGGGGAGAAATCCCAAGGATGAAAAACGGAAGGACGTCTTTCTAAGACAAATCTCTTACAAAACCTGAGATAAATAAATTAACATTAAGAAGAGAAGAAAGAGTTAAGAGGGAACAAGGAAAAGTAATTAGGAGAGGAAATAAGAATAATAATTATTAATTAAAACCGGAAATGAGAGAATATTTTATATCCGTGGACCTGGAGGAGAGCAGAAAACTCTTTTCCCATCCCTTCCACGCCCAGCAGAAAATAAGCTTTCCCTTCAGCTGTATGAAATCCCACCCCACCCCGTTTTCCCATTTTTAATTCCCCACTTAGAAACCAAGTTTCCAAGTCATCCAAACACATGCTATCACTCAGTCAGAACGCACCCAGCACGCAATATCCTCGTTCGAGTTGGAATATTCCAAACTCACGGTCACACCTTTTTTCTTCCCCGCCCTTCCTCTAACAAAGGAGAAAGACGGACTTTGAAATACATATAACCATTAAAAACCCCGAACACACACTTTCCTAAATCACCCCATCGCCATCGGTGAACCGGAAACAACACACAAAAACCATGGTTCCAAAATCCTCACCTGCATTCTGTCCGTTAGGTCGTGCTTCATTCTTATGAATTTCTTCAAGTGAAACACGCTTACGACGGCGGGACACTGAAGGTACCGTTTCGGATATGACGAATTCTCTTGCACGTCTTGTGACTCTCTCCTCGAATTCTTTCCTTCGTTGTTATTATTGTTTGGATTCTTCAACTTCATTAGTCCCAGTTGCTGAGGAAAGGACAGATTCCCGCCGTCCTGACTGCAGTCCCCAGACTCGGAGCTTTGACTCGAAACGGTTTCGCTTTCGAAATCGTCACTGAAACACACAAGTAACCAAAACCGGTTAAACAAAAAAACAATCAAAGAATAATGATAATAAGAGCAATACTTCACGGCCCAAAAGTCCGGACCGCGGGATAGAGGTCGGCTATTGCGCCCGGTTATCGGACCCACCCAGTTCTAATTAAACGCATGACCTTCACTCATTACATGAAAAATGATTTTTGTTGAGATTCGCTCACTCGGGGTCTTGGGACAAGCGAATATCCTCCGCGTGAACCAATTCATCAGACTGATAGTGTCATGGCGTCACCCTGTTAACAAGAACAGTGAGCAAAAGAGAGGCACAACCAGCAACCAAGGCTACACCACCCGGATTATTAAAGTAAAACAATGACACCTTCAGGACTAAAAAACCATTTTCTTTGTATATACATACACTCGAGTTACACACACTTGCAGCTAGGTCGATAAAGAGAAAGGGGAAGGGCACTTTTAAATCCTCCAGGGCAAGGCACTTGAACGTGATGCATTTTAGGCTGACATCAATGCGCGAAAATCAATCGGCGAGACTCGTTTCATTCAAGGCTAAGTAGGAGAAATAACACGGAACAATAAAAATGTTCGCAAAGCGTTTCTCTTCAAAACTCACCATCGAGTCTTCATTTGTTAAAAAGAAAGAAAGAAATTTCTCTTCTACTTCAATACCCAAGTGCCTGCCTTTCTTTTTTAACAACCGAGTAGCCAACACAAAAACAAAAAACTGATCAAAACCGCGTAACTTCTTTTTAGAAACTCGCGACATACAGATAGAAAGACGAACCTGGATAACCGACTGCTTCAAGCACCGCGGTAATTTGGTTATGACGTGCTAAAACAACATATTCCACCAGGGTGTACCTCACTTCCTACTGTTTTCATTGTAACTTGTTTTCCACTACTTGTTTTTACTAATAAATGGCATTGAACCTGAAACCTAACAAAAAAAAAAGGAAAGAAAACTCGGGAAAGGAAATAAACAAGATTTGCTCACTCCATTTGGTAATCATTCTACGGTAGGAGGTAACGGATAGAGAGAAATAAGTTGTAACCTGCTGAGGAGTTGGGGATCCGACCCTGACATCTCCTCTGAATTTCCTGTCCTCTTCCGTGCTCACCAGGCCACCGATAAACAACGACGACGACGACAACGTTTCAAAAGAATTAATAACGTTCTCTTGTTGCTGTACTTGACTCACATTCACCAATGATACTTAAAGACATATTGAATATATTATAACCATTGTTAGGTTCTCTTTTCTTCTTTTTCTTTAAAGGTCGTCCAAAAGCCACTGGATTACCAAAAACAGACTTCTCGTGGGTTTTTCCCACTAAAAGAAAAAAAAGTGTAACGAAAGATGTTTGAAAGACAAAAACCAAACTTAACTTAGAAGGCCTCAGGCTCGGCAAACGTCCAAATGCAAACTCTGTTGCAGGCTTCCGACGACATTTCTACGATTCTTTCAGCAATCTTTATATCGCGAGGCGTGGCCTTATCAACGAGAGAAAGAAAAGCCTTCGATGGTCTTACACCGTCTTTCCTTTCCTTCATTCTTGGTTCAACGACAGGTTTAAAAAATCTTTAACAGGTCAGGTACACTTGGTTAACCATCCAAACGTCGTCAACTTCCTCCCATCTACTAAACACCTTGTTTCCAATGAAAGCCATCGGGGAGAAAACACCAACCAAAATAGAAAGAGCTTCCAGAACATCTACACAGTCAACTGAGGATTGTTTTCTTTAGTATTCCCGTTAAGACGTCAGCAAACCTTCTACAACCCCCTGAAGCCTCCTCTCCAACGTCTTTTAATTGAAACAGTCCAATTACTCGTAATCAATCCTTTTGCATAACAATATTGTTTGACAAGTCGGTTCATTTACGTAGGCTCTTATTAATGCAAATCAAAATATGGTTACGGTCCTTAGAGAGACTCTCAACGAGGGAGTGGAATCTGTCAAAGCCATAAACAAAAAAAATGTACAGCACGAAAGAAGAAATTTAATGAAGAGCATGAAGGGATGCAGACCAGAGAGGAGGGCTCGCGAAAGGGTTGCTTACAGCTTTTAATTAGGAGACTTAAAATATTTAAACACCGTCCAAATCCCCATCTCCGTCTACCTTTTCTCTACTTCCCGCTACGTACATAAAAATACTCTTCCAAGAGGCCTCTTTCGTAAACCTTTCCCTCATCCACCCCCGACCGAAAGAAATTGATGAAGTATTCATTCGTGAAAGGAGAAATTTTTCTTTTTGTTTTTCTCCCAGCAGTCGTGCACGAGACTGCCTTCTCACATCCCTTCCATTACCGTCCATTATCCATCCACCTCGCATGTTGCATATTTAATTTATAGTTTTGTTTCAATCCAACCACAACGTATGGGAATGATAATGCCGGCTCCGAAGACCGTTGACGAATTGGAATAATTCATGCGAAATATTGTAAATAGCTTATTTCCCTTCGGTCTTTCATCCCTGAAAGTGTTCTGATGCGATCGCGCCTAAGAAAAATTGCCATAAAAAAAATTCCTTTTACCAACACAATAAAAAAAAAAGGTTTTTGTTAAATCGAATTCGTAAAAGTAACCTAATGATATAGTTAGACAAAATCCCAGAATAAAAAAAAAGCGGATCACGGATCCATTTAAGAAGAAATCGACGTTCGAGGGAAATGCGAGAACGACCCCGTTCAACGTAGAATCCGCCCGGCTGAGCACATGAAACCCAAAGCCCTCATACCCCGTAGCCCTGTAGCCCCTAGTTCCAACCTCTCTTCCTCTCCCTTCATCCCTCCATCCTCCTCCCCCCATCCCTCTCATCCCTCCTCTCCTTTTCTCTCTTCCCGTCTGAAAATTACAACACTCATCGACTGACGAGAGGGTGGTTTGGGGACGAGGACTCCCAAACCCCTGACTACATGCTCTTTACCCTCGGTATCGATCCACTACGAATGTGCCCGCGCATTCCCCCGTGTCAGTCCATTCACACGCTCGCATCTTTCTCTTCTTTCCCGGCTCGTCTTTTTCTCTCTCCTTCTTCCTTCTCATCGTTTTTCTTTTATCGCCATCTCCTTCTTTCTCATCTTCTTCTTTGGGTTTCCCGGTGACTTCTTTTTTTTTTAATAAAACAAATAAACCAGAGATGGAAACGAATTTCACCGCCAGCTCAGAGTTTGGAAGAAAAATCTTTGGAACACCATCCACTTAGTCATTCATTTTTTAATTTTCACCGGAAAGATTTTCTCTTCGTTTTTTCCCCAGAAAACTCTTCCTTGTTTCACCTCAAATCCAATCTGTCTGTCCATCGCTCGACATTCTCTCACTCCTCCAATTTCTCTTTTAACTAACCCCAAATCAAGCCACCATGTCTTCTACTTTAAACCCATCCAAGCACCCACAAACTTCAGGAATTTGAATGCACCGGCATACAGAGACTACAATAAAACATTTCGAACCGGAAATCACTCAAAACATTCGGTCACCTAAATCAAACTGAGGACATCCTTGCAGGTGGGTCGTTCCATTCTCACCTAAACATTACCAAAACAGAACCCAGAACCAAGAGCAAGTGATTTGGCGGAAAGCCAATCGACGGATACCGATGATAACCTTTAAGGGCACCGTATGCACGATCGCATACAATTACTACTGTTACACTAAGACTTTTATTTTAACACTCGTCGGCCATTTTTAATCATATTAAGGCCGAAGACTGAACTCGGATACCCAATGTAACTCACGTGAAGGTGACTTCTTTGTTCCTCTATCTCTCTCTACCTCCCCGCCATTTTTTGTTGGTTATTAATGAACGCGATAAATTATTTTAGGAATCATAAGAATTCGGGACCTGTTTCCAAAAACGACTCTTCCAAATGATGATGACATTTTTACAACTTCAATTTCCAAACAAACTCCAGTTCCCTTATCTAAGGTAATTAAATTGTTTTAATAAAAAGAAACGGGATAATAGAAACGATCGTCGGGGTTGTTTGTCTTTCGAAAACCAGTTTGATGCACGACACACACTCTTGGGAAACTACGATCCCGTTGTCCGTTTGTCTTCTATAAGACGTCACTCCCAGCCCACGGGGTGAGCCCTGTATGTGTCGGTCACATTTAGTTCAGGTTTCCGAAATCCCCATTTAGTCCCAATCATGACAACCGCCGAAAGGAAGGTCTCTCTCTCTCTCTCACACTCACTCTGACACCTTTTGGTCATTCTGATGCAACTCAGGCGCTCTCTCCGATATTTCTGCACTTCGAAACATGTCCTACCTTGTTCTTCCTCTCCTTTTTAAACTTTCATGATTAGTGTGCGCAAGGATTAATTGCAATTTAAGTTTGACTCGAGGCGATCGGCAGCAAAAAAAAAAGAACTCAATTACTTTACAACTTTTACTCGAGCAACAAAATCTTTTTCTACTTTTAATTAAAAAAATTAAAAAAAACCTTTTAATCCCAAACAGCACCAATAAATCAAAAATTTTGGAAAACAATTCCCAAGCCATTCCCTCTGCTTTTAGACTAATACGAACCCCCCCACCACCACCCCCAAACTCATTGCAAAATAAAAACCCAAAGCTTTTGAAATCCTCTAAAACAACAAAAATCACTTCAACAGATCAAAGACCATCTCCCATTCCCAGATCATTCATCGTTATTAATCGAGAAACATCCGGTTTCACAGATTTTCTCAAGACTCGCGACACACTTCTCATCGTTCGATTCGAAAACAAAAAAAAATTTTTTTTTACGAAGCACCCAAATTCCTTGCGGATTCCTTTTTATGCGGATCATCTTCTCAAATTGTTAAATAGAATTTCTGTTCTCCAGCGAGAGTTCTTCCCCATTGCAATGTCTAAAACGAATTTATCTCCCTCGGTTGTATTTAAAAATACACAAGAAGACATAACCTTCCTATAACATTACATCTGTAAAATATGTCAACTTACAAATTTTTAAAAGGCTTCGGGTGCATACACATAGTGTAAGAAGACATTTCCCTACACTGTCATGGCTCTGAGCACACACAAACTTGCCAATTTTTGAATGCAGTTTCTTCTTACACCGCATAAAAAAAAGGTTTTAAACTATCGATATATCCTTCTTAACACAATTCCTTTGAAACGAGACCTCAGGGGTGTTTTGAAAAAGTATTTTCAACCCCTAAAACAATTTCTTTATAAAATTAAAAAATGGTCGCTGGATTTTTACGACCCGACAATCATCCCTTCTTTATATATAAAATAAATTTTTTCGTCAGGCAAAGCAACCCCTAAAATAAAATAATTCCCATGGAAATGTTAATAAAGGATCCAACCTAAGAGGGATAGATGCGCAAACCGACTCCCCGGGAAAAAGCAAAAATGACAGGAAACACAAAACATGAGAACGATTTCCATTGTCACTACGACCCCATTCACCCCTCTTCATCCCCTTTCACCCGTATGACACTAATCATTCCTCGGGGCAAGACTCAACCAACGCAGACTATATTACGAAAATGAATTCCGTGAGCTGACCGAAACCTACCACTACCAGACGGTAGTAAAATTAAATCCTGTTGGATTATTGTGAATTAGTTAGACGATTAATTCAGGGGGTAAAATTGACAAAAACGACATGTGTACGACATAGAAAGAAAAAGACAGAACACAATACGACAGGGTTTGTGTACAATTCGAGGGTAGGGCAGAACACAATGTGCCGTGCGCGGATTTAAAGGTAAATTCCATCGAAAGAGGTAGACCGAAGGCCCCACTACTTCTACCTCTTCCCTCAACCCAACTCATTTGGATCGTTTACGTATCCGAATCCTTTTACGGAGATTAAACCTCTTCTTCCGATCTTTTTAATCTATTTAGAATCTATCACGCTCCATCTTACTTTTCCTCTCTCTCATTCCCTCATCCACACTAATATTGACCCTCGACTCTGTCTCACTCACTAAACCCCACAATCGAACGGTTTCAAGAGAGGTTTTCATAAGAATTTGCTCTGGCATGAGATAACTTTTATTCTAGATTATAATATTGACATTCTTTCCCACTCCACCTCCCCATACTGTCCACCATAATCGATATAAGGATTCAAACAGGTCAAAGGGACTCTTCGTCTGAGGGAATTCTCACAACCACTGCCCTGTTAACGTTCTTAAAAGAATCCTACAAATCCAGCTTGAATATTATCTTATCTCGCTGTCACCTCGACACTTCAACTCTTCGTAAAATTCACAGTCATCCATTTCTGTTTTCCCGCCAAATCGAGATAACGCGATTTATTTCCTTTTGGATGCTATCATCTTACGCGTGGCTCTATTCCCTTCAAAGAACAAGAAACCCACAAAAATCAAAAACGTCAACCTCATCAATTTCTGATTTTTTTTTTGTTTGTTTATTAACGACTTGCCACATTCAGGATACTGACCTCAACGAAAATAAATTCGCCAAGGCAAACCGAACTGTCACACTTCGTCTGCTAAAAGAAAGAGCTAAGAGTTACCAATAGCAAAGTTCCCAGGTGTCCGAGGTTAGTCCGTCGTGAAATCCGCCGCCTCGTTTACCAGAACAAGTTTATTAGTCTACCAGGTTGCTAAATTATAACGAGTTACACCGACCAGTCACTTGGGTTGGTCCCCTCAAAAAGCCATTGTTGAGAAAAAAAAAATATTTCCCTTTTCGGTTATCTTTTAACAGACACAACCTTGCCGAAATGTCTTTATTCAGAATCCATTTTTCTTTTACCAAGAATTTAGGGCAGCCAACATTAGTCATTCTATTGAGAACGAGAGCGGTATGGTGGGCGCCATATCAAAACCTAACAACGACGAAAAATTGCAAAAAAATAATTTAAGCCAATCAACAGCACCAAAGACAGTAAAAGAAACATGGGACTCATTAAATTCTTAAAGAGATCGTAATTACGCGAAACCGCTCGCGACTGAATTGCTTTTAACGGCCTTCGGTGACGTCGCCGATCAAGATTCAAAACGAGAACGTCCTTTTCCATCATCAAAAAAAAATTTTTTTTTTCCTCGGAACCTCCTAGTGGTACATGGGAATGCAAATATGTCCCGTCACCTGATCAAGGTCTCCAAATGGGACAGGATTGTGATTGAAAACAGCACAGCCATTAATTGTTTCCCCCGTCTCCCTCTCCCACCACCTCTCTTTCTATAACCTCTGAGGTGTCACGGTTTCGCTTTAGGAAAAACACCTAGAAATAAATCTAATCGACGTGGAAGGAATAATCAGGGCCGAAAAAAACAAGAAATTTTTCGCGACGGGTGAAGGTTCTCAAGATTCCCAATTTCGGACAATTGATTCAAGATGCAGGGACGGATCGAGACGCGCGACCGACCGAAAAATGTCACCTCGATTTATTATCTCATTCCCGTTTCATCCCCACCACTCCCAGCTTCCTCTCCTCCGAATATCCAGTCTGACTTTTATGTATCTGACAATAATAATATTTAAAAATAAAAATCAAAATCAAAATTACGATACGAGTTCTCGAAACGCCATAAAGCTTAATGAGACAGTTGACGTGTGTGATAGAGTCGTGGGAGGTGTTTTGTGCCTCCGACTGGCGATAAGCTCCCGAATTTAATAGACCGACTTAACGTCTTCCCATATATCACGAATACTCTGAATACATTACCGTCTTCTATAACGCGGTTTTCCCTCCAAAACGATCATAAATTTTATGGAATCCCAACAAAATGGTGCTTACAACACTTCTTCACGTGAGACGTATAGGATTTATATGTGTGCACCCATTACCTCCAACCAGTAGGAGATTTTACCTGTGTTCTAATTGATACACGTGTTAACAGTCTTAACCTAAATTATGTACCTCTTTTAATTACTTAAATATTAATACATAAATATGTGTGATAAAAATTCTGTGCTTTCCACCGCC
Source organism: Columbicola columbae (assembly GCA_016920875.1). Classification (NCBI taxonomy): domain Eukaryota; kingdom Metazoa; phylum Arthropoda; class Insecta; order Psocodea; family Philopteridae; genus Columbicola; species Columbicola columbae. Next base: position 6,818,767 of record JADMLL010000001.1, on the reverse strand, counting down.
TCCTTTTACTTCCAAAATATATATACACCAAACCACAGGATACTCATCCCATAAAATATACTAAATACTCATTTTAAAAATATTAATCAAGTCTTAAAGCCCAATTCCTTTAGAAACCGTCACGGATGACAAAGACCATGCTTTCATACAACACAAAGACCGATCCACCAAGTGTCCAGGAGGACTGTATGTATCACAGTACTCCTTAAATCACTTTCCGAGAGTTATTCAACGACAGTCTACACCCTAATCTACATTAAATTAAATTCATTTTTAGTAAATCTCCAAAACCTAGCATTTTCTATCGCCTTTGGGTGACCAACACCATTTCACGGAAGAATTAGCCGTGAACAAATTAAAGGAAACACGAGAGTCGCCAGGAAAAAGGAAAGAAAGCCGAAAATAAAATTTAATTTCGACATCAAACGTCCAAGCCAAGAGAGAGAGAGAGAAGCAACCCCATATAATGCAATTTTAAAAATCCCTTTAGGGCTCTACTTTCCACCCCCGCTATTCAAAGCCATTTTTAAATTAAAAAAAACGTTCTGCATCCCTGTCTAACAACAAATTTACATGATACAGTACAATATGTAAATATGATAGAAAACAGAGAACAAAACACCATTTCATTTTGGGCAAACACAAACAAAATCATCGATCTCTGTTAACTGTCTTAAAAAAAATTTTTTTTTAATAAAACGGAACTGAGTAACGGAAATGTGTCAATAGCATCCGGAAAATTTTAAGCTTTCCCCTGAAAACAACGACAAAAAAAATATGAAAAATAAAAAAACTAAACAAGGTAAATGACACGAGTCTCTCCTACGGGGGGTAAAGAGAGAAAGATTTATTCATTGCCATGGCAACGAGACGAAACCCAAACTGAAATGACTTTGTCATGCGGCGGAAATCGCTCGACCTCCGTTTCTTAAAATCCGATCGGCCATTCACTGATTCCCAATGAATGAATCATTTTTTCTCGAAGGTGCTTATCATCTTTCCCGGCTCTTGGTATTACACTTCATCCATCATCCTCCTTCCTCACCTACCAATTTTACTCCTTCCACCCTCATCCCCGTCTCCCACCATCGGTGACTATATACGACTAACACCGTACAGTGAAACCTCTCACGTAACGAGTTCAATTCCTTCTGGAGTTTTACTCGTAATGCGAAACAATTTTTCCATATAAATCAATGTAAAACAGAATAATGGGTCCAGGTCGAAAAGAAAGCACTAAAAAAGTTATTTTTAGTATTTAGCAAAAGGAGTAGTTAGGAAGGTTAAGAATTTGAAAATGAAAGAATTTTGGGTTGTAGTGAAGAAAATAAGACAGATACAGAAAGATTTAACTTTGAATCCGCCCCGATTCTGAGTTTGGAGTATTTTTCTCAGCAATCAGGGATTCCCCATGTACATGTCAACAAAAATTGCTCGTTATGAGAGACGCTTGTTTGCAATTCATATTGCTCGTTATGCGAATTTCTTGTTATAACCGGTTCCACTGTATTATCATTAGTCCTCATCTATAAGAAACACTCAAGAAACTGAATCTAAGCTGTACTGTCATCGTTTTGTTCCCAACCCCCTGTTACTTTGTTCTCCAACAAAGGAGCTAAAGCACGGATGAAGTGTAAAGAATTCTTTTAAAAAAAAATTCATCAATCCTACAATAATGGCGTGTCGTAAGGAATAACAATAAAGGAGTATTGACCTCCTTGTTAAACGGTGGGCAGGTTGGCTGCGTTGTAGTGTGAAAAAACCCACCTTGCGTACGTAACACCCGAAGCCTCCACATCTCGAAATCCTGGAAACGAGATTTGACAAAAACAAAAGCTACCGACCTAGTAAGACGTCTCCAAGATAAATAATTAACATCACCGCCACCTCCAACTCCACAATCTCACAATGAAACATCGGATCAGATGAGTCATTTGAATGAATTTTGGCTGTTGCTAACTAATCCCGATTCCTGTTTCTGGGAACCGAAATTAATTTCTTCCCGGTCTAAGAATGAGTCGTGAAACTGTCCTCTCTCTCTGTCTAACACACACACAGTATACGGACTCACGATCGATTGCAACACCACTCTTCATTGTCTTTTAAACTGTGTAAAGAACCGAATGACTCACCCCAGATTTAATAAAAGAACGAAATGAATAGAAGGGTGGCAACCTTACAAATTGAAAAGAGACTTCTTACAAAGATTCGACGAAATAAAATTTAGGTATTGAGTAACGCTCACTTTTACAGTGTCCTTGTTTGCCTTTTTCGAAGGAACATCCGGAAATAAAAAAAAATTTCTTTGTCCAGAAGAGACTAAAGTTGATGTTATCCACCTTACTTCCTCCTAAACAAAACCTGAAGATCTCACCACCTCCGACATAAGACTGTGTTGCTTGTTAGAAAATTTTTTTGGAACAAGGTATTCCGAACCTTTAAAACAGTCCACCACAGCAACCAAACCGATTGGTTCGATTCATTCAAACATCCAAACCAGACAATCAAACGAATTTCCACTTACCTTTCTAGATATTCCAGTGAAAGACTTATGCTATCTTCTGGAGAAAATATTATCCTTTCCTCTAGGCCACATTGCTCTGAAGCAGCTACCGGTACTAAAATAAAAAAAGAGAGAAACAGTAAACAAAACGCATCAACCACCACCTTTGTTTAACAGGATAAGTGAGATACCATCCGAAACATAAGATAAGGATCTGGCAACCATCATTCAACTTCCTCACTGGGGTTGCAACTCAGCAACCACCGGTGTTTCCCGCCAACCTTCCTCAAAAATGTCGTTACACATTCAGCCACCAGGTTTGAACGAAACAAAGCTGTCGACAACCGCGACCCCATTACAAGATAACCCCAACAACCTTTAAAAACCCATCCTTTTTGAAATATACCGAGATTCCGGTTCCTACCCCCGAAAAATCCTCTGCCTATCTCCATCCACTCCACCTTTCAATTTCGAAACAAAATGCAAATCAGCTCGAACAAAACCGGGACAGGATACACATCCACACTCTCTTCATTCCTACAATTCCCTGTTTAATAACAGCATGTTGTAGTTATCTACAACAATCCCTCCGAGATGAGAGTGGAACAGGAATCTTCGATGGACGGACGAGAAGAAGAAATATTTAATTGGGTAAACAGACGTCGCCTTAGGAAGCCAAAACGGTGGTTTCAACTTTCTATTTTGATGTCTTTACGACTTAGAACGTGAGGTAGTCGGTTCGATTCTATCAACCACCTCCTTCGATTCGAGAACAAAAAAACGGTTTTCTGTTACACTGAGATCAAAATGGAGAAAGGAATAAATTAATTAGAAAAAAAAAGAGTCACAATCGTGTCTAACACCAACGACCCATCTCCTCCAGGTATGGAGGACGAGTCCAAACCAAATCAATCACGTCTAAATCATCCAAACCGAGTCCATTAAGACATTATCGAGGTCTCAACCGTGACAAATTGATCCGATGGTTTGGTTGATGTCAAAGCAGACTTGATAAAACACACCAACCGGAAATGGAGATAACCAAAGAGAAACCCAAACCCCTAACCAAGGGACCGATACAAACTACCACTTACTTTGTTCTGGGTGCTTCGAATAAAACTCCCTCCTCCGTTTCATCTCATTGTGGTACAATCCAGGAACGAGTTTGTACACTACGTCCTGGAAAGCTTTATCCAGCCT
>JADMLL010000001.1:6684187-6814964 GCA_016920875.1 Columbicola columbae | reverse complement strand
AGATCGATGGAATGATAACAAGACCCTCATAAATCAGGTGTAAAACCGCGTATACCTGAACTTTTCACGTCAGAATCTCTTCTTCCCTTTTTTTAAATAGGATTGAAGATTTGGAGACAAAGCCCTGGCATAATCTTAGTTTACAAACTGAGTCCAGGTGACGGCTTAACCATGAGCTCGTGTGTTTGGTAAGCTATCCTTGATTCAGTTTTATATTACCGTTTGATATGCGACACTTTTATAACTATTGAGACCCGGTTTCTTGCTTCTGTTGACTTGGCTCTGGCTATAGAAATACAAGATGGTACGTTTAAATAGGTTAAATCGATTTCCGGTGAAAGTTGGAAACGTCAGCTTAGTGTTATAGTTTACGGATATATTTGTTATGTGCTCGGAGGTAGTTAAAAAAGGATTATGAAAAGAAAGGAGCCATAATTCCTGACTTCTGGGCCATAATTCTGGTCCTTGAAGGTCTGAAGTGTTTACTTTTGACGAACGTTTATCCGTCTTTGTGACGTCTTGTCAGCTGTCATCCAAATTCGTCAGTCTAGTTTCAACGCAGTTTCCCAAACTTCTTAAAGTCATGCGCAACAAATTGGTGAAAGATGAAAGTAATATTGTCTGGTAGGATACTCTCCGCCAAAACAAACAGCAATCATCTTGTGCATTATTTATGAAACCAACAGGATCTTACAAAAGCTTAAAACCTATTAATCAGAGGCAACCTGACAGTCGCTCTGGTGTTAAAATGGATGAAGTTGTAGAGTCTGTGAGGACTATTTCTCTGCAGAAAGAAAAATTCGACATTTTGTGCAATACTTATGAAATGAGCTCGATAATAAAATATATAAAACAATAAATTTGATTAATATATGAATTTGGGTCCAATTGACTCCTTTTCTGATGTTAAGTTCGATGGAAGCCGAAAGTAGTCGATTAATTCAAGCCTAATCTTAATAGTATAGTTTAGTATAATTAGTATAAGAGTAGTAATTAGTAGAAGTAATGGTACGTATATTTTTATAACCTAATTCACTTAATGTTCACTTCATAAATAGTGCACAAAACTAAAATCTCTGTGTCTCTGATGAGAGAGTTAGAATTCAGTCATCCGACAACTTTTATTCAATTTACCATCCACAGATATTGGAAGTGAGTCTTGACTCACGATGTTGTGAGCTGCCGACAATTCGGTCTGGATTGCAGGAATTTATTTATGAAATGAATCTCCTCCAAAAAGTGTAATATTTTTCGAACAAATTCCTTAAGGAAATCTACAATGTTAACGAACTGAATTTCACACGAAACTGTACAAAATTTATGAAAAAAGGCCTTAAGAAAAGTGTGCAATAGTTATGAAACGAATTCCCCAAAAGTGTGCAAAATTTCTGAAAAAAGATCTCCAGGAAAGTAAGAAATGTATGAGACAAATCCCCTAAGAAAGTCTGCACCATTTATGAATTGAGCTCCCTAAGAAAGTGTGCAATATTAATGAAATAAAGCCTTCTGAGAAGTGTACAATATTATTGAAATAAATGTTCTAAAAGTGTGCAACATTTATGAAATGGATTCCCCGGGAAAGTGTGCAGAATTTATGAAATAAAGCATTTAGGAAAGTGCAAAACATTTTTGAAAGAAATTCCCGAAGGAAATGTGCAATATTTTTGAAATAAGTTACCCAAGGACACGTGCAATTTTTATGAAATGAATCTCCCTAAGAAAGGCCGCAATATTTATTAAATCGCTTCAACTCCAAGTCAAACACGAAACACTCAACCACAGAAGACGGTTTTCAACATGAACGAAACATCTCCGAGTCTTCCAGAAGTTAGACTCGAAGGCGAAAAGAATAGTTTAACACAGCTAACATTTAACAGTGACAGCCGCGAAAATCTCAAATCTCGGCGCCGTAGTCGTATTTGGTGTGACCTTGTAGTTTGGCGAAATTGACTCACATCCAATATCGTGGATGGTAAATTGAATAAAAGCTGTCGGATGACTGAAGTCTAACTCTCTCTACAGAAAAACAGAGATTTTAGTCGTGTGCACTATTTATGAAGTGAATTTAATAATAATCTCAATTTTCAAAAAGACCAAAGTCATCAGAGATATAAGAAACGTGTAGTGTCACTTTGACGTGATGTTCTTAAGTCGAAAATGAGTTTATCGAAGTCATTAGCAGAAAGCAAGAGAGAGAGGAATGGGAGTAATCCAAGTGGAAAGAGATACAAAGAAAGAAGTAGAAGAAGAAGACATTGTAGAAAACATTATAAGAATATTAGTATTCACCCCAAATATAATAAATTCACGCATAATGCATAAAAACATGAACATTTACAAAAAGGAACGGAAGACTATTAATATAAAATACATTAATGACAACTTATTAAAATCCCTCCATCCACTTCTTTCGGTCCTTAACACCCTCTAACACCTCTCCTATCCCTTCATCCCTCCTACGTTCCGGACCAACCTTAGCAGTAACTCCTTGGTCAGTGAAGGTTATGTCAAATATATGTTTTTAATGACTCATTTCATAAATGATGCGCGCATTTACGAAGATTTTATTTCTATTTTTGTTTTGTGTAGATTTCATTTCAAAAGTAGTGCACACTAATGAGAAACGTCTTTCAAATATAATACACTTTTATGAAGAACTTATTTCAAAAGTAATGCACACTTAAGAGGACCTCGTTTCAAATCTAATATACATTCATGAGGAGCTCGTTTCAAAAGTATTGCACAATTTATGAGGAACTCATTTCAAAAATAATGCACACTTTTATGAGTAGTTTGTTTCAAAAGTATTGCACACTACTATGAAGAAGTCCTTTAAAAAATAATGTACAATTTATGAGGAACTCATTTCAAAAATAATGCACACTTTTATGAGTGGTTCGTTTCAAATGCACACCTAACAGGAGCTCGTTTCAAAAGTATTGCACACTATTATGCAGAACTCCTTTCAAAAATAATGCACACTTTTATAAGGAATTCGTTTCAAAAGTAATGCACAGTTATGAGTAGCTCAATTAAAAAATAATGCCCCACTTAAGAAGAGCTCATTTCAAAAGTAATGCACACACCAAGTACATCTCTGAGCCCAGAACACATCTTTGAACCATGAAAGCACCAAGATGAAGACGTACTACTTGAGGAGTACACTCCAGCACTTCAACACCTGCAATTATGTTTGACTGAAACAATCCAAGATGGCGGAACCGTTGGAAAAAAATTAAATATTTCGAAAGGTAACAGTCAAGGAAATATCTTTCAAAATAAAATTCTATTAGACATTAAAAGAGAAAAAAGTAATAAAATTAGACGAGGCGCAAAGTTCACACAAACCGCAGACAAGAAAGAAAATTTTCCAGATGTAAAAAAAAATGGCCGGAGGGCTTTCCAACTTTCACATGTCAGTAACTGAATAGAAAATTTTTATTGTCTTCACCTCCTCCTTCTCTTCCGTTTTGTTTCTATTTGTGGTTCAGATTAATTAATATCTGCATCCGACAGACCCTTCATCTCATTCATTTGTTTGTTTTCAATTTTCCCGGTCCTTTTTGATCCCTGAATTGCCCTACTCCCATCCCCAATCTCTTTTGAGGACTTTTTCGGGAGATTTTGTGGGCCTCTTTTTGTTAAATTTGATTTTAGTACGCTACTAATATGGTGATAATGGAGATCACGAACCTAATCACTTCCTTTCATAAATAATTTCCGCTGTCGGGGAGATGAATTCGATACCAAAGGGTCAGTCTTTGGTGATATTTAAGGCCCCAAGTTCTGTTTCCTAAAATAGATAACTTGTCTAAATTTTTGTTTTCAGATAATCTAGATGTGTGCCAAACTTTATGGTCTATTACTACAGCTAGATACTTTAACTGATTTGTAAACTTCAGATCAGATTCAGGGGTAATACTGAGATGAGTTTTAATTAGTCGTTGTAGTGATGTTGGCTTCTTACTCTGAGGAACCAACACTACATTAGTTTGACTACTTTCAACCTCCAAAGGGTAAAGGAAAAAAGTGGAAGGAAAAAGTTTTTCTGTCGTATTTGATGGTTTGTAAATGACTAAAAGGAGATGAACGAAGAGGAGGAGGATAGACAGAAGATTAGGAGAAGTGGAAAGAAACGGAGAAGAGGATATAGACAGAAGAGTGGTTGAGTTTAGAGATGAAAACCTCAAAAGTAATGCACACTAAGAGGAGCTCGTTTCAAAAGTATTGCACACTTCATGAAGAACTCCTTTCAAAAATAATGCACACTTTTATGAGGAATTCGTTTCAAAAGTAATGCACAGTTATGAGTAGCTCATTTCAAAAGTAATGCACACACCATGTCCATCTCTGAGCCCAGAACACATATTTCAACCATGAAAGCACCAAGACCTTGACCAAAGCACCATAAAAGAACCAAAGCATCATGAAAGCCTCTTTCAAAAGTATTACACACTTTTATGAGGAGTTCATTTCAAAAGTAATGCACACTAATGAGAAAATAGTTTTATAGGAAACAAAGCGGTACATCAAAATCTACAAAGACCTAAAGAGGCGACGAGGTAATATAGCCCCATTCCATAAATAATGCACACTTCTAGAAAAAAATTACAGAGACCAAAAAGACGTTAAAAATTAGAAATCACCCACCAAGATCTACAAAAAGTCTGATAGTTAAAAAACCTATCGTTCAAAGAGTAACCAAAGAAACTCGAAACAGCTGGAACAGGGAGAGAGGAAGAGGGTACAGAGGGAAACAAATAGACACAAAGCTAAAAAGAAATAAGAAACAACAAAAAAAGAAGAAAAAAACACACAAAAGGGACAAAAGAACGGCTGAAACAAAATGGTCCTTAGATGACCGATATGAAGGGGAAGAGAATAGAGACACCCAAAACCGATGGAAATGGAAGAAAGAGAGAGAGAGAGAGAGATTCTAAACAAGTTTTGGTTTTCAGAAGAGGATCAGAGAGCAACCGGCCGAATGTTTCCTTTCATCATCATCATCATCGTGATCCATTACTCAACAATCACGTATTCATCATTCAGAGTCTGCTTTTCTATAATTCACCGAATGAATGGATGGAGGAAGGAGAGGAGGAGAGGAAAAGGAAAAAGCGGGCAATCCCTCACGAATGTCTAAGACCATTAATCAAACTATCGTAATGAGGAGTCTTAAAACTAAATAAAGCAGAGTAAAAGTTACGTCTTACTATCTCTTAATTTCCTGTAATAAAAGTCGCAATTATGGTGAAAGTGCAAATCTAAATGCTCGACCGTAAATTATTTTGTTTTCGTTCGCCTAACTAAAAAGTCACAGTTTAACACCAAATACGACTACGGCGCCGAGATTTGAGATTTTCGCGGCTGTCACTGTTAAATGTTAGCAGTGTTAGACTATTCTTTTCGCCTTCGAGTCTGATTTCTGGAAGACTCGGAGATGTTTCGTTCATGTTGAAACCTTCAGGCGTCTTCTGTGGTTGAGTGTTTCGTGTTTGACTTGGAGTTGAAGCGATTTAATAAATATTGCGGCCTTTCTTAGGGAGATTCATTTCATTAAAATTGCACACTTTCCTTGGGAATCTATTTCCAAAATATTGCACACTTTCCTGAAGAATTCGGTTCAGTAACATTGCTACGTCTCCTTGGGGAATTTATTTCAAAAATGTTTTACACTTTCCCAAATGCTTTATTTCATAAATTCTGCACACTTTCTCAGGGAATTCATTTCATAAATGTTGCACACTTTAGAGACATTTATTTCAATAATATTGTACACTTCTCAGAAGGCTTTATTTCATTAATGTTGCACAGTTAATTGGGGAACTCAATTCACAAATGGTGCAGACTTTCTTAGGAGATTTATTTCATAAACGTCGCATATTTCTGGAGGCTTTATTTCATAAATATTGCACATTTTCCTGAAGAATTCATTTCATTAACATTACAAATTTCCTTAGAGAATTTATTCCAAAAGATTGGAATGAAGGCTTTATTTCATTAATATTGCACACTTTCTTAGGGATTCATTCATAAATTGCAGACTTTCTGAAGGCTTTATTTCATAAATTTGTACACTTTCTTGAAGCTCAATTCATAAATTGCACACTCTCAGGGGATTTGTTTCATAAATTTACTCTTTCTTGAAGATTCATTTCAAAATATTGCACTTTCCTGGGGGTTTATATCATAAATTTTGCACATTTTCTTGAAGTTTATTCCAAAATTTTGCACACTATTACCAGAGATTATTTCATAAACACTGCACATTGTTGAAATTCTTTCAAAAATATTGCACATTTTCTTAGGGTATATATTTCATAAATATTGCACACTCTTATGGGTATTTATTTCATTAATATTGCACACTATTAGGTTTATTTCATTAATATTGCACATTTCCTGGAGGTTTATTTCAAAAATATTGCACGTTCTCATGGAGTGTTCATTTTGTAAATAAATTCCTGCAACCCAAATCGAATTGCCTGATGCATTTGATGATTGTCTGCAGCTGACAACGTCGTCGAAAAGTCTAGGGGAGGTTAGAGAAAGTTCTCCTATTCTGTCAAAAATTTGACATTTTTGATTTTCTTGAGGTTCTGCTAGAAGAAAGACTCGCATCCTCACCCGAAACAGATAATCTTCGTTAGCTTTTAGCAGTCTGCTTCCGGATTAGATCAATCTACCACCCAATAATATCGTACAACCCATCTTTACCCATACCTGGTACCTCTAACTTCTTTCTCTCTATGTACGGTATAGTATACAGTCCTGTTATTCATAGGAATAGGGTAAGAGAGTCCTCCCTTATACAGTTAAAGACTCCAGAAGACAACTGCAAAGAATTCAACAAGAATCTCGAATTTCTCAAACGAGTGTGTCTTCCACCACCAAAACATGATCAAAAATTTTTTTGACCTCTTTAACCCATTCACAACTTCCTAAGGTCTTTTAAGACGTTGGGAGGACTAACCGAGAATTCTAGCGGCAACAGTTCTCGCCAGAATCTTATCAAACATCTCAGGAGTTACAAACAGACAAAATAATTCAAACAATCAGGGCTCGTCAACATTTTAATCATCCCCTTTGTGACCTAGACTTTCGAAACCGTTTTTCCGGGTATCGTAGAAGCATTATTAAGGCTTACAGTCAACGTGTTGTCGAGTTAAGACCTGTTCCAACATGCTCTACTTGAGGAAACCGGTTTCGACGGTTAGAAAGTATTTTTTTTATTTTCGAAAAAGTGTGATAAATTGACCGGATTGTAAAACTTTCATACTGTCTCCATATATTAATAATCCTCATCTTCGTTTCTGGTCTATTACACCTCGTCAGAGAATATTAATAAAACTAAGTTGCGACTTGGGAATTGCTGAAAACGATGGCAGGAGGTCGTAAACGTGGCGAAACATTTGGCAACGGAAATAAGAATGAAACTCTTCTTCTGTATATTAGCAACGCAGTTACAGAACTCAGATATTGTTATTGTCTATTTATAATTGTAAATATGTGTTTGTTCTATTATAAAAGATTTTTTGTTTGAATATAAATGATGGGTCCTTAACCCTAGTTTCGAGCTTTGGCCCTCTCGTCTATCGAAACCTTCTCAGAATTGTTTCATACAAACGGCTTTACAACCTAATACATCTTCAGAGGTCAAAACTATATACATCATACACTGAGTTCTGTACGTGGTTTCATAATTTTCCGGAAAAACCGAAGTTTCGTAAAAATACGACACCGTGACACAACCCAGTGTGTAATATATTAGGCGAACCGGAAAATAGTGGCGGTTCTATACGTTACACCCAACATGCGTCAAATTACTGAGTATTTATCACATTTACCGGCTATTTTATAAAATATTCAGCTCGTAATCTGACCAAAGTTTTATTAAATTATCGGTTATGAGTTGAAGATTTTATAAACTAGCCAGTAAACGTGATAAATATTCAGTAATTTGTCACATTAACCACTCTTGAACGGTGATTATGAATAATCGCCGGGAATTATACATATATTCGTCATATTTATTACTTTTACCATAACATATATATATATCACATTTTTCACAATTACCGCCCCGTTTATAAAATATTCAACTTGTATTGGGGAGATTAATAAAACTTTGCTCAGATTACGTGCTAAATTTTGTATAAATTAGCCGGTAAATTTGATAAATGTATATTACGTTGAAGGGATAAATTTTGTGGAAATATACAATTTAGGAAACTGATTACAGAAACTTTTCTATTGTTCCAGCAAACTCTATCTTTTTTTAATTTTATAGGGTTCCAACTATTCTTTGAACAGAAAAGTACCATCGTATATAAAATATGTTAGATAAATATAGTTAGATAAAAATGTGTTAGATAAATATATGTAAGTTAAATCGGCCGAATATATATACGATTATTCATAATCACCAACCAAACCTGCCAAAAGTGGTAGATTACTTTGCATTTATCACATTTACCGGCTAGTTTATAAAATCTTTAGCTCATAATGAATAATTTAATTAAACTTTGCTCAGATTACGTGCTGAATCATTTATAAACTAGCCGGTAATTATGATAAATATTGCATTAACCAAGCTTCTATTGGTGATTATTAATGATTGCCGGGGTATTTAATAAATACTATATTCGTTTGATTAATCACTTTTATCGTAACATACAGTATATATATCACATTTAATAGCTAGTTCATAGTATCCCCCCTACTCAGTAATTTGTCACATTAACCACACTTAGATGGTGATAATGAAAATCATCCGGGGATTCGTTCGATTTATTACTTTTACCGAAACATATACATGTCACATTTACTAGCTACCTTATAAAATCTCCAACTCATAATCGACAATTTAATAAAACTTTGCTCAGATTGCGAGCTGAATGTTTTATAAAATAGCTGGTAAATGTGATAAATACTCAGTAATTTGTCACACTAACCATCTTCCTTGTTGATTATAGATAATCGCAGGGAATTAGATATACATTCGCCCGATTTATCACTTTTACCTGACATTTGTTAGATGTGACGCCATAATTTTGGTTTTTAACATTCGGGGATTCGTTAAATTGGAATTTTAGGTCAGGAGTATGGAAAAAACATCCCTTTTGTATGATGATGGGCCCTGAAGGGATGTTTTTTGTTTTGGAAAGCGTACGAGTGCTGTAGACGGAAATGAAGAGGTATGGGTTAACTGCTGCAGGCGAGGATGGTAGTCCACGACCCTGGGGTTTGTAAGCCTGGCCGACCTTTCATCCTTCCTCTTTTCCAGTTTCCCTTTCATCTGTTGTTTTTCCCCTGTTATAACATTTTATTATTAGTTTCGGGAAACTCTTTCCTGTTGTCTTTTGTTCATTGATTTTATTTGATTTAAATTGAAATTGTCGTTAATTAATTAAATGCTAGTGAAGACTTTATATCGGATAATGTTGGTCATACTGTCAACACTCTCGCTTACTTCTGATTCGTTCGTTCTCTTGGTAGTTTTAAGTTTTGATTTTTTGTCTTCCTCTCTTCTTTTGTGAGTTCGCTTCAGTCTTTTCTTTCCGACATTTTGTAACAAATTAGTGGGAAGTCTGTAGCTGAATTGTCCGACCTACAGCGAAGAGTGTCAACCATAATCACAGCTTAAAAAAAATATTTGGAATGATTTTGAGGTCATCATTAGTATTCCTACCATTTGGATGAGACTTTAAGACAGGGGTGGGCAATCTCTTTAATCAACAGGCCAGTTTAAATTTAAAATTTTTTTGGCGGGCCGCACATAAAATAGGAACTAAAGTAGGAAGGCCGCACAAATTTGCAACACATAAACTACTAGTTTAGCGGCTAGTTTAGCTTTTTCTGTAGACTTAAGACGTAAGACTGTAGACGTAAACGATAAACCCTCAACGGGCCGTATTAAATACTTTCCCGGACCGCACTTTGCCCATCATTAGTTTAGACCTATAAACCTATGACCCATGGGTCAGAAACTGCCCTAAGAGGACTAGTTAAATGACCAAATTTTTGGATTACCGGCAATTATTCATAATCACGAGCTAACTTTGGTAAATGTAATAAATTAATGATAATCACATTTACCGGTTAGTTTTTAAAATATCCAACTTGTAGTTGAGAATTTAATAATATCTGGCTTATATTATAAGTTGAATATTTTATAAACCATTCGGTAACCAAAGTTAGGTCCGGGTTATGAATAACCGTCAGGAATCATTTATATCTGTTCATCAAACCCAATTTTAAGAGCTTTTAGAATTAGACCTGGTTCCAGAACTGATGACAAGAAGGAAACATAAGCAATGAACAGAACTTGGACGTATAAAAACCAAAGCAAGATCACAACAAAGTTGATCAATTTATCTACCAATTCATTTATAATTGACTTATACGATCTACCAGTTTCTTTATATTGTAATTTATAATTATTTTGAGTTTCCGGTAAACAAAATTTTCACTCCTCATCCCAAATTTAAGAGGATCGAGCTTTCGAAAAATAGAAAACAAAAAATAAGGCAAATCAGCAAGGACGCAATACTAAGCTCAAATGGCAAACAAATCTCGATGACGACGTCCATGTTATTAAGATAACTTCCACCGCCATCGAAGATTCTTTAATCCTTATCGCTAATCCTCTCATCCTTAATTAGATTAATCCATCTTTAAGTCCAGATATTTATCTGATGAAAGACAAGACTTGAACGAAGCGGAGGACGTTTTTGTTTTGTTTATTTGTTTGTAATTTGATACGAAAATCGAATTGATTAATGGCCGTTTTGGTTGGAAATGCGTCGTTGAGAAGGACCACCTCGTGTTCGTGGTCGCGACCGCCATTTCCGCGACACTAATCTCCTTACTTAGGATTAATAAATGCAAAGCCGAGAGCCAGGTGTTGGTGTCTCTCTTGGATTCCATCACAATCGCTATCGGAGTCTGGATGTGAAGTGTGTCCTTGAGGAGACCCCGGTGCCCGGTTCTCCAATCAGCACTTGGGTGGCGTCCGCGGGGTTTCTAACGTTCCATTTTTTTCTCTTTGGATGTGTCACGCTGTTTTTATTAACATGGTTTGTTATGTTATTTTAAATAGGTTTCCTTCAAATGATTATGAGCATAATTTTTCTCTTTGGTTGGTATGAAACGAGAACAACAACCTGAGGATGCTGACATTTAATGGAACAGCTCTTTTAACGTAAACCCGAAGCTTCAGGAAAGAATCTTCTCATCCTCTCTTCATTTTATAGATTTTCTGAAAATTTTCCGGGCCAACCTCCCACCAAGAACATCTCGGATTCCGAACACTATTTTGCAAACCTGAATTCGTGATTCCCGATTCTTTCAGGTCGTTGCTTTGGACTCGTTTTAAAGGCGTGCATTACTTATGAAACGAGGTCTTCAGGAAACTATGAATTTTTAAGAAGAGATCAATTTATTTAGTAAAGCGTGCATTACTTATGAAATCAATTCTTGGCGGGTCATTTTCATATTCGTGAACCCCGGGTATTGTTTCTCCAAAAGTGTGCGTTATTTATGAAATGAGATCTCGACATATGATTTCTATTTTAGTCACACATCGTTTCTGTCAGGTTTTAGTAGGCCTCCATGAATTGCTCTTCTCTCTCTCCAAAACGATGCATTTCCTTTGAAATGAATTATGTGGTAAAGTGTGCATTATTTATGGAATGAGATAGATTGTGTGGTTACCAATTCTTTCACGTCTTCTTCCGGCCTTGTCTTCGTGAATTATTTTCAGCAGTCTTTCCTCTACATCCTCTTCCCTGTTTCTCTCACTTCTTTTTTCCTCTTCGTCCATCTTCTCCTGTGGTAAAGGCTTTGGTCTGTACTCCAGTTAAAAGCCCTCAAATAGATCAAAAACTACATAGAATCAGTTAAGTCGGGATAAAAAAAAATTTTTCTTACCCAGAAAGTGTTTGTATTAACACACCCAACCTGAAAGACGAACCTGAACAGTTCTTGCTTCGACTGACATTAATTTGAAAGCGGAAACTAGTTGGGGAGGGGGCTAACCAACTTCTCAAAGCATTGAAACAAGTCAACAACCAAAATTAGTTTCTTCTAGAACCTCAACTTTGATCAGACATTTATCACTTAGAGCTTCACATTATAGCAAAGCCACAGAGGACCAGTCATCCAATACAACCCAACACAGCCATCCAGTACAATGACCATGAAAGTCTGGAATTAATAAAAACTCAAATTAATTAGAAAAATTTTTCAGGGGCACTCATTCCCAAAGCATCCATCCATGGGTGAGTTTTCTTCCATAAAGCAAAAAATTTAGAACAAAAGAAAAATTTATTTAACAAAAGGAAATTATACAAATTCTATAATTATTGCATAATTGATAATTTAAATCCAATTATATTTGTTTATAAAATTTAAATTTTTCTTTGTTTTCCTTTTTAATTTAATTTTACCTTTAAATTTTCTAATTTTTCCCACCAATTACTTTCATCATGTCATGTTTTGCTGAAAGATCTTGCCTTGGAAATGGCTTTTATGTCCTTCCTCAAATTCTTTCTTATGTCTTACTCAATCCATAGTGCTGAGATTCTACAAGGTTCACAGAGATTCCAATAATATTTGTCTACAGACAAGGGGAAGAGTCTAATCTGATATCAAACACACTGATGTCAAGCTCTCATCTGATCAAACTCATGAAGATTCCAATGGTGTTTAGCATTCACCTACATCTGGGTTGAAAGTCTTGGTTCTTAGGAGTCTGGAAGGTATAGACCCAGCCAAAAAATTGGTGAGGTTCTGCAATGTGCTCTTGTTCAAATACAGGAGTAAGCAGAAGTTGTCTTTCCATGATTTTCCTACCAGATTTCCTTCTACTGCTTCATTTAACCTTCCTTGAAGAGTATTTCACTACAGAGAAGTAAAAGAAGTGTTTCAAGTCTCTCCAACAACATTTGACTTTCTGGATTTTAGAAACCCAACTGCTAACCCTTTTTTGGTGTACTATACAGTGTTTCTGGAGTAGTTTTATTTAAGTTTTGGGTAGAAGTTCAAGATTGTTTTTAAGCAATCAGATTTCTAAACACTAAATGAAGCTACTGTGATGTTGATTTCTATTTATAGACTATAGAATGTTTAGGTCTGCTTTATCAACCCTCAGACTTTTATTTCTAACTCTCAATTGGTTGAGAATCTTTGTTTGTCTTTCTAGAAATGAAATGACACTGAGTTGGTATTGACTCAATCAAAAGCTTGTTCAAATCAAGTGGTTTTAAGACAACTGGTTGAAAGGGAGAGACATTTAGATAGATCAGAATCATAACTTTGCTGTTGTCATCAGAATTCTCCCTTCAGAGATGTTAGAAAGTCTCTAAATGGTCTAAATCAAGTCAAACTAAGTTTTCTACCACTCTTGGGTGTTTTGAAGATGTCTTGAACACACCCTCATGAGTAAGAATCTAGTTTGACAAATGCGAAATTTTTATTGTATTGTTCAAGTCAAGGCTACCGTGTATGGGTAAACCATTTTTCTCTTCTTCTTTTCGTGAGGTCCGTCCGAAAATAATTGAAAAAAAAATTGGACAAACATCTGGCACATTTTTCTTTTTTTTTATGTGACAACTTTACTTAAATACATTTCAAATTTCGACTCGGGGTCACTTTGAACTGTTTCCAAAAAACAATCAGCTTGGAAAACCGTTCTTCAGCTCAATTTAAATGGTTGTAGATTAAAGGAGTAGGATGTTACGAGGACAGATAGATAGTTATTGCGTTTGCAGAAAATTAAATAACCTCCGTTGTTTGTTTGATGGGAAATCATCCTAGAGAAAGGAGAAATCCTTGCTAGACAGAATTCGATTTGAGAAACAAAGATTTTCTTTTTTTGTCCGAAACATCTTTCTTCATATTTATCTGCCAGCTCCCATAATGATGACCGTCAAAACGTTGTTCTATAGACTTGGAGAGCCTTTCTCTTATTAAACCACATCCTTGGCATCTCTTCTATTCAACTTTCGATGTTCTGTGAAAGTCTGATTGGCCTTCTTCTTATTGGCGAATTATTTCGGTCCTTTAACGGTTGTTTCGTCGAGTCGTAACCTTTTCACCGTCTGTCTTTGGGTTTTCTTCCCAAGTAAGAGGACAGTTGAAGTGTCATTAATTGACTGTATATTAAATTCTAGCACGAAATTTGGAAATTGATTAGTTTTGTATAAGTCACTGTTATGTAAAAGTGGCGAATACTCGATTCGATATAAATTCTCAACTGGTTACATAAACGTAGAAAGGTTATCTTGGTTTGAGTTTTTAATAAAATCGATTTCAAATTCATCCGGTTCAAGGCAGCAGAGAAAAGTCGTCAGACTAGGAGTTAATACAAAACATGCGTAACGCAAGCACCCTAAAAATGGTGTTCACAAAACGCATTCAAAGCCTAACACAAAAGTAGACGAAGAATCGATATCCAGGTGCTCTCGCGCAAACCGCACTCCGTTTATAAAATGGACCCTTCCAAGTGTAACGTGGCACGAAAAACCGTCATTTTTAAAAATAAAAGAGGAAAAAAAAAGAGAAAGAACAACCGCCAACATGGCAACGTTCTCTTCTTACAAAATAATCAAAATTGATCGAAAGGTTAAAAAACAAACTCGGAATTCAAAACTGCGGGAGAGAAGCGGGTAGCCTTGAGCTCGAACTCTGTCTTCTTACGATCGGCCGGGTTTCGTGTGTACATTTATTGGCAGCGCGGCAACACCGCGTTCCTCACTTTGAATTTATTATTTTCTTAACATTAAAACGACTTTATAAATTGAGCCGGAGAGGAGTTTCTCGGAGCATGGTCCCATGGTTCAACTTACACTGCGACATTGTTTGATTAGAAATTTGTGCCCTGAATGTGTAATGACGAGATCACGTCTAACTACATTACAATCCACTAGTCGTAAGGTAAGCATGGGTGAATATTGCTTTCTTAATGCTATTTCCTGATTACCATTGTTTGGTTTTTCAGTTAGAGAGTTTTGAGGATAATAGCATCGAAGCTGAGGTTTTTCTCCCTCCTGACAAAAACCTCAATAAGCACACTTTGCTGGTATTTGATTAGAAATTTTCTAAAATTTGTTCCAATAATCTCGAATTTAGTTTGTGCTACATGTTAACTACTCCTCATCAATATTTAATCAATAATGTTTGACAAAACAAATTTATTTCCTCAAACTGGTTTATTTCAGCAAGCTTAGCACCAAATTCACACTTCATACCTTGTTCTAAAGCTTTCATTTTTAGCATGGATCGATTGTATAGAGGTTGCCTACAATATCAGGGACGTATTTAAGTAGATTTGAGTAGTTTTGTTAGGGTGAGACTTGGAATGATGAGAATGAAGAAACGGTTGGATGAAAACTGAAGCAAGAATTGGACCAGAATCTGGAGGGATTTGGTTGTAGCATGTAAAAACTGCTAATTAACAGCTCTCATTTGCATTAGAAATGTTACATGAGTGTGAGGAGAAGCTTAGCACTAAGCTCACATTTCATAATAATTAATTTGAAAGCTATTTTTATATAGATTGATGGTGTGGAGTAAGTTTCTGTTTTTTTTTGGTGGTAATGAAAGAGAGAGTTGAGTAGAAGATGAAGCAAGAAGTACACAAGATTTGGTAATAACATTCAAAAGCTAAAAATTAGCAACCCTCATTACCAATTCACATTTTGAAATACACCCTTTCATACAGAAGGAGCTACATAATAGTTTTTTAAAACAGTCAGACATTTATTTCTCTGTCTGTTAACCTTTTAAACTGTATATCTGGCCCTCTGAAAAGTTGGCATCATTCAATTTAGACAAACATTCTCTGTGCTTCAATTACCCAGTGCTTTTAACTGCTCCTTGTTGGAGTATTTAACGTCCTGTTGGACTTGATTGTGTACCAACAGTCAAAAATATCAAAGAATTTATCTAAAGTTGTGTAAGATCTTAAATTACAGTTTCCAGAGCTTTCTTAATCCCTGCGGATGGGATTTAGGGGTGAAAAGAAAATTTCAAAAACACGATAGTCATCGCTTACCTCGCTCAGAGAGAAACCGAGGATCGTAACAACTTGAACGGAAGTGTTGAGACTGAAAAGAATCTACGACAACATGAATTTCCGTATGTTTATGTTCCCTTTTGATCGGGAGTCGGATTTGAAAGCGTAAATGTCTCATTATCGTCGACTGGTGTGTTGTTTGCCCGGATTTTTAAGCGACGATCTGGCAACGTTGGAATCGACTACTTCGTCGTCACGGTTTATGAATTTCAAATTCATGCTCGCCTTCATTTCAGTGATTCCGTAAGAAGTGAATTAAACACGGGAGGGAAATGAAAGGAATAAGAAAAAAAGGCAAATTTCTTCTTTGTTCGTTTTAGAGGAAATGTTTTTCTTTGTCTCAACTTATTACATAAAACCAGAAAGACAAAACAAAACTTGTTTTCTTCTTAGAGAAGCCTTCTCTACGTCTATGCATAATCTTTAAAAAATGATTTGAGCATTCCTCTGAGACCTATGATTAGGATAATGATAACAAGTTGGAAGAGGAGAAGAGAATAAACAAGGAAAGACATAGAAGTTAGTGACTTCTGTTTCGTTTCATTGAAATACAGACGTCAAAATACCAATCGCTGACTTGTTCCAATTGCCAAAACCAAAATTTTAATCTGCACCCTATGGGTTACCCAGATATGTCTGGATGTGTTAAGTCATCACTTCTGACTTTGTTAAGGACCTACACAATTTGGTGAATGGAAAGCTACAGGAAAAGACATCATCCTCCACTCTATTTCTTAAAAAGTCTTTAAAACCTGGGAAATACCTGCGTGGTAGAAAACAGAAATGTATCCCCTAGTTCACTGACCAAAAAGAAGAAGAAAAGTTACACAACCGTGACGCCACGGTGAGTTCTCAAGGTTTTGGAAAAAATTCAATTTTTAGTCTCAAAATAAACTTGTTGGTGTATAAAACAGACACTGGCCTAAAATTAAAGCCGTTAAATTTAACATTTTTGGATCATTAAGTCGTCAACAAAGTTGAATTCCTTTCAGAAGTTGCGTTTTCCAAAATTCTACTTAGAATACAATGCTGCTGAAGAAATGAGCAATGTAATAGTTTCTAAAAGAACAAACCTAACTTTAGAAATATTCTGCTGACTGGTAATCATAAAAGACACGAAAGAGGTAGGAAAAGTAGAGGTTATGTTGAATATGTGACGTCATAATTTAAATTGTTGAGTTTTTCGAAAAGCCCGAGCTAGAATTTGACTTCATTGGTGCTCTGATGACTTTTCAGACTTTTAATGTATCCTTGGTTGTTCCTAAATCTCTCAACACAAAGAAAATCTGGTTTTGTAAGAAAGAAGACAGCAAACACTATTACTAGAGTTGAATTCTTATTTCTGAATAAAATTATTTATTAATAAATATTATTGTTAATTGATGGAGGTAGTAGAAGGCCAAACAAAATTGGAGACCTGCTTGTTCTTTGTCTTACTGTTTCAGAAGTTTCAAATTTTGTTCCTGAGGGTTTCAAAATGGTTTTAACAAATCTAAGATTGTTTCATAGTATATTTGTATGCTCTGATCTGTTTTATTTTTCAGAAATAGATCAATGAAATTAGATCTATTAGATCAGTGATGGGCAAAGTACGGCCCGTCGAGGGTTTAATGATTTGGATGGTATCAGTATACAGCCCGCTATAATTTGACGGTCGAGAAGTTTAAAGTGAATTTTACTTAGTATAATGATAGATTTATAGTCTATAAAAGAAGATAAAATGGCCACGTAGTTCATGTGGTGCAAAATTTTTACGGCCCTCCTACTTTTGTTTCTATTTTATGTGCAGTCCGCCAAAAAAGTTTAAAATTTAAATTGGTCCGTTGATTAAAAAGATTGTCCACCCCTGTATTAGATAATCGATTTCACTATTATTAATATATTTTGGGCTTGCTCAGGATCTCAAAGAGACACTTGACTTTTAAGCAACACAAAAATTGTCTGAGAAGTTCGGTATATTAAAGTTGATGATTAACACAATCGCATATTTTAAGGCTGCAGAAAATTTTGATGTTTGTGTCACAAAATTTCGATTTTTTGTTTTTGAAACAGAGAAAAATGTCAGAAAAGGTGTCGAAAAGAAGTCAAACTGTAGGAGGATCTTTCGTGTAGCAAATTAACGACAGTCTTCTGTTTATTTGCTGTCAGTTAAGAGTCCAGTTTGGGTAGAGACGGACGTTTTACTGGTCGGCTGTTGCGTGATGAAATGAAAAAAAAATTTTTAATCCAGAAAAAAATTTTTTTTCGAAACTAATATTGGACCTTAGAATCCATCATGTTTTCGAAAGATTTGGATGGTCGTTCGAAATGTGAAAACTTGTAGGTGTGGACCTTTAGCAAATAGGCAAAAATGCACCTTGTTTCGAAATGGCGCGTGGCGAGTCTATAAAATGGTGATTGCCAATACTAGGCTCGGATAAAATAACCTGAACCTGAAATTAGTGGCTCGTTTTTGATGAAACATCTACGAACGTGTCATTGCTTCAGAAAAATTTTTCTTCTTTTGAAATGAAATTTAACCTGAACGCTACAGAAGTTCGTTCTTTTGTGCCCTACTAAAAATTCTAAAAAGAAGCTTTAGGCCAAAATTTATTTCAAAATTTTCCTTCTGGTAAAAAAAAATAATTCTTCTACTTCCCCTCTCTCTGGTTGAGTTAGAAATTCTGTCGAAGAAAAAAATTTGCGATACCTCAACTCCCTCACGTGACTTCGCTATAAAAGGAACTCAGGGAATGAATGAGGACTAAAGCCAAAAACAAGACCAAAAAAATCCAAAATGGCGAAAGGACGGTTGAAACAAAGAAAGTGTTAAGATCCCAAGACAAATGAAGCTAGAATTAGCTAACCAAATACTAAATCTATTTTAATGAAATGAGTCTCTTTGACTCACAAAAAAAATTTAACCAGACTTCAAAAATAATTGAAACACATAACTATAAAACCATAACATTGTTTTAATTGTTAATAATGTTAATAATATTTCGTATAAAGCAATATATACTGAGTCAGAATGGCTCAGTCTGTTACTAAACGTCGATTTAATTTCCGGAAATTTTTCCAAAGAACACAAAGCCTGAATTAACTTTTTATGAAAAATTGTCAGGAAACATATGTCGCGCATTTATTAATTTATTGGTCTATTATTACAATAATTATTGTAACAGGCTGTTATTGATCCAATATTATTAATTATGGTTGTTAAGAAACACTTAAATTATCGCATCTTGACAATTAGTATTATTACTGTAGTTGGAAAAAGTCTAAATAAAGAGAATTACAATAATTATTTTATTTTATTTATTTTTTGTCCCATTGCTCAACCTCTTGGACCATGGTGTCAGCACTGTTTCACTTTTTCCCTTTTTTCTTCTTATTCATCCTGCCTCTTCCAGTACTACCTCATCTGGTAGCTGTGGGCCCGTCTTCAGGTTGGTTTTTGGCGGGAAACGATGTGGCCCCAATTTCTTCTTCATCCTGTCGCTCTATTTAGCGTCTTGTTGTATGATCCCCAGTTCCTTAACATCTTCCTCCATCACCGGTGATGCCTTTTTCATCAGGAAGTACTGGTAGATCCTATTTGTCAATTATTTCATTTTTATTCTTTTAGAATTTAGAATTTAGCGGGAAAGGGATTAACTTTCCTGTCTGATATGATTCTGCAACAGGAGGAAATCGTTTCTAATATAAGACGATGGATGGTCATAATAGGATACAAGGTAGGTCTGTGACGTCTTGAAACCTGATGATGGCAGTTAAGGGAAGGTAACTTGAGTATGAACTCATTTTAGTTGTCTATTTCTGTGTAACAATATGGCGATTAATAGCTGGAGTGATTGCTATGGTGTGACGTCATAAAACAAACAGAGAGAAGAGAGATGGGCGAAATTAGGCGGTGTTGTTTTATTACGTCACACAAACCAAAAATTTGATTTGAAGGGATGATCATGGTATTAATGATGACGTGAACAAAAATTTTTGTAATTAAATTCGACAAAGGGAGTTTATAGTTTCGATTTGTTTTAAATTTTAATCTCTTCAAATGATATAGAGTAACGTGAGTCGGCTGAGCAATAATCAAAGTGAGAATTTAAATTTAAAAAATTTTTCCCAAGTTTGTGGAACCTTCACTCTTATTACCAATTTGGACCTACATGAATTGATGTCGTCTTGCTCTTCCTGCAGCCAATACTCTGCTCCTGGGGGAGTGATTTTTCCAAGCCCGCTATTCACTTCTTTTAGGCTACTAGCCGTTGGCAAATGGTGGATAATGCCCGGAAACCTTTCTCTACCTCTTTTTTGTCTGTTGTCTATTCTCTTTCCTCTGTTCTTCTCTCTTCTCTGTCCCATTTCAACACATTTCGTTCTTCATCCTTCCTCTTGCGGTTTCCTTAATGCTCCAACAGCAATAGTCGCGGAGACTACACCGAACGGGGTCCCTCTGGGGGGAAGATACCGAACTATTATTATTATGTCTTTCAATAACCCTTAAGCCAGATAAATTAATAAATTAATAACTTAAAATTGATATTAAAATATTACAATAGATAGATAGATAATAGATATTATAGAAGATAAGAGATAAATTAATAACTTTTTATTGATTCCTTATTGAAAAGATCATGACTTCCAGTAGATGATAGTCTGTTCAGCTAGTAGTTAACTAAAATGTTTAAACCAAAAATGGTAGAAATTTTTAGTTCCACAAACAAATTAGTTTTAGTCTGATTTAGTTCTCTACTTTAATTTATTTTAGTTATTTTTTGATAATATTAGAAGTGAAGACAAATTTAAAAATTAAAAATTAAATCTGAATGCTTAGGTCATCCATATGTCATCTTACGTCAATCCATATGTCAACTAATTTTATGCTCAAGTTAGACTTACCTGAATATGACATATGGAGGCTGTGTCAAGCTGGAATCATCCTCTAATCAGTGTGAGTGTATGAATGAATGAATGGATTTGTTTTATTTGGCCTTGGGACTTAAAAGGGGATGATAAGATAGTTTGGGGTAGCTATATATGGATGACATGAATATTACAAAATATCAAAATGATGTTAACTGAATTGACAAAGAGTTCTTTGTGGGATATAATAGAGAGAGAGAGAGAGTGGTGTATTTATTAATTATTTTGGATTTCAAATTGTGTATGTAGTGAACTGGAATGAAGTAAAATTTGGTTGGGTTCACTAGCTTACTCTTCTCAGGTGTTACAGTTCTCACAAAACTCTATTCCAGTGTGTTTGAAGCATCATCACCCTCTTCCTGTCTTTTGTCCAAGTTGAGTCAGTCGGGAGTTCTTTTGAGGTTGGTCTCGTACCTAACACGAGGTTTCCTTTCGATCCCTTTATTTTTTTATTTTCAATGGTTGAGTAAATAGTTGAGTAAGTTTTATCGCTGTGTAAACATCTTGCGAAAGAGTAAACAAAGGAAAGAAGCGAGCTGCCGAACATGACAGTGTTTGTCCATTTCTGTAAAATTTAAAGGGATTTACCTCTAAACATAGTCTAAATCAGAA
Organism: Columbicola columbae; assembly: GCA_016920875.1. NCBI lineage: Eukaryota > Metazoa > Arthropoda > Insecta > Psocodea > Philopteridae > Columbicola > Columbicola columbae. The sequence continues at coordinate 6,793,366 of JADMLL010000001.1, read as the reverse complement.
GGGAACGAAGAGCTGTAACAGTACAGAAAAAGAAGACTTCAAACATAAAGCACACCCCTCACAGATGTATGTATACAGTCGGTTAGCGTCTTCCAAAGGTACAAACTTACCAAACACTACTGCACTGTCATCAGGCCCGAGGCTATATATGCAATAGGGTGTCTAATCATCAAGAGGAGGGTCGTCAAGTACAGAATACAACAAACAAGTGAGCAAGCGTGTACCCATAATAGCAGAACAACTGCATTTGAACATCTAACTCGAGTTAACCCAGGCACACTACCCGAACCGGATACTTCCTAAACAAGTAAACTAGAGGGAACTAGTTTACAAAGGTCAGAAAAAGGTTGAAACGAATTGGGGTTCATGGTCAAAACCTCATTTCATAAGTAATGCACACTTTTAGAGAGAGAAGGTTGCTTAACAGAAATTAAAAACACCAGAAAAATGGAAGAAACAAAAACGTGGGCTTTTAAACGAGAACAGAAACTGATACATTACTTGAAGGTGAAGTGAATGAAACGGAAGGAGAGAGAGGGAAGTGATAGAAACAGAATAAAAGAAAGAAAGAGAAGCAAAAGTTTAAAAGGACAAAGGGCAGTTGGAAGTTATGGTTGTCGGATGTCCGAAATAAAAATTGTTAAGACTTCACGTCGGAGTGGTTAGCTCAATACTAACAGGAACAAACACATCAATCATGTAACAGAAGAGTTTTATTCGTTTCAGTTTCTATTTGTAACAGACGCGCACAGACTGGGGAGAGAAAAGGGAAATGGAAAATCTACAAACGCCTCTGGGGTATATCAAGAAGCAATTAAAAGTTTAAGACGTAGAGGGTAACATTCGACGCAAAGGAACAAACAACATGTTTGCCTGAAGGTTGACGAGACCTTCTTTGACTCATATTACAAAACAGAAAAAGGTTCGAGGAAATGTCAAAAAGTCATAAAAGCATAAAATGAAAAGAAATTTTCCAAGATCTCGTTTCACAAAGAAGGCAAGCATGAGAGAGAATGAAATCTTTTTCCCCTGACAGACAAACAAGAGAGAAGAGGAAAATGGAAAGTATATTGCCTGGAGGCTTACGAGGGTGGCATTCACTGTAGAGTGGGTGACAGCCTGCTAATGGCCAAGCTAGGGGTGGTGAATGCGGCAGGGTTGCTTTTTATCTTCCGTAGGGAATTTTTTTCTTTCTTTCTTTCTACTTCAATCCTGATCCTTTTTCATATCTGCATTTGAAATGTATTTATTGGTTCTCATTCGTCTTGTCTGTAACGATCCGAAGGGAAAATCCTTCATTTGCTGAAGGGAAATCTGTTGTTTGGACTCCAGAATAATTTTTATTTCCCTCTGAAACTAAGTCTAAGGAGTGAAAGGTTAATCGTTTGAGTTTTTATAATAAAACTGAGCCTGGAATTTGATTGGGATAGACACTGCTAGAGGAATAGATACGAGTGGAGATAAAAATCTGAAAGAAACGATAAATTCGGAGATCTGTGGTCAAACCGCAGGTTATGGTTGTGAGTTATAAGTTCGAATCCTTCTACCCAAGAGTGAAAAACTGAATTATAACCCAATCTAAACTAAACTAAACTATACTTAACTAAATGGTGTTTTGGTATGGTCTTTTCAAGTTTAGGGCCAAAATTCAGTCCACATCAACTTGGTGGTGAGAGACATAGACTGTAGTTTTAACCAGGCTGATCAGTAACAAAAAATGACAAAGCTCATCATAACAAAAGAAATACAAAACAAAAAACACTGTACATATACCCAAATATAAATTCATACACATCTGTGAATTGTGGAAATTGGCAAATCTTGGGTCCTGACTTTACTGAGTAACCTTTCCAAGCTTCTTATCAGCTCTGGACTTATACACTTTTAAAAGGGTGCTGAGAGCATCATCTAAAACAGATAGAAAGTATAAGAATGAAAGTTTTATTCATTTAAGGACTAACACTTGACCAAGATTTTACATTGACCATATTTATCTCGCAGAGAGCAAAAAGTATATGTTTCATGACCTCAAGATGACCACTAACATAATCACTGAAACTGGTTAGCTCAGAAACTAATCTTAATGGTTGGGAAAAAGGTCTTATCTATGTTTGTATAACTCCGAAAGGCTTAAACTTTGTACAAAACAGTTATTAAAATTAGGAAAGAACGCTGTGTTTGTTTGAAATACCTTCAATCAATCATTATTTCTTTATCAGACACAAAAACAATTTTACTGAGCTTTAACATGCACTCTCATAAATCAAAAAGCAAGTGCAAGAATTTTTTGTGAGGCGTTCACTTGTTTTTACGACCCAAACGAAAAATTAATTTAGTTGTTACATGAGTACGAGGACAGTGCCAATAAGTCTGTTCATGAAAGTACTAAGTTATTGCTTAGAGCGTTTAGCATTTATAAAATAAATTCGTGTGCAATACTTTTGAAATGAGTTTTAGGTGGTGGTGGTGGTTTTAATCTCGTTCTTCATTCTTAATTTTTGGGTATAACAGGATGCGGGAGGAGGATTCGAACCCACGGCCATTTGCGTCCAAGTCAGGAACTTAACCACTACGCTACTCCTCCCACGAAATGAGTTTTAGGTTGAAATGTGTAAGAATAAACAAGAGAGAGAAACGTTGGAAATGATAAGAATGGATATATAGTGCTGTGAGGTAGTAACAACAATCGCTGATGAGAGGTATTTAAGACACAAAAAGCTGACAGAAGTTCTCTTCCTCCAAGTTGTGCGAAAAGTGAAATCGGTTCACACGTTTCTTCAGGTGCTAGTCAAAAACTCACACATCCTTCAAGTGTACGATTCAAAGTCCACTATGTGACATCAAAAGGACAAAGAGAGAACAGAATGAAATCATAAGACAAACATGTTGAAGAAAAAAAACAAACAAAAATCTTCGGTAGTCAAAAAATGACCACCAACAATGACGAGAATGAAAGGAGCAGGAAGAGGAATGAGGTGATGAAGAGGGAAATCAGACAACACCGCCATCATATTATGACAGACTAAACCGTGAAAATCCAAATGTGGATTATCATCATCTAAATTACTCTATTTTACGCCGCTAATTAGCTGTAACATGACAAAATTCGAACGTTTGGTTTTTTGCTTTCGGTCGAATTTTTCATTCTTCATAGTTTTTGTTCCTGCGTACAAAAGAAAGAATGTTCGACTGAAAAGAAGCGGAGTGTTAGAAAAAGGAAAGCCAATCTGGTTAACGAGAAGCTCGATTCGAAATGGCGAAGTTTACCTGTCAAGGTAAACGGCCTGATTGTTAAAACAGAAACGACCTTCGACGTACACAAAATAACATTGGCATCGATAATTATCAGCGGTTCGTACTTGTCACGCAATTATCCGCCCTGCTAATGACACGATAATCGGTGGCCAGGTCAATTGTGCAACGGCTACTTGGCAATGTGGCAACAATGCCTGGGATATTAATTAAAGAAAAGAAAGAGAGAAAATGAGGGACGGGGTAAGGCTTCGACATGATTGATTGCTTAATTCATTAATTAAATGAGCTGCTGGAATGGTGGTGGAGGGGGCTTGGAAATTGATTGAACGATCTCTTGGACTTGATTGATCTTCGATTATGACCAAAACTATCTTGCGGAGGTGGAGTAAAAGTAAAAAGCCTCAACCATCAAGAATTTTTGTTTCCTTCACCACCTGTTTCCACACACAAGACAACAAGCAGTTGTGCGATCAGGTTTAAGAGTTAGTATGTAGACAACAGACCAGTTTGTTAGTTGTACAACAGAAGCGGATTAAGGATAAAGTCGTGAATTCAGTCAGAAACCGAGAGAATAGATTAATAATAATAGGAAGGAATAAGCGAAAGAAAGAACTCTAAATAGATAATACAGATAAAAGTATACAACAAGTTTCTATCTTAAGAACTATCTACCAATTAATTAACATAGATAAACGAACAATTAAGACGTTGCTGAGACTTTCCGTCCTTTGGAAGAATAATTTACAACGTTTTATTGCAAGTTCTTTTAGAATTTTTTTTTAATTATTTGAAATCTATTTAATTTATCTACAGTTATAGATAAATTAGCATTAGCTCAGACAGGTTTAAACTTGACTTCTGTCTTATTTCCGTCCCCAAATGTAGAAGATCTGGGAGCGAGTTGTTGGATTTGGATGTAATCTAGAGAAGTTGTACATCCAGAATCTCTTTATTTATCTAAAATCGGAATTTATTTAATGGAAAATGCATGTATAGATAATAGATAGATAATTAAGAGAGCTCTCTTCATTAGTTAAGACAGGTTTGATTGTGATTTTTAACTCTCTTTACAAACAGAAAGGGTCTGGAAGGAAGTTGAGCTGTTGGAGTCTAAATTATCGTCTTTTGTTTTTGAGTTATTTATTATTTATCTATTTACTAATCCACAAATTTAGATAAATGAAGTAATTGTAAGAGAACCTGAGAAAATCTCCCAAAATTCCATCAAATTTCATTCGAACTCTTTCTCCGAATAATCTATGTTTTTGAAATACTTTTTAATGTAATGATTTTTTCTGCAATTATCTTTTCGCATAATCTTTTTTATTAATTATCTACTAACATATCGAAATGTTGCAAAATCTAGTCGTAAAAAGCTCAAAAAGACATCACCTGGAAATGCAACGTTTGAATCTCCTTCCAGACCTTGTGCGTATTGTGCAATCAAAATCAAATTCAAACCTACGTAGCCGAACCGACAGAAGTGTTTGGTTAATTATCTACAGCTCTACTACCTACTCACCCAATCTAATTTTGGATAAGAGAACAGGGTATTGGAAGGAAACCTCTCAAAAGCACAATGAAGACCAATAACTCTTTCAAAATCTTTTGCGTTCAAGAAAATCAACAGCAATCAAGTAAAAACCTGTCTAGCCTGCTTAAAAGCCTCATATAAATATTTATTTATTTATTATCTACTTAGCAAACCAAATTTTAAACAAATGGAGTAGTTCTAAAAGAAACTTGGCAGAAAAAGGCCCTCAAAATTGGAAAACCTATTAAAAAAAAAAACCAAGTTCAAACCTGTCTGAACCTTAAGACCTTTCCTAATTATTTATTAATTATCTATTACACTATCACCTATTAACTAGAATCCTATTTTAATTGATTAGATAATTTTTTGGGCCAACAAACTCTCAAAATCATATTGAAAAGCCAAATGTCGGAGAATTTCTTTGTTTGGTTGGGGTTTTAATTGCAGACTAACTTCTCTGTGTCTAGTTGTGACGTATCTGTACAATCCTAACACCGGAAATAGACAAAATGAAGAGGAAATTTAGTTTGGAAAAGGCACCATGACAAACCGTCCGTAGGGTGGTGAGACGAATAAAATATAGGTTCCGTTATCTAAACGTAAGTGAAACTCCCGTCCGATCTGTCGAATCGTAATTCGGAAAGCCTCCGCTTAAGCGTTCACGACTGACTCGACAAATCAGAAACGAGTTTCCAAAATTTAACGAAATTTCCGGATCCGTTGGTATTATGAAGTCGAAAAAAATTTTTTTCTGACGTACAAAACATGCGTAACAAATTGGGATAAATTTTAAATTTATAAATCTCCCGGTTTTTTGGAAAAAAAATCGGGCCCTCGAGAAAACTGGAAGTGAAGGTTGTTCTCTCCAATGAGTCTCCTGTCAGCAATAAATTTTTGGTTTTTTTACAATTTGGGTTTTTGTTTTTTGTTTCTTTTGTTGGACCATCAAAAAGTGCTGTCGGATCAGTGCTGTCGGAGAGTAGCCGCCAAACTTTGACGTTTGCTGGATTTAATGAGGGTTGAAAAGCTCGACAGAATCGCCGAATAATTAGTCTCCATTGTTGTTGAATTTTTTTGTCGGCCGTTTTGAGCTTTTTGGGCGGAAGGAAGAGGAGTGGAGGGGAAATAGGAAACAATTTTGGTCACTGAGAAATGGTCCGAAGCTTTCCACTCTAAATTTTGGAAATTTCGTGCCTGATGTTGGCTCAGTAATTTCGAAAAAAGGTTTGCGATGTCACAGTTGGGGTTTTGATGAGATTTCAAATTTTCTTTAATCATGATTATGTCGTCGTTGCTCTCTTCCCCCCTCCTCCCCAGTTGCCTTCTCTCCAAATTTACTCCCTGACGATTAGTCAAATTTTCGGAAAAGGGAAAAACAGACCAACTTCAGGAAGAAAGAGAAACTCCCTCGTTTCATCCCGACGTGAAATGCTATATTCAGAGCTTTGGTTGACTCCTTGAAAGACACGACTTCCGGTTTCCGGTCGTCCACGTCATCGACTGTATTCGTTCAAGTGAATTTAATGAGAGAATTTTGACGCAGGAAGGTAAAAGCGTTAAAGACACCATCTCTCAAAACAAGGAGACAGTACCAGGAGTTTAGAAGTCGAGGAGATCGCAAGATGGAAGGTGGAGTTAGTTTAAAGAAGGCGGTGCTTTCTTTTATTACGTTCAGTTTCACGTCAAGTCCGCTTTTTTGTTTGGTCCGCAATTTATTGACCGGATTCATCATTTTTTTTCCTCTTCTTTATTTCTCTCCCCTTTTTTTTTGTTGTTGCTGGCGTTTTTTGTCAGGTTTGTGTTCAGGTATTTTTCAAGTCGTGGCTGATTACCAAGGTCGTGACTGGTGTGTTTGAACGTTTGAAACGAAAAGGCCGTTGCGTTTACGGAATGAAATGAGGATTTCGTGGCGCGTCTTTACCGACTCTGAATTTTTTTTTTTCATTTTACCGTTTGGTGTGATGGATTGGTCACGTGACTCTTTTGTGATGGTTAGCCGCCTTTTAATGACGTCGATCGTCGATTGTTGTTAATAATTCAAACGATTCTAGGTGGAGGAGGTGTTTTGTTCTGTTTGCCATGGGAGAATTTGAATAAAATTTTTTTCCAGCAATGAGCTCAGTTTCTTTGATTTCCTTCTGTACCTGAGAAATTTTATTTGAGTCAGCGGAACTTCTGCCGAGACAAAGACACATGATTTATGACGATAAACATTATGACGGAGATTTTCTCGATAAGACTCGATGAATTATGTTTCGGGTAATTATTTTGGTTTAGTTTGGCGTCGTTTTTTTGATGGAGTGGTGGTGGGGGTTAGAGTGTTTGGGGGCTCGGAAGGGCAACGAAACCTTAGAATGCGGTTGGGATGTTATTTTTAAATAAAATGTTTTTGGTTCTCGACGAAAACACTTTTCAAAGCGGGCGTCGTGCTATAAATAACTTTTGTAGAAGGAAACAGAAACTCCGTCAAATCGAAATTGATTTAATGGTCGATGGAGTAGCAGATGGATGAAAGATCGGTGGTTGGTTCGAAATGATTTTGGACCCTTTTCCAGGTTTTCGAGGGTGAGGATTGTTACTCTTCGAAATGGTTTCAAGACTTTGCTGACTTTGCTTTCTGGAGTTTAAAGGTTTTTGAAGCTTTATGGCGATTTGGAAGTAGGGTTCCTACTGTTGACACGTTTGTTGCCTTTTCACATTTTAAGAGACATATTCAAAAGACCTGTTACCTTCAGTCAAGTACTAGTATGACTCTGAAAGGAATCAGAAGGAAAAAGACAGGCTAACCTGGAAGATGATTCGACCAAATCGGAAAAGAACCTTGAAGAGATAAAAGGTGAGAGGAGAGGGCGTACCTGAATAAGACATGAAGAGGCATAATAAACCACACCCAGGATGGTGGAATTGGTACAGGATGATTGTGCTATCCCTAAGGCACTCAGAAAATTATCCGGAGGATACAGGTATTAACTTAGAAGCATCTCCGACAGGTTTATAAACTCGACGACCGTGTTGCCTCACAAATTTCCTTCCAGGGTGGTGTATGGGTTCACTAAAAATCCCAAAACGATGGGTTTTGACCGTAATCCCTTTACAATTTCCCGTCAGGCTATTAATAACGTACAAAACGCTCATTCTGACTGACATTTTTACGACGAATAATAGCAACAATAAAGAAAAAAGGTTTTTCCCCTCCGAATTGAAGAGGTTTTAAGGTTTTTGACAAATGTTCAGTTCGACCTTGAAGAACCTTTTTTGATAAAACGAGATTAAGTGCGGGTTTTAGACGGAGCAGGTAACAAAGAAACATAAGCGAAAAAAGTTAGCGGTGCTGCGGGATCGGGAGCGGCAGTATTGATCTTTCAACCCTTCCATAGCAACCCTTAGCAACAGAGCCCAGGAATTTTTTTTTGTTTCTCCCTCTCCCCTGTTTCACTTTCGCTCCCTCTCTCTCTCTCTCTGTATTTATCGAAGCATCGCGTGCTGGCTTACACTGAGCAGAACCGAATCCAGGCCTTCCCTTTATTTCGTATGTTTTTCCCCGTTTCGTCATTTAGATGATGTAAACATTTTTTTTCTTTTGTTTTGTGCGTAGTGATGAGAAGATTGATTTCTGCTGGTTTTGGGGGTTTATTGGTTTAATAAAATTAAATTTTGGTTTTGACTTATTTATTTATCTCCTGCCTCCAAGTTCGAGATAATTAGTTACTCTAGCTCTAAGGGATTTTATCTAAAGAAAAGACTAATGTCCTAGTTCGGTTGAGAAAAGGAGAGGATAGAGCAAAGAATAGAAGTCTAAAGGGATAAAAGAGAAAAGCAGGAAAGGGAGTTATGGGTTAGAATATGGAAGAAACCAAAGTTGAAGGAAAACAAAACAATGGAGACTTGCAGTAGAAGTGAAAAGCACAGAAAGAGAAAGAAGCAAATTGGTGAATTAGATAATATTTGTCTAAGTGAGTTTAATTAGCTAATAGCAGACTAACACACATTAGTTTGCATTTTCTGACTTAGACTAGACTCCCCCGCCATTCTCTTTCCAATAGTGCCTAATAGTTCTCTCTTGACCCCTCCCTTATCTACCTATCTATCTAATAGACATTAATTATTTATTTATTTGAGTTTTAATCAAAATAAATAAATTTAACAAAAATAAATTAATAAATAAACAAACTGGGCCTCTGTACAACGAAGAAATGAAAGAAATTTGGGTGTATAAAGAGGAGAGGGGATCAAAGACATAGACAATCTATCTGTCAAACTGTCAAAACGGATATGCAAGTACTACCTGAACAAGAAAACTTGAGAAGAAAGGTCACTGAAGGTCGAAAACACTTTAAAATATTGAGGACCATGAATTAAGGTCTCATTTCATAAGTAATGCACAATTTTTCAGAGTTTTTTATCCTTGGGTATAACAAGCTGTGGGAGAGAATTCAAACTCACGACCATAACCTCTATAGTCAGGCTCATTAACCACTACACTACAGACCTCCTGGTGATAGATATCAGTCAATAATATCGAAGGTAATAGAGATGAGTAGTGGTAGTTGAATAAGAATCATGACAACAGCATTTAATAAGCCTTCCAATAATACATAATTTTCTTTTAGTCCAATAACAACAATCCTCCATAACTCAGAATAAAAATAAAAAATTGTCGGCGAAAAATTTGTTAAGCAAGTAACTCAGATTTCGTGGCGGTGAAATTCGAAACGAACCAAAAACTTTCAAATTCAATTGAATCTAATAAATTATTCAAATCAAACCGTATTTCATTAATATTTCTCTCATTTCTGTTATTGAATATTCAAGCTAATTGATGTATTGCTGAACCGCAGCCATATTTCTTATCCCAGTCGACGTACACATCTAAATCGCTTTCAGATACGCTCGATTTGATCCTGCATAATGCGGATTCGAAGTCTTTAGCATTGAGCGGCCTCACCTAATAAAACAAAAAGATTTTTAGAAGTCACGCGAGACGTAATATTTCAAAATAAATTTGTTTACTGTATTCACGCTCGATAAATTTGAAGGAAAATTTAAGAGCTTTTCTTCGCCAATATTCCTGATTAATTTTACTTCCTTCTTCACTCGAGCGGTTTTAATTAAACTTTGTCGAGAGGAAAGCCAAAGAAAATAAAATTCCCAAACTCAATTACGCTACAGCGAGGACATTTTGATTATTTAAGAGAACTTATTAGGTATACTCACGTCTTCAGGGGTTATACATTGAATCATTGACGGAGTGATGGATCTAATTGGGCCTAAAGACGCTTCTTGGCATAAATTCTTGACATCAGCTCCTGAATAGCCTTTCGTGAGCTTTGCTATGTTTTCGATTTCGGATTTTGTCAGGCAATGTCGCTCCGTCGATATTAAATTCTCTATTATTTGTTTACGAGCCTGAAAAGTGAGAAAAATTTGGTCAAGAGTTTGGCTATTAGACCTACTTGTTTCTACTTGTTAATGTACTTAAGGGCTTTCAATAAACAATTCAATTCGAGAAAAGGTGAGAAAACGTGACAGTTAGTATCCAATAATAGTAATGAGGTCGTGTCCACCTAAATAAAAGTTGTGTTTATAAATTTATTTTAAGAAATCAGCAGTAATTACTTCTTCGTCCGGTAAGGGGATGTACAAACGCTTTACTAATCTACGTCTTGCAGCTTCGTCGAGCTCTTGAGGACGGTTAGTGGCACCGATTATGAGAATCCTGTCTTCATCTCCTGTTCCAGCTCCATCCTATAAAGCAAAAGCTCCATCATAATACTTCAGCCTTTCCCTTTTGTTTCATACTAAATGGTGATGTCGGTTGAGTGTCAAAACAAAATTGGTTCACATTACCAGTTGAACGAGAAATTCTGTTTTGATTCTCCTCGAACATTCATGCTCGGAATCACTTCTCTGTGACAGCAATGAATCAATTTCGTCGATAAATACAACCGAAGGCTGGTGGACCTTGGCGACGGCAAAGAGTGTGCGAACCATTTTCTCACCATCTCCAACCCATTTGGAAGTCAAAGAGGAAGCGGATATGCTGAAGAATGTTGAATTCGACTGTGATGCAATGCACTTGCCAATTAATGTTTTACCGGTTCCTGGGGGACCAAATAATAAAATCCCTTTAGGAGGTCTTCTGAGTCCCGTAAAAATGTCTGGACGTAACATGGGCCAAACGACTATTTCCTGAAATTGAAAATAATTATTTTTATGACAGGACTCATTAATATATAAATAATATTAGAGTGATTGAAAATGATTCAAAACCTGAATTGTATTTTTTGCAAGATGTAATCCAGCAATATCATCCCAACCTATCTTGGAGCCACAATCCATGATTTCATTTTTAATCAATTCTATCATTGCTGGATCGATGTTCTTAAGTCTTTCATCAACTGGCTCATCAACTTCCATACTGTTGCTGGAGGGTAGTCTGAAAAATTGAGATCACCAAATGACACCAAAATCAAGTACTCTAATTGTCATATTGTTAAACACTATTTAATCAGTTACTCACTCATCTTCTTGAGTTTCTTTCGACCTAATAGGAGGTTGAAATTTACCAAAAACTCCTCCTTTCCTAGTTCCCAATGTCTTTTTCACAGCACCATAATTTAAATTTGAATTACCATTTCTTTCATTTTTCTTAACATTTTGAATTTTTAATTCCTCCCTTGCTGTTCGAAAGAAATTGGTTATTGGTTTTGAGTTAGTCTCACTTTTTTCATTCTGGGTGTTTGTCAACCTGGAATTTTTGGGCCCAGGAAGAGAATTCTCGATTGAATTATTTCTCTCTGGTAGTGTTGGATTGAAACTGGGACCACGTTTTTCAGGAATTTTTGTATCACATTCTTTCTTGTATTGCCTAAGAGCTGATTTCAAATCCTTTGCATCTTGGGAAGTAAATTTTGAATTTGCACAATTGATATCACCAGAACAAGGTAGAGGGCTCAAATGGTCCTTGATGTTAAATTCATCCAGGTGTGATTTCCAGTTTTTTCGATCATCTGTAAAATGAAAATGATAATATCATGATATGATGTTAGACATGTAATAAACTAGATAACAAAACAATTTTTAATATACGAGTTAAAAGGAAGAACTCACCATTTTGATAATTTGATAACAGGGCTAACACATAATTTGAATAATTGTTAACCTTATCCGTGTCTTTATTATCAACGATTTTGGCATATTCATCAAGGTCTTCTTTTAATAGAAAATCAGTTACTTCATTACTCTCGTTACTGCAACCCATAAAAAATACCAAAACAAATTTTTGAATCCTCTAAATTTGCACTGATTGGTTTAAAACTAAAAACAGAATACTTACAGTTGGATTGAAGCGTAGAAATTAAGAGCTAAAGTTTTTCTTTTCGTTGATGCCACAGAAAAACAGTCTGAAACATCTTCCTCGAATTTTATCTTCTGATAAGCCTTTAGAAACTGGTCAGATCTATCCTCCATGAGGAACCTTTCGCGCCAAGTTTTTGATTGGCCACGATTGCGAAACAAGATTATATCGATGCGATATCTCGAACGAAAACGAATTTCTACGGATATTTTTAATTTTTATTTAAATTTGTTTCTAAATAAAGTAAATTTTTAATAGTTTTCACAAAGAATAAATTCAATTATCAACAAATTAAGAAAATTAAATGTTATTTTGTTATTTATATAAATAAAATATCGAAAATATCGAACGACTCTAAGGGTCTACTGCTATGCGACAATTGAGCTTAGCTTAGATTTCAAATGAAAAACGATCGAAAAATGAGTTGTAGTAGTTTTATTTATCTATTCATTTGTTTTAAACCGTAAGGTTTATCAATCAGTTATAAGTTAGAGTTGTGTTCATATCCGCCTCGTCAAATTTCAGGGCAAACAGTAACCACAATCAACAAATATGTTGAAGAAATTAAAATTGCGCAGATGACAGCATTGGTTAAAATGTTGGGAAGATTATTTTCCAGAGCAGCTCCTTTTTACTATGTTATCCTGGCAGTATTTCTAGTTTTGTTTTTCGTCTATGAACTAAAGCAATTATACCTCAGATCTCAGAAAGGCAGAAGGTTCGCATTTTATAATTCATATGTGAGTATACTGGAAGTTATGTAATGAAACCAAAAATTTTTTTCATTTATTGTTTTTGTGATCGAGCTTTTGATTTTATACTCTAAGTTTGGAGATTGTAGGAGAAACACTTGTTTAAAATTATCCTCTTGTTGGTTTATTTATTTGGGTACAGCTGTCACTTCAGTTCATTAACAGAAAACTAATTGATAGAATCATTTTCAAATTTTCTTTCTAGGTTAATGAAGTCTACCATTTTTCCGATAATCTTGAACTTTCAGAAAAGAAAACATCAGAACATGTCAAACACTTATCCAAAATTTTTAAAATCTCTTCACAGAAAAGCAACAGTACTTCAGGGAGGTGATAATTTAAATGGAATAAAAATTCTTAGATCGACAACTACGAGCACTGATTTGAAAATGCCTTATAAATAGACTAACGATTTTTAATGGCTTAACTCTAACTCATGATAATAATTGTGAGGATCAATTTTTTTAATCAGCTATTTTTAAAATGATCTGATGTACTTTACAATTAATACCAAGTGTAACTTAATTGAAATATTTATTTAGTAGGAAAGTTTTAGATTTGTTTTTACTAAGAGATAGATGTTTTTGTTATAATTATCTCTTCTTTGTAAGATAAGTAGATCTGTAGTTATTAACTGTTGTTTTAATGATTTTAGTCGGGAGAATTTTAAAATTTACATTGGATGCAGTTAATGAAGGCTGTGAATACTACAAACAAAATTTGTGATGGCATTTACTTAAAGATATTATAATGATCTTTGTCTTTTATATTTATTTCAAAATTCCTGCAAAACTGCAGGCAGGATGTTGATAAAAATGTTGAAATAATTATCAATAAATTCTTTTTATTATTTCTGGAATTGGAGTTTTTGTTTTATTTAGATTCTGGGAATTTATTTGAATGGTGTTTAGGTTTCTTTGATAAAAATAGCTGGAAGGATGTGTTTGAGTTAACAAAGAATAAAACAGGTGTTAAAAAATTTGTTACTACTTGAATTTCATCAAGGACTATGGGACTTTAGTTCAGTGAAGTTTTTGTCGATTTAAAACCACTTAAAGAATTCAGCTTTGCACAATGATTCATACTTTACTTGAATGAATAATGAAACTACTCGCAGAGGGTTGATTTTGAGTTCAAATGAATTCATTACTATGTGGTAGAGACCTGGTTTTGAATTTAATGTTTTTTCAAGAGAAATTCACTCAAAATTTGAAGGTTTTTGAAAAGTGAGCCATTTTGTACACACAATATTTCTTTTGTGAAGCCCTCCTTGTTAACTACCACCGTCTTGAAGCATAAGACATCGAATAGTTCTTCAGACTAGAATTGAGAGGTTATGTCCCCCTTGGGACACCCCCGCCTTAACCCTAGGGGTTAGAGTGGGTTGGGGAGCAAACCAGGGTCTTAATCTCAGGAACGGTTTGTGAGAAGCCCATGGAAGGCTGGAGTTCTATGAGAAGAGAAATATCTTACAAATTTATTTTGGATTACTGTTTGGAGTCATGGGAATAGTCATCTGTAATGCTGCTAGAAACAACAAAACCCCGCAATTAAATTTTTATTCAACTTTCTAATTCCATTCTGGTCTTTTTGTTGTTTCTGAAAACAAAATGAAAAAAATACTTTTTCAAAAAGATTGTCTACTTCCTTCTAAGATTTTGTGGGTCCAAAAGATGAATACAGTGAAACATTAATTTCTACCCAGCACTACCAGAAAATGTTATAAAGAATACCCGTCCGACGCAGACAAAAAATTAAGGTTGAGTCACAAGTCGTTATCATATGACTCATACTATCTTTTTGATTTATATCCTCCGAGCTTATCAGAAACATTTAAACCTAAAATTTAACAACACGTTCGGATGTCTCGTTAAAAGGTTCAGGGAAAACATTTAACCAGTTGAACAAGAGTGATTTAAATAATATTCATTTTGTATATTAAAATTATAAAAGTTAAAATCTATAAAAATACACTATAGCAAAAAAAATCAATTCGTGCATAGCACTAGAATTTGACCTCGTCATTAAGTAATGGCAAGCACTCGGGATGGTCCTTGTAAAAACCAGAGTTTTCCAAAACTCCGTGAGGTGAACAAAGCCATGGATCATTGGTTTCATTTAACCACGAGTAAAGGTCTCGTTTCAACTTTTCAAAAATATCTTTCGAGTCATTCTTATTGACGATATTATTCAGTTCTTCTGGGTCGTACTTTAAGTCGTACAATTCCCATTCGTCTCTGTAGTAGTATTTCCTCAAATTCGTGTTCCATTTGAATGGTATTTTGTTCTTTGTTTTCTCCAAGATACTCTAGAATGAAACAATAATAACAAACTCATGATAAGATGGCAAAGACCTAAATTTTTAACTAAAATTTAATTTCTTGAAATTTTTGTTGACGTAAATGGATGTCACATCATTTCTGTACAAGACATTTGTGAGAAATTATTGTTTTGAGTTTCACGAAACCCATCCGCCTCCAAATTTGCAACAGGATTACTATTCTACTACAAACTGGCGTTGGTAGGAGATACTCCTCCATGGCAGTTGGTGGGATAAGACAGAAAATTACCTGAAACGTAGGTGAAACAAACAAATCTTGATCTATAGGAAATGGTGCTTGATAATTCAAATTGTGGATTAATTTGTATCTCTTCGTTCTTATGGCTCTTGATGGATAGTACATGGTGATTTCATGATGGCTGTGACTTGCAAAAATAGACCGGTTGTAAACTTCAGGCTCTAAAAGAAACATAAATTAATAAATTTCATTGACAACAGTAATAACGATAATTAATTAATTAATTTACCTTTTTCTAAAAGTGGTAAAAGTGATATTCCAGTCCAACTTTTTGGTGTTTCCGGTGAGATTTCAAACCAATCGAGGATAGTTGGAGCTATGTCTAAATGACTGGTCATTTGATAAGTTACTTGATTTTTACGACGCGAATTTGGCGAGTTGATGAACATCGGTTGAGCTATTCCAGGATCGTATAAATTGGTTCTTCCACTGGGAATGGTATCCCATTGTCAGAAGTGTAAATGATCAGTGTTTCGTTTAAAACACCCGCATCTTCTAATTCCTTCAACACCAAACCAACTCCTAAAATGAAAATTTTACTGAGTACTAAAAGTTATGTGTACATGATATTAATCTTCTTCTCTCTCTTTTTGAAAGTTTTTGTTAAACATATACAATTTGAACTTCACTGACTGCTGATTTATAATTTTAATGAGGATTCAACTTTTCATCTTTGGGGAGTTACAACTTTGTTTCTTTATTCACAAACTACAGTTCACCTTAGAATTCATGTCCTAACTTTTGTTTCATCTTCTGACTCATAACTTTATCTTAACTCAAATTCTTTCCTGACTATTCAGACTCTTCTCCATATAGACTCGATTCTCCTTTTAATTGATTTTTTACCCTTTTGTGGGTACTACAAAGAATTGATGAAGTATAATCTATTTTGTGACTAACTAAATTTAAAAATTTGATTTTGTTTCTTGAAAAAATAAAATTAAACTACCTCTTATCCTCCCTTTCATATTAAAATTAGCCTCAAAATAAAAACTAGTCCAAATATTAATAAGAATGCCGTAAATTATGAGTAATACCCTGATCCAGTCTTGATATAGTTGTGTACTGAGCTGCAATATCTTTCTTAGCCTCTTCTGTATCAGGTACAAAGTAAGGTACTTTAACTTGATCATGTTGATAGTAGATTGGGGCCCAGTCTGGAATAAGACCATTCCCTGGATCACCATTTCCGAATTTCTCACAAAATGCTCCATAGTTTGGATGTGTGTGACCACATCTATGAGGATCATGGAATCCTACATACAGGAAAAAAGGCCTGAAAAACAATTAAAGTAAAAATAATTTTGTAATTAATTTTAAATTTGATACAAAGAAAAGTGTTTGTATATCCAAAGATTCTGATTTAATTTTTAAATTGTTTTTGATACTCACTGAGTCTTATTTATATTTAGAAATTCTCTCACTAATAGTTTGATTTTGGTAATATTTCTTCCGACTTGAAGAATAGAATTGTTTTCTTCTGTTTGTTCAAAGTGAAATGGATAAGTAGTTCCAGGTCCAACATGCTTTTTTCCAATGATACCAGTTAATATTCCATTTTCATTTAGAATCCTGGGTAAGCTCTTTATGTTCTTGAAGGAGTTGAAATGATGGACACCTTGATGAAGTCCGTACATTCCATTTTCGTGATTCGGCCTTCCCGTCAAAATAGCCGACCGACTATATACAGCCGAAGGAAAAATAAATTATTTTTAAAATTGAGTAACACATTTGGAGAAATAATATATAGAGGTGATTCACCTTGGAGAACAACTACTATCAGCCGAATAGGCGTTGTTGAATATCAAACTTTTTTTGGCCAGTCCATCGAGGAATGGTGTTTGACAGATTTTGTTGTTGTAAGCTCTCATTTCAAAACCACCATCGTCGGCTGGAAAAATGAAAGGTTACAGGAGTTTATTAAGCTTGTAGTCGGGCTCTGTGTGAGAACATATAAGTTACGATATGCGGAAGTATTTGAAAAAAGGTCTTGACCGGCTGAACTGTGGGTTGAACAATTTTAAGATCAATGACTTTGGTGACAAAAAATAAAATTTTAACAAAGAAATCTTACCCAACATGAACAACACGTTCTTTTTGGCGTCTCCGATTTTTTGAAGTGTTAAAAAAATTACGAAAAAATAAATTACTTTGAACATGGTGAAATCTTTAAAACAAATTAAAGTAATTAAGAAACTTCGCTAATCCTTCCTACCGGTTTTACCAGTAGTACAAGCTTCAGTGCTACCAACTTTGAAATGAAATTTATCTATCTGTTTACTAGGGTTAATACCGTTTTGACGATTTTATTTTTGAATATTTTCTCTCATAAGTCAATCGTTATTGGACATGAATTTAAAATTATTAAAGTGATTTCAAGGCATCAAAAGTTAAAAAACTATCATTTCAATAATTATTTCCCTTCTAGATATCCGGTTTTACTGATAACTTTTAAATGATTTGGCAACGTTGCTTTCGTAATCATTTCCACCTGTCTACTTGTCGTCAAGTTATTGGGAATGTTACCGGAAAGTTGATAGCGACTTGTGACGAATCAAAAATGACGGAAAAGAAAAAATTATGCTTGTTCGATGTGGATGGCACATTGACAGAACCGAGAAAGCTCATCTCAAATGAAATGGCCAACTTCCTATTGAATGATGTTTGTTCAAACGCTGAAGTGGCTTTGGTAGGTGGTTCTGATTTTAAAAAAATTTCAGAACAAATGGGTGGCCCTCAAGGTGTGTATGTAAGCTATTAAAAAAAAAGAAAGAGAATTCTTTAGAAGTTATAACGATCATCAAATCATTATTACCAAGTTGATTAACAAAATTTATTTTTATTTTAGTTGTGTCCAAAATCCCATATCTGTTTTCTGAAAATGGATTAGTCACACACATGTTTGGGAAAGAAGTTAATAAAAAGGTAGGAATTATAAGCAATCATCTTAAAGAAAAAATCATTTCATAATATTAAGAATAGAATAATCATTTCAGACTATCCAGGACCATGTGGGCGAGGAAGCTTTACAGAAGTTTATAAATTTTGCATTGGGATACATGTCAAAGTTAACACTTCCTGTCAAGAGAGGAACATTCATTGAATTTCGAACAGGTTTAATCAATGTTTCTCCAGTAGGTAGAGGCTGCAGTCAGTCTGAAAGAGACCAATTTGAACAGTATGATAAAGTCCACAAAGTTAGAGAAAATTTCATACAGGAGTTAAGGAAAGAATTTCCAAACTTAGGACTTGTCTACAGCATAGGTGATGTATAAAATTTATGATTAAGTATTTATAAGAACTGATTATATGAAAATGACAAATTTGCTTCCTTGTTACAGGTGGTCAAATCAGTTTTGATGTGTTTCCCATTGGTTGGGATAAAACTTACTGCCTGAATCACCTTCAACTTGATAAATATGAAGAGATTCACTTTTTCGGAGATAAAACTGAAAAAGGAGAAAATGATTATGAGATATTTAACAGTCCTCTGGTCAAAGGGCATAAAGTTACTTCACCCCAGGATACAATGGTGCAATTGAAAGCTTTGTTAAAATTGTCTTGAAGATGAAACTTAACTTAAATGTGAAATCTTTTTTATGTGTTTGTGTGAATGTGAGTATTTCTGTAAAAATTAGATGACAAATATTTACAAAACCAAGTCTTATTTAAAATATTATTTTTTATATATTTAAAATGATATTGTATTTAATAATAAGTTTGGTATTTAAATAAACTGAATTGTTTTTTTGTTGGGGGGAAAGAAAAAAGTTATGATTATAAATTTTATTGATGAAACTGATGTATGAATTTGTTTTTATTTATTTTATGTGTGTTTAGAAGGGAGCTTTGAATTGAAGTCAGAAGTTGGGGAGTTGAACTGTGTTGCAAGTTTTTGAGTAACACACTAACCATCATGGAAGTTTCAAGCTATTTCTTCTGACTATGTTCTATGTGTTTAAAATTTAATTTTCTGTTATGTTGATTTTTTAGTTATACATGTTAATATAAAACTACTACTTTTATACAAAAAAATGGGTAAAATATTTTTTGTAAATGATTGTATGACAAGGTGTCAGTTATTGGGCAAAAGTTTTTTCTCTCAACTTTACCGAAATTTTGTTGTAAAGACATTTCAAACATTTTTTTTCAAAACTCCAGACTTATTATTTATTAATGACTACGCACGTTATAGCCCTGATATGCCCATTTTTATTATAAATTATCCAATTTTCATTGTATCAGAGAATCGTGTAACAAAATTGACATCGAAGGTGATCTTGAGACCGCGTGATAAGTACTCTAGGGGCAAGCAAAAAAATTTTTCTTAGTAATTAAGCCCCAAGCGTAGTTTATTTCAGAATGCCTGACAGTACTTAAATTCCATAATAAAAGGCCAAAAGTATAAAATTAAATTATTACTCCCATAATATGGAAAAGAGGTATGAGACTTCTGTAGACTTTTGTTTTAAACTGTCACGAATTTAGGAAAGAAATTAGTTCTTAAAGTTCAAAATAATTTTTTATTTTTAAGTTTGGTTTAACTTTAATTGTTTTTATCAAATTTAAATGAAGATTAAGGTAAAGATTTAAAAATTCAAACTTTTTCGTAATCCAATGTTGGCAACACTGATCAGCCATTTTTAAACAATCGTGCCAGTGCTAAGGTCGTTACGTTAATCATGATAGAACCGAAGAAATTATTAGAAGAGAAGTTAAGGGAGGCTGCACATTTAGGAGATTTAAAAACCATCCAGGAATTAATAGAGGCTGGTGTTGACATTAACTCACAAAATAAAGTAAATGGATGGTAAGTTTTTGGGTTTTTTCATACTTTGAGGATTTTTCCTCACCCTAACCCTATCTTGACATTTCTGATATTGTTCAGTATCAAGTTTAATTACTAATATCAATTTGGACTTTACAGGACAGCTTTGCATTGGGCAGCTTATCGAAATCATTATGAAGTTGTTGACTATCTTTTAAAGTGTGGTGCTGACCAAAGTTCTTTGACCCTAAAAGGTGAAACACCCTATAAACTTACAACTAGCAAAGAGATTCAGATTCGTTTGGAAGGACTGGCATCAGAAAGAGTGTGTGGAGAGCTTTTGATAACACCTAACTATTTGTTAAATCAACCATTATTTGTTTCAAGTGTTCAGGATACTGGATCTAACTGTAAAACCTCAAAATCTGATGTTGATTGTAAAGATGGTAAGGAGTATAAGAACAAACTTTCATCTTTTTATCCCTTTTTTGCATTGCCTCAACTTTGTTTGAGATTTAACGGAAGTGCTAATTAAAACTAGTTTTTCCATACATAACAAAACAAGTGTTTTATTAAGAATGGGAAGTGCTTTAAAATTTAAAAATAAAACAACTTTCTTATAAATAAACCTTTTTTTTCAGAACTAATTCTCAAAATAAGGGTGGCTCAATCTTCAGATCCTGATTTTATTGAAATTGAGGTGCCAAAATCAGATCTGTCATTAGAAAGATTAACAGAGATCTGTAGCGAGGAATTAGAGATAGATTCATCTTCAATCAGCAAGATTCGAAAATTGCCAAATACAATTTTAAAGAAAGACAAGGATGTTCAAAGACTAATTGACTATCAGGAATTAGAAGTAGTACTGCTCAATAAACCAAATACCTCACAGACTTTAGTTTCTTCATCTAGTCCATCAGTAGTGAGTGATAGAAAGTTATATGCAATACAAAGGAATCCAGAATATGGATATTAAATCAGTCATTTTAAAAGAAATGGGGTTTTAAAAAGGTGTACCTGTCTGAATTATATTGAAGTGCCTTTACTTATAAACTAACGTAAATGTTTAATCATGTGCCATGAAATTAATAATAGTGATACTAATACTTGGAGAGATGTGAATGTTTTGCAGTTGAGTCAATTTACCCAAATTCTTGATAACAATTTCATGTAAATTCTACATATCTCTGTTAAAGTCAAGTGCCTGACTAGACTAAACTTGCATTTAGAATTCGCTAAGACTTGAAGTTTTGTTAGCCTTTGAAACTTTGCCTCTTTGAAAGAGAAAACATTTCAGCATAATAACGGAAGAGCGTCAAATAACTTTATATTTATCAAACTTTTAGTATAGTAAATCGCTTTTAAAAATAAATTAAAAATTAATAACTTAAAACAAAATGAAGATTTGAACTTATAGAACTTGTATAGTTCTCCAATAAAAGGCGGTGGAAAATATATAATTGCAGCTCAAATTGTATTATCATTTTCTAAACCTATTCCTACATTTTCAAAAATTATTTTTTTCAATTGGTTTTGATGAAACTTTCTCAAATCAAATAATGGAAATCTTAAAAAAAAATAAATAAATATAAATCATTATGTTTTAAAATGTTCTTTAATTAAAAAATTTTTTTTACAGAAGTTGGCACTACTGATTATTCGCACTATGGCTGAGAAAGTTTGTTACTTCTAAGCGATTCATTTCAAAATGTTTTGTTTTTTATACAAAAGTTCTTTTAATTTCAGTTTTTATTTTTATACAAACTACTTGGAACTATTTAAGTATTTTCTTTCGAGATCACAGGTAAATTATCACTTCCGGCTTTTTAAGATAAGTACAATTTAAAAATATTCACGGGTATAAAACAGTCAAGTAAGAGAAGGGGAAAGGGCTATGTTGCTTGTAAAAACAAAATTTTTAGATTTACAAATTATTAAAAAAGAATAGATTTCGTCATGAGATGAGGTTATTTATTGAAAGAGGACTATCATTGAATTATAAATTTATTATTGGTTGTTTCTTAAAAAAGGTTTCTGAGAACACTGTTAGTAAGATGTATAGTTACTTCTTGAGGAGTTTTGAAACAAAATATGGGCATAAAACCTAAAACACAAGAGATGGGAGGTCTAAGGACAATTTTAAGAAAAGACTGAAAGGTTGTGTTAGGCTTCTGCCAAACTATTAGCGCCTTTTGAAGACACCGCCTTGTTAAGGGTCTATGAAGTAGTGATAGTAGTAGTCTAGTGGGCGCCATGATGGCATGTAACAGCATTTGTTTAGGGTAATAAATAAAATTTTTCTAAGTTCAATAACGATTTGTTAATCACACTGTTGTACTTTGTAAGAGACCAAGAGTTGAGTCCACGAATTATTCTTGAAACCAGGGATGCTTTGCAACAAAGGTGGAAACACTTGAGGTCTTGTTTTAAGCTTCCTCACTGATCATGGCGACCTTTTCCGTGTAGGAGTAGACAGCGCATTGAAAACTATTCGACACATTCAGCACATTTTTTTAGGTTTGGGAGGTCCTTCATTTTCTTTCTTTTTTAAATGTTGAACTAAGTGAATTAGTTTGTGTTTTTGTAGTGTGTCCTGCCGAGTCACTTTCTTCCCACATTCGTCACACGAAAAACTTTTGCGAGCTTTTCCGCATTCGTAAAGAATATGTCTGAAATAGGAAAAGAAAATTAGAATAATCCCTAGCCTTAGGTGGGTATACCGTACTTTGCTTGAGTGCATGTAGTGCGAAAACATGGGAGAGCGGGGGGCGTGTTATTTCCGACAGTTATTACCTGTTCAAAGCGTATCTACTTTTATACTTCTTCGTGCATGTGGGACAAGGCAAATCCTGAGCACAAGTTCGACACTGTAAGTCTTGAGCATTATTATCTATTGCATTTGATGGAGGTGGATGGTCAGGTGTGACGTTACCGGCTATTTGTGGCATCCAGTTAGGTTCCACCGAGTCGGGCTCACTTAACGATGTTCGACACATAAGCAATGGCACTGGAACTCCTGTCGCCATTACAAAAACATTACAAATAAAAATAAAATTAAACAAATCTTCACGGTATATATATGGAAATGAAATTATACCTCTGTCGACGACAGGTTGCTGATAAAAATTAGGTACTGATCTGCTGTCGTATAATGAATCCGAGTCTGGAACGATCGTCTCGCTTGCGTTCGGCATACTGTCAAATTCTTCCGAATTCGTGTCTTCTTCGTCCATTATTTCCTGTTTGGGTTCCACCAACAAAATTTGTTCTGTATCTACTTCTTTTTTTATTTTATCTTCCATTTCTTCTGATTGAGTTCGTTCTGTGGTATTCCCTAAAGTAGAAAGTAGTTCTTAGGAACAATAAACAGTTTACGTCTGTTTATTTTGGTTAGGATTTCAATTTGGCCTTTTCAATTATCGAAGAAATTGTCAATCACACTGACATTCCTTCTCAGTCAATCAATCAAATAATCAATCCAACAACCAACCTGTGGCAACATCCGCTTGCTCCGAATTCTTTTTATCATTTTGATCCACTTCCTCCACGCGAAGGTTTATTGGTTTGTCTAATTTATTTTTTTTTATTGAATTATTTTTATTTTGTTTGTGTCGACCGTTTAAGTCCTCCACGCTATTATGTTTCCAGCTTTTCACAACATAATTATCTACAAATATAAACACAAAAATTAACATAAATTCGAGAGAAGAGGGGGTGTATGTGAAGAGAATTCGGATTTGGAAGCCCACCTTGAGCTCTCAGTTTTTCGTCTCCAGGTCCGTTCCATCTGTTTTCGAGGATTTCGCTCCTCACGTGAGGTTTCGAATTTAGGTTCTGATGAATGTATTTCGTGAATGAGATTTCCTGTAATTTAGACAGACTTTCCTCGCATTCGACATAAGGTCCTCCTCCTCCTCCTCCACCTTCCGATTTGGATAGTATCTGCCTGTGTTTCTTGAAATTCTTTCCAGCCTCCAGATAAATGTCCGGTTTCCTCAAGAGCGGAGCTTTAGGATTGGTTCGGTGGTTCGTTCTCATGTCTTGTACCTCTACGTTTTTTGGGGGTTTTTTCATGTTTTCAGCGAATCTATCGTCTTCTCTCGATTCTTGAAAACCAAAAAAGATCAGAAAAGTCAGAAAAATTCTGAATCGTTGACAGTAATACAAAATCTTTGTCTGAATGGACTTCTTTTCACTTCGCCTATCAAGACAACCTAAATATTATCAGAAACTTTAGCCAAAGACTTTATGAACTATAATCTGTAGGCAAGTGTTTCTAGGAGAAGTTTGATTGACCTCACTAAATCGAATTGAGCTTAACTGAGGGTAACTGAAACTAAATCCTTAGTCATGGCGAATGCCTTATTACCTTCCGACAATCCTTTTATTAACAGTGATTGAGCCGCGTTTAAGAAAGCGTGAATGTTATTTTCGGACACGTTCACCGATCCGTTGTATATGAAAGCCACCAGAGACTTGAGTTGTTCAAATTTAATATCATTAAATATTAATATTGGATGTTTGTCCGGCATGATTTTGAGAAGATTCTGAAAACAAAAACAAACATTGACATATTACCATTCAAAAAAATAGTGATAATTAGGGAAACGGGTAAAGCAAGAAAGAGGAGTTACGTGATTATCAAATAGTACCGAGATCTCGGCTTTGGGAAAACATGATCAAAAGATCACAGACACGCGGATCATCTCTCCAACTAAAATTAATATCGCCGTACTATAAATTACACGCGCACGCATTGTGTGAGCATGTTTCATCGGATATCGAAACCTCTGTGTGGTGGGAGGTTGGCGGGGAGGCAAAAAATGGAGAAAGGAAGGGAGGCGAAACAAAATCGTGATGACTTAAGTCCACGAGGACTGGTCATTGGAATGGGTGTCTGTTATCAAGTCAAAAGCTGTAACGCCACTCAAACTTGAAATGTAATTCTACCTATTTTAAATGACGTTAATAGTATGCACCCCGGTCTGTCCGTCCACCATTTCGATCAATTTTCTCTATTTTACAAAAACCGGTTTTCAATATTCACACTTACAAAAAATGTTTTTTTTTGAAAATCTTCTTGTTTCATATCGTCTAATTCGTGTACTGTTTCATGAAGAATGTGACCCATACGTGGAAAGCTGTGTTGAGGTAAGGAGAATCCCAGTTGTTGTAGTGACTCCCGTACGAACTTGCTATTGCATTAATAGATAACCCATCCAAGGGGTAAGTCCTGCTATAATTTCCTCTAAACTATTTCTCTAAAAAATTATATTATATATACTGGCTTGTGTTTCATTATACGGCCCTGCATCAGAGATTTTTTTGTCTATTTGCTTCTCCCATCACACCCTCCAAAGCGGCGGGACTGGTCGTGGCCCCGGTTGACCTCCTTTCCTGTTTAATTCTTAATCAAAAATTTATTGTAATGCCCCTTGTTCGGAACAACTTACTGAATGTACTTGGTGTTTAATAAAAAAAAACAGCGGCCCAGTAGAAACCGATTGAGTGCTCATTGTTAAGTATGAACTATGGTACCTGACCAGTACGAAAATGTTCGGGCCTGTGCTCAGAAACTGCTGACATTGTTTGCCTCAACATGTCTTTATGAGGTGATATACAGAAAACACAAACAGAAACAGACTGACAGATGTACATACAGATGATGCCCTGAAGGTGGACTTGTAACTCCGGTAATTTTTGTAAATCGTGTGGCCCAGTCGCAATGGTCACAGTGGAAATTTGGCCCGGGGATGAAAAAGCTTAAGTACCAAGGTCGTAAACTGATTTCAAGCGATTATCCAAACTACTCGTAAATGAGTAAACACCTAACACCTAACATATTCGACTAAAATAAAAAAAGAGCCAGGTAGTTCGAATAGAAAATCCTTTCAAAATCTCCAAATCATTTTATTATCATTTTCTAGAAAATTTTTCCCAAAATCGGTTTTTAAAAACTGACAAGCTTTACTTCTCCCAAAACCGGTTTCTTCTGTTTCTTATTACTAGAACCGGCGTTTCCGTTTGCTTCTACTTCTTCCTTTTCGATTTAGGGATATCACATCTTCTAAAACAATTTTTCCTTCTTAACAGGATGAAATACCACAAGAAGGAGTCGTTGAGGATTGTTTGGAACGATAATACATTTTAACGTTTTTAAGACTCTTGCCTAGTGCTATGTCAAATGACATTAAGAATGAAATATTGTCTTGTGTTTCGGTGTTAGACACTGACCGAAGATGGTCTCTACACTCGAAATATATTACCGCGTATTCTTCTTCACATTTATTTTACTCGTCTTTACCAAACGAAATTTGTCACGAGAGAGGGTTAAATATAGCCAAAAAAAAATTGGAGAGAACTCGCTCTAAGAAAAGGCAGTGAAAGAGATGGGAAGACGATTACTCTGATTTGGCCGGAATCACATACCAAATTTATGGATGTAGAAAGGTCTAAAGGGGATTGTACTCGACTCAGGGCTGATTCCTCTTCTATCAAAACTTGCGGTTAGGTGTCATAACAATTCAGAAGTTAGGAGTTGACTAATAAATATAACGAAATTAAATTGTCGCGTCAAAAAGGGAAATATAACCGATAAACAAAAGAAAAATAAATTTGTGTTTCCTCGCCCCCGAAAAATTTCTGAAGAACGTTCTGAACCAAATGAAAAAAAAAATTATCTTTTTTCTGTATCTAATGGGTTTTATTGGCCATCCCAGAAGAGAATGTTAAGGAACCTGCCATTTTCTTTATACCTGTTCTGGAACTGGTCTCTGGTTTAATCGCGTCGAATTGTTTTTAATTTTTCTTGTTCCACGCTGCCCGAAAGGTTGTAAGAAAATAAATCTTTGTTCGAATCCATATCGAAATTAAAATTAAAAACTGCTGACTTGTTTTCCCCTCCAAAACAGACACCAACAGGAATCAAAATCTCGGATTTGTCGTTTCCTAAAAGAGTGACACCGGTTTATTTTAATGGAAAATTAATCTGACGAGATTAAAGAACCGAAAGGAAGTCCCTTAAAAAAAATCTTTAGGTACCTAATGGATCTTTTCTTTTAAGGAAATGAGATTTAAAATCTTCACCATTTTTGAGAATCAGGTTCACGGTCATTTTGGGTTGATTTCGCACAAGGACTTAATGAGTAGGATGAGAGGGGTGTGTGGGAACGGGAGAAGGGATATAAGGTTACCAATCTCTCGTCTCAATGAAAACATTTTCATTTTTCAGGTGTGAGTCATAAATAACTTCCGGTTTTTATCAGTTATTGGTTTTTGATTAAGACAATTGTGAGGAGACTTTGTTTCATTAATAATGCACACCTGTAAGGGGGATTGTTACCGAGAACAGTGCACACTGGAATGAAATTTTCGTTCTCACATTCATTTCACACATTCTAAAGTTGATAAGTGTGCATTATTTTGAAATGAGCTGTTCTTGGTAGGTGTGAATTAATCATGAGACGAATTTCTTATGTGCTATTTACGAGACCGACTACTCACAAAAGTGTGCTGGTTAGAGCGAAATTTGTTTGTGGTTAGCTACAAAATGGGAAAGCAGTCCAGAAACCGAGTGAACACTTAAAAATGGTTTTGAGAACTACCACTCTAATGCCTGATGGAGAAGGAAAACGTCAAAAGGTGTCCCAGGTTCGATACCTATCCGACGAATATATCACAAACGCAATTAATTCACAAAACGACCACACGACGGCACTGTCACAGGACTTAACAGTGTTCCTTGAGGAAAACCATCCCGAAACACAATTCCAGGAATTATTTCAAGGTTTTGCTCCTCAGGTTTCGCCGGGGCTTTAAACCGAAAACGAAAAAGAAACCAAAGGGAAAAAAAATCAAATTTCTCATCAGCGATACCTTGATTTTAAGGCATTGTTCTCTTCAGGGGCAACGAGACATCTCAATCAATTTTCCGGCCGGAATTTTTGTTTTCAAAAGTCCAAGAGTGTGTAGAAAATGTGCAGGAAAACCTGTTTTCGGATGCAATGAGTGTACCAGAAGATATTTGTTACAGCGGTAAGAGTAGTAAAACCTGTTTTTGGAAGCCAACAAACCAGTCTCTGAAATTGTGAACCTGATTAACTTCTTTTCTTGCCTGCGACGAGTTAATTTTAATTTAAATATAACAAGGGATTACTCTAATAATATTGATTTCACTCAAAAAAATTTTTGTTTTGTTTCGTTTCGTTCCACGGTTTCCTCAACTCCCCGAGTTATCGGATGTCCTAGAAGGGTGTCTAACCACGGATCGTTATCACTCTGTCTTCTTACAAAAGGACAGACAAGACCAGTGAAGTCATAAATTTGACTTCATGTGAGAGAATAAATTAATTTTTCAAGTTCCGTACCTCGATGAACCTGAGAGAGGCCATGTGTTTTCAGTTTCTGTGTACGAAACTCGAAGAGGACTGTTAGTATCGTTATTGCGTTAGCCATTAACTGTTGAATAAGTCTGGGTGAGGTAAAAACAAATTCTGCTGCCATCCCAAAATTTTTCTGAGCGGCGTCATAACAATACTAACGTTACTAGTTAGTGCCGCGAAAATTTCAAAAACTCACAACACGGGGAGGAAACTGGCGTTGGGTTTTGATGGCACGAAGGCATCTTCACTCATCCATGACCACTCCCAGTTCCGCCGATTAATGGCCGTCAAAAGGTGGCTACCTTAAAGGTAGATTTGACCGAAAAATCTTTTCGTTTTTTTACCTGTGAGATCACATAGACCATTGTTAGCGATTTACTCGTCATAGCTTCACGATGATGTTACCGTCGAGTAAAAAATTTTAACACAACCACTGCCTCCTTGCCTGACACACGAGGGCGTGGACTTGTATTTACATTCATTTTGGCGGTTTAATTCGATTTGACCGTTTTTAATTTATGTATACAATAAAAATCAAGTTGTTTCAGAAAATAAAAAGAAATTAATTAACCTAACGAGACAGATTGAGGACTCCCTTACGAACTCCTTTTCATAGGCGAACATCCCATTTGGCCATGACTTCCGGAAAATTTTTTTTTAAAAGCAATTTTGCAACCGCGGGTGAAGTGCCTCGTCTTTTGGTGGTTCGCTCACACACTTGAGCTTCATTTCGTAAGCCTCGCAATTCTGGTTTTCTTTCTTTTTTTATAATTACTTTTAATTGGCATGTGAGGTCAGAATATCAACTATGATATTCACTTGTCCTGGCAGTTTTAATTCTGGTAGAGGAGCCTACCGACCAAGGCAAAACAGGGGTTCATCGTCACCCTACTAAATCGCGATGGTGTTGTTGCCTCTGAATTTTCTTTAATTCCTTCCTAAAATTATTTACTTTCAGCTTCTAAACGAATACAGCCTGTCTGTATAACTGACTAACTTAGTTGTTATCACCCTATAATCCTGACTGACTTCATGGCGACTCTTTCCTAGTTGCTGGGAATTTTTTTAATGATTCATTTCACAAGAACAGTACACTACAGTACACGACACTATTCTTAGGACAATATGCGGAAGGTTTGTGATGTAGTGGTTAAGTGCCAGATTAAGAATTTATAGTCGCGAGTTCAAATCCTCCTCCCGTATACCCAAATAGGGTGAAAAACGGGATTAAAACTAAACTATAACTTGGAACAATATTCATTTCATAAATACTGCACACTACAAAAGAAAATCATCTCAAAATTAACGCAAAACCTTCAGGAAGAGCTTATTTCAAAAGTAACGCACACGAGATTAAAAATTCTAAACACACCTTAGTGATGATTTGGTTTCAAAAATGATGCACGCTTATTAATAGTCTAGTTATTACCTAATAATACCTCTTAGTCGTAATATGTACGCTCTCCAAGTTGGCTTCAAATCATTTCTAATTTATTCAGGCACAAACAAATCTTGATTAATCACAAACAGACAATCCATTTCATTTAGGGGTTACCAGTTTCGCAGGGAAGCAAAGTTACTAACACCCAGAGGGAGAGTTTATACAAAAACCGGTTTTCGGTTTTCGTGACTTGGTCCTAAAAACCGGCAACTACAAACCGAGATTACCTGGGCGGGGTTATCGTATCTTAAATGAAAAAATTTATTCTCAGGGGAATAAGAACCTGGATAAGCAGTAACCGATAACACCGGTGCAAAGTACTCATGACGAAAACAATCTTTATTATAAATAAATTTTTTTCCTTATGCTTATCGTGTTAGGCTTCATCGGTGAGTTTTGTTTACGTCCAGTAGAAAACATCCAGCAGAGATCAAATAATTATTTCCTTCATTTTTTTTATTATTATTATTAAATAAACCGAACGTTAATAATGTTATCATGTTATCATTGGAGGGTGTGTTCTAAGAACAATTCGGTTCAAGCAGTGAATCAATACATTTTTATTAGCATCATTATATTTAATAATGGCATTGACATTTAATAGGCTTCTTCAAGTTTGATAAAACCAGTTGGAAGCTTGTTTGATGCCTCTGGGCTATTGTGCTGCTTCTAATTATTTTACATTAAACCAAACAAAATCTTTTAAGCAATTTTTTTCTTAATATAACAGCCCTGTTACCACCCCCTCCCCCGAGTTGCCGCTGCTGCTTCTTTCTTTCAAAATGGTGCTTTCAAGTTTTGAATTAGACAAATGACAGCAGTGAAAGAGGATTGGTCGTTAGCTTGTCTTCATCGAATTCGAAAACTTAGGCTCTTTCTCGGTTATTTAAATTCAATACCCCCACCCCAGCAGCCGGAAAAATCTTGGAAACTTACCGATAAATAAGAACTCGAGGCGGATAGTATGATTTTATGCGCATCGATACACTGTCCTTCTGCAGAAAGGGTGCAGTCGAGGAATGATTCATCTTCGAAAAAGCAACCAGCTTCTGATGCCAGGTTAAATGCGTGTTTCTCCCATCTTAAGGAATATTGCTTGCTGCTGTCGTTGCCATCCATCCTACAACGGTTTCATAATTAAGCATCGTGATTGTTTTTGTTTTTAAATATTTATTCTACAAGTTTTGGTTGAGTTATTTCTAAGGAAAAGGGGTAGTTTTTAATGGGTATAAAATTATTTATAATTAAATTGAAATTTGAATTAAATTTAAATTTAAAATTATTCTGAAATCGTTGTCTGTCGTTTTTGAGAAGTTGTTGTTGTTTGATGGGTTGGTGGATTGGTATCGTTTTTAAAAAACAGCAAACCGGGCATGAAAGAAACTTTATAAGCTTTATCTACACCATCGAGAGGAAATAAAAATTAAAAAAAAAATTTTTGGGCTTCTTGAAAGAATACCGGTACCAAACTCATAAACCCGATTCGGTGTTTGTCATGTGTGTGAAGATCGATCAAAGGACTTACCTTTAGGAGAGATAATATTCCAGATTAACAAACCGTTTTTCGATGCACTATCTTAATAAAATCAAACCAGTTTTCATTAAAAAACTAAAACGACAAAACGTTTTTCGAGAGAGAAACAAAAAAGGCGAAGAGACCGCACGTTCGAACCTCTCGACGACTTCTTTCGAGTCGGGAATGTTTTTAATGGAAGAGCGCATTCTAGCGGTCGGCAGTCGCACTAAAATCGATTTTCTTCCCAGTTCAAGTTAAACTGGTTTCAATCCTGATTTCCATCCTTCTTGCTCCTTTTTTCTTCTTATTTATTGGGTGGATTCTTTAACAAAAGTTACCGAATTTAATCAAAAAATGTCCGTGTGTGGCCGGACTCACAATCTGATAAGAGGGAACAGGGCCGGTTTTCGGGTTTTTCTCCTCCCCGACCCAAGAAAAAAAGATTTCAGATCGAAGGTTTCCCATAATAAAAAAACAATTTTTGGCGCTACGTTTACCTTTTTTTTTATTGAGATATTTATTCATCAAAGACAGTGTTTGAGAGAGAGAATATTGGCAATAAAAGTTTTAGAAGGAAGGAAAGAAATTCAATAAAAAAAAAGGAAGTTGCGAACTGGATTATTTATTTTATTCAAAGGATTTGGGTCGTTTACCTCAGACATTTCAAAAGTCGTTTTCAAAAATTCTCTGAATATTTTGAATCGAAGTACTTTATTAATGATTCCGAAATCTTTCTGTCTCTTCAGTTTGTTTTTTGTATTCATTTGAAATAAACTTGTAGTCTGCTAAATCATAACAATAATACTAATCCTGATATTGTGAGGGTCCTTGAAAATTTTTTCGGTTTTGTTTAGTATATATAAAAGGAAGGATTTTGAATCAATTAAGAGTTTCATAATTATGTCTAAGGAAATATACCCTTCGGATTCTACAGATGATGAAGAGTGGGTTTGAATTTTGATATATTAGATCAGAGGTCCCCAAAATTTTTTGAGTCGTAGACCCCCTGCCATGATTTTCGGTTTTGGGTAGACCCCCCTACTTACCTGATTTTTGTAAATTTTTTACTCCATAAGTACTCTTATAAATAATGTATATGTCTTTATATTATAAGATAGTATAATGTAAGTAAATAGGTACTATCAGTGTATGTTGAGATCCACCATCGTGGACTCCCATTTTCATTTCATGGATCCCTAAATTTGTTTTTCGCTGACGTAGACACCTTGCAGGTTGTCATAGACCCATGTGGGTCAATATATACCACTTTGGGAGTCACTGTATTAGATGGTCTGTTTTGAAAGTGGTGTAAATCCATTTTTTGGTTGGTCCGAGATAATCAAAGGTTTTGTAGTGAGTCAGTTGATACAAATCGACATGATTGATGTCGAGTCGGACAATGTTGCTATTAATTTATCAATAAGTGACTTGATTATGTAAATTACTTTTAATCCTATTCAACAAAAGCAACAGAGGTTTGAGATTAGTCAACTGTAAAATGAACAGGGGAGGGTTGATTTTTCTATGGAAACTAGACTTATACCACTTTCATGATCAGTGACTCCGCCTTTTATTTTACTGGTCAATTTTCAGTACATCAGAGATGTGACATTTTTGTGAAATCGGTTGAGGACAATTAGAAATAAAAATGGAGAGGAGTAGTGTAGTGGTTAAAATTCCTGGTTGTGAGTTCGAATCCTCTTCTCGCATCCTGTTATACTTAAAAAAAGGTGAAAATGGGATTTAAAAAAATTTGGAATAATAAACTCCCACTTTATGTATTTATTTGATTTTAACCCATTTATATGCAACCACTTTCATAGCTTTCAACCCCCTGATTCATGAGAAAACCGATTTTAAGATTTTATAGAATTTTAAACTTCCTTCCATCTTGACTCTTATCCGTCTTTACTTTTGGTTTAGACTAGAGCACCATTTTACCCTCTAGTCCACTTTTTCGTATACTATTACACTCCCAGCCCCACTATCTTCTTCTTTTCCTTTCATCCAGCCTTTTAACACTGTCTATCATTACTGGTTACACGCCTTTATTCTATTCTTAATATTTGGTACATAATCAATTTGATTTAAATTTATTTCATTTATGAACTTGCTATTACTAACGGATGTTCCTTTTTCCTCAAATTTTGAAACACTTATGTACATAACATATGTAACGCGTAATTGCATTCTAATACCCCCCGCGAAATAATGGAAAATTATATTTAAAAAAAATATACAGTATATATAATTAGAACTAAAAAACTGTGCACTACATTATACTTGTTATTATTTTTACATCTCAGTTTTTTTACTGGAGTTATACCACTCTCAAAATATAGGGTCCAAAACTTGGTTGTATAAACTTTTTACAGGCATATTGAAAAGCTTTCTCATTTTGTTCCACGTTTACTCCTTGATCTGTAGATAGGTGTGTGTCTGATTGCAGACAAACCCACCTCTATGATTAGGAAAGGAGAGCAGGGTGGATGGAGGTTGAGGAGCCCAAAGCATATTATGTAAAGATTATTATTTTATAATTTGACGAGAGCGCGTGGGAGTTATTAAATTATGTGTTTAAGTGCAATACTAACGGTATGATCACTATATATTAAGTTGTTCCCATCGCATGTGAGCAATAGTCGCGGTGCCAACAGGTTTGATTCTCACATGATCTTGTTTCTTCTTGTCACTGGGTGTCTTCTACCAGTTGGTGGTTATGAATGACATTTAAAATGTTTTTGGTGGCAACTGGTGGTCATTGTGAGCGGTTTTTGTAACGATGACCTCAGGTTATGAATTTGGCGGAATGTGATGTGACCGCGAAATTTTGATTGTACAAATTAGTTTTTGTTTCAACCGGAGCGAAATTGGGATCTCCCATCAATGGTTACATGGTAGTTGGTCCTATCGTCTCTTTGATCTCCGACAGTCACTTTCATAAATATTGCAACTGCTATCAAGCATTCATCTCAAATAATTCACATTTTCTGGAATTTTTCATTTTAGAATTGATGAGTATGAGGAGTATTCAACCTACATGGTGCCAGAATGCTATTCGGGAGAGGAATCATTGACAAGCGTGAGGAGCATTCGCCCAAAATGGAAGAGAACTCCGCGAACGGCAGCCGATTTTTCCGACACCAAGTCAAGCAAATCGTCCTGCCACGATTCTGATTATGATGCCTGGCTTGAAAATTATTATCGCGAATTGTACTTGAGTCAAATGAAGCCATCCTACGACGAGAAGCAAGTGGATACACATGACTTAAACGAAGGACCCAAAGAATTCGTCACATCCATATTCACACCCATTAAGAAGGATATCTGGTCTGAAAGGTGAGGAGGAAGACATGTTTTCCTAGACTAGGTGACCGAATCCCACAGAACCTTATTTGAGCCTTTTTCAGTACAAAATATTGGGGTCCGGATGATGCAAGGCGTCATTGGCCTCTGAGCAAAAAAGGAAGGCGAGTACTGGTTTTTCCCATCGACTCATCCGATTTTAAATTTGAGAAGCAGGTACGGTAGATTTCATTCCCAGTTGAATTCCGCAGCAGCAGTACCTGAGGTGAGGCTGTTTGATGCACCCACGGTCCCCCATTGAGACTGTAAGTCATATCCCCACAGTTTTACTGGTTTGTGGTCAACCTCAACCAAGAACCTGAAATTTGATACTGGAAATAATTATTTGAATTAAATCTGGAGCTTTGCTTGAAACGGCTTTCAAAGATGCGTTTCGAAGACTGGGGACGCCATCTTGATGATTGTGTTAAAGACAGCTTACAGTCTTTAATGTGGAATTTGGTAATAGGGTACAGTTACTCGACAAAATTGAGTTTTTTATTTACAGCACACATACAAAGTCAGAGTTTGCAATTTTTACAAGAAGATACTCGAACGGTTAGAAGTGAGCGATCCTCAAATCGTTAAATTTTTGAACTGCGACAACTTTTGCAATTTAAAATGGTTCGATTCCATGACGAAGGGCACCGTGATCCGTTGTTTCTGCCGGTTTTTAAGGTACGCGCACACAATAATAGGCTCACATTCTAAAAGTACATACATAAATGATGTCATTTTTTTCTAAAAAGTGGCAAAGATTTTTAGGACGCAGTATCTCATGGACAAAGTTTATTTCGAAAATGCTCAGCTTCAGAGAATCGAAGGAATCACCTTTCTATGCGCTTTGAGCAGAAATTCGGGAGACACGATAAAAGAACTTCACATATGGAAGATGTTTGCTTATGGTCAGTGCCCACTCTTGCTCAACGAACTCAGACCAAAAGGTATGGGAAAGGCTTTGTAAGGTTTTGAGTCGTCATAAACATCTCAACTGAGTGCTGACTGATTTTTTTTTACTGATCTCCGACAGGAGAGGAATTACAGAAAACGAATACTTCAGAATATCTGATGAAAATCCATTATCTACAGATTTTAAATAATTTTTCAACTCTCACTCATCTGTCAATAAATTATGCTTATCTGGCCAATAAAAATGGAGATGCTCTTCTTTGCCTTAAGTGTATTAGACTGGGACGTTTGCAAGAATTGCGAATCCTTTGCTTGAGGGATGAAAGACCTCTACTAACCAACCCTGGGTATGGTGTGGGTGGTTGGACTATCACTGACGGTGTTTGGAGACGGGCTGTTGATTGGTGTCCATCCATGCGTGTTAAATTTGTTTTTTGTAAGGAAATTTGTGTGATAAACAAAATTTGAGGCTGTAAATTCACATGAAAGTAATGTACACAGTAAACACATCTCATCACAAGCCTGTAACACTGTAACCAAGAAAGTAAAAAACTGCAATTTTTGTTCATTGTACAGTACAGTACAGTAACAGAGCTTTGAATGTGTTTTGCTAGTTCCTATTGTAGATCAGCAGTTGATTTGCACTGAATGACAACTCTCAATTATAATTCCTGGAGTCAGGTTACCAACAACCTCAAAATTGTTATTTATTATAAATTATAACTTAAACCCTTGATTGCTCCTAATTTCTTCATTCTTTACAGTAAACATGCCTCAGTATGAAAATGTAATTTTGTTCCTTTCCAAATCCATTCCTGTATCTTATGTCTACCTCTCTTCTGGTGTGGATTTCAATTTTGAAGTCCCTTGGGATATTGATTCAACTCTCTTAGAACTCAGAAACTGGTATGCCTCCACTTTAGGTATGTTTGAGACACATCAAAATGTTATTTCAAATAACTTAGCTCCATTTTGATGTTACAATCAACTGATTGATCTGTGGGTTTTGATTACCAGATACCCTGTGCCTTCATTTGTGGCATCATAGAGATCTCTTAGACTTTGTGATCAAATGTAAAATTCTAGAAGAATTCCCCAATCTGTTAACATTCGAATTCATAGGGATTTTAGAAGATGTAGAAACTCTTGACAGCTTCTGCTGTCAACTATCAAAAGGAGGTTATAGTGAGTGAGAAGAACAAACCAAAATTTTTTTTTTGTTTGTTTGAAGCACAGAAACAATTATGAGAAGTTTGAAATGTTTGATTTTGTTTTGCAGAACTGAAAAATCTTTTGTTTTGGGTTCAAGAGGTCTACACCAACAGGAAAAAATTACTCAAAACGCGAGAGAGAGTCGTCGAAATCCGGGAAAGGTACTATAGAAGCTTTCAAATCCTCGCCATTGATGCGGATATAAAGACTTTTGCCGTGTGAAACTTTCACCCTGTGGAAATTCTTCCAACAATAAAGGAAATAAAAAATACAAAAAAGAAGAAAATTGAACAAGTTCTTTTGATAAAGTTGTATTTGTATTATCAAAATGTCAATACAGATTTCCCATCTGAAAAGTTTTTTTATTCATTTAATGACAGCCAATAATTTAGAATCAAGTGGTAATTGGTTAAAGGAATCCATTTTGATTGGTTGTTGTATTCAAATCTCCTGTGAAGTTTTGTTGAAGTAAAGTTCAATTAGAAGTTGGTTAGTAGTCATGGAAGGGAAACATCTTATAGTATCTGTTAGCTCTGTAAGTCTATATTGCATTTGTAAGTTGTACTACAATCAAACCATATAAGGTGTACTGTTGTAACTCATATAAAAGTTATGTTACAATGTTTTATGTTGGGTTATGTAGTTCTTGGAAGGACAATACCAAATGAAATACTAAATTGACCAGAAAATAATGTTGGGTCTATTTTTATGATTTCTTCTTCAATCTTCCTTTTAATAAGTTATAGAAGTTCTATTTTTATTTTATTAACTTGATTTCAATCTGTGAAACCCTAGTTTGCAGATGAACTGGGTCGTAGATATTTGTCTCTTTTCATAGTTATACCAGTTAGACTTACCAATATTTGGTAGACTAGGTAGATTCTATGTGCTATACCGGGTAGATAAGTTACGGTGAAAGTAAAAAAATCAGGCGAATATATATATACTTTCTGGAGATTGTTCATAATCACCAACTGATCTTGGTAAATGTGATAAATTATTGAAAATCCATAACGGTTACCGTTTAGTTCATAGGTTCCCAAACTTTTTTGTGTCGTAGACCCGTTGCCATGTTTTTCGGTTTTGGGTAGACCCCCTACTTACCTGATATTGATTTTTGTAAATTTTTACTCCATAGGTACTCTTATAAATAATATATATGTCTTTATATTATAAGATAGTATAATGTAAGTAAATAGGTACTATCAGTGTATGTTGAGATCCACCATCGTGGACTCCCATTTCCATTTCATGGACTCCTAAATTTTTTTCGCTGACGTAGATCACTTGCAAGTTGACATTGACCCTTGGGGGTCGATATAGACTACTTTGGGAATCACTGGTTTAGTTTATAAAATATTCAACTCGTAATCTGAGCATAATTTTATTAAATCATGCAACTCCATCATGAGTTGGAGATGTTATAAAGTAGCAAGTAAAGGTGATAAATATGTGTTACGGTAAAAGTAATAAATTTGGCGATATATATATATATCATATGGCATCTTTGAGGTGTATGGAGATAGGTATCGTATATATATATTTAAAATATACATATATACATACACCATCTTCTATTTTATTTAGATTTTTTTTGTGTTACATTTAATTGTATATGTTACAGAAAAATGTGATAAATCGGTCTGATATAAGATTGTTCGGAGATTATTCATAATCACCAACGAATCTTGGTGAATGTGACAAATTACTGGGTATCTATCACAGTTACCGTCTATTTTATAAATTTTATAAACAGTAACGTCTATTTTATCCAACTCGTAATGGGGAATCTAGTCAGAGCATGCTCAGATGCTGTTTCTAGCGAGCACAGCTAATTAGATTGCTTGTCTTTTGTCAGAAAAGTGATAGAAGCCAAACATGTGAGCAAACTTTTATTAATTTCCTCATTACGACTTGGACATTTTATAAACTAGACTGAAAATGTGACAAATAATCAATAATTTAATCACATTTACGAACTCATTTGATGATTATGAATAATTGCAGAAAACCACATATATACTTGCATAATTTATCACTTTTACCGTAATATATATATAATATTATCTTCCGGACCTCATAATATTTGTGTTGAAAGCGTTGTAACAGTCAAAAAGAATGGTCTGAACAAATATCTTGTTTGATATTGAATCAGTTATACTCATCATTATGGTCTTGGGACTGTTATTACTTATACTTCTATAATTGTATAAGCTCCTATTAATAAGTTTATTATTGTAATTAGTTGTACAAACGGTTTTCAGATGCCTCCTTATATCCACTACATCATAAACGATGATGTCGTCATACTTCAGGGTTCGTTTGGTCAACTTTGGAATATTCTGGAAGAGAGATTGGGTTTCACCTCGCAATTTGTAGTCGAGAGCTACAGTTTGGGAGTTTTGAATTTCAGGAGTAAACGCCGCGATGTTCTCTTACGACCTTCTGTCATCCTGTCAGAGGATATCGATGAATTTGATTTCACATTTCCCATCAGCACTACTTGGTAACAGTTTTTGATCAATTTCTCAGCAATAATTTGAGTGATTATGGTTGTGGGTGTGAATTTGAGTTCCTAGAAGGATCCCTCACTCCCATTTGATTTTTAGGTACGAAATTTATCTGAAAGATTCTGACGAGATCAACTCCTCAAATTCGTACGTGAGAAATTGGCCGATCGGTCTCTGGTTCTGTACAGGTCTCATAATGCTTCTCTTCACTCTACTCCTGTACCTGATGCTTCTTCTTTCGAAGAAATTCTTGCGGAGGGAGATTTACATCGTACCAACATACGAACACATTTTTCGGGTGGTCCAGTACTTCTCATACGGTCAGTTCTCACATTTACGGCTGAGATTTGTGATTTTATCTGGTAGTTAACTAAACCGAATATCCTTGGTTCCTAAATTAAAAATTAGATGACAACAAATATTGTTTGCCGAAAAATTGGAGGAAGAAGAAAATAGAAGATAGGAAATTGGAAAATGAGAGTGAAAGGTCTTTGGGAAATTGTTTCATTGCTGCTATCGCGGGATTTTGCTCTCAAGGAGTTTATCTTCATACTAACATCGTTTCTCTACGGATTCTAGTACTTTCGTTTCTACTGTATGGAATGATCATGTATAATGCTTATTCAGCACTTCTCGTGTCTCAGGTAGTTCTTTCGGTTGCTTGGTTTTATTATACTCAACTAGGACCTGGTTGTAAACTATAAAGTTTTGTGCTTAATTCCTTTTAAATGAGTAATTTATCGTTGCAGCTCACTCTTGGAGAAAAATTTCTACCGTTTGACGCACTAGAAGAAATTCCAGAGAAGGGACAGGGCTACGCACTCTGTGTTAGACCAGAAAGCTACCCATATTTGTATTTTACGGTAAAAATTAAATCTAACGTCTCATGATCGAATAAGAGAAAATGGATTGTAGGGTAAAAAGCAACGATTACAAAGAAAGTAGTTGTAAGACAGTGAAATTATAAGCAGAAGACGCTAATTTATGTTTGACTGTGTAACCTTCCCAGGTGTTTTTGGAACGAATCTTAAAACGGTCCTTGAAATGACTTTTCTCAAATTCTCAGGTCAACCATACAAGAGGTGAATTAAAGAAAAGATGGGCGGACATAGTGAACCGAAAACCATGTTCTGAAGATGGTGCCCTAAGCTCAAAAGGAATGTGCGCGCCTTACGTCGCATTTCTGGAAACCCCACCAGTCATGAACCAGAACTTTCTCAGAAGCATCGATTGTCGAATGACGAATCTCAATAAAAGATATTTCGACGTAGAGCTTTCAATTATGATTTTAAAAAGATTCGAATACAAAGCTAAAAACCAACTCAACATGGAGTGAGTATTTGTCTGAGAGTGTTTTCATTTTTAAGAGACGCCATCAGATTCTATCAACACACAGTCATCAATCCCATTTTTTTGCCAGGATAATAAGATTACGCGAAGTAGGCATTCTCTCATATTTACGGGAAAAATGGATTTGACATGAGGAAACGACGTCTGGAGCGGATGGTCAGAGGATGCAAGTTACATTCGAACACATCGAAGGTGTTTTATTAGTTTATTCCTTTTGCATCGGATTTAGTTTTTCCATATTTTTCATCGAGGTTTTGGTCAACTTTTTGTTTAAAAGACAAATATACGGAACAAAATGGCGGTAAATGACCCTTTATTAAGTTTCACTTACAATTTTCAATATGATTCTTCCATTCAATTAAAAAGGGAAAAATTGATTCATATTTCCAATTGCAACATCCAATTATGATAAACAATTTCAAAATATTATCTATATATATATTATAAAACGGATTTCTGTTTACAAATACAGATTTCAGTTATTGAAATGAAATAAATATTCAAAATCAAGAGGATGTGGTAATTTATATTTCATAAATCTGGTTTATATAAATTGTGTGAATTTCATGCTTAATATATCACCCAGTGCTTTACACTTTAAAATTATTCACCTCAAAGACATTCATTTGATTTTATCTTTTACTTCTCATGAAAACAAACCATAAATTAACTTCATGAACTTAGAGAAAAATGAATTTTTCAGGCCTTCGAATGCTGCCTTTTGCAAATTTTTATAAATATGATAATCAGTTTAAAAAAAAAGGCACACAACAGCTTAGGCTCGTATCAAAACCCTTAACAGATTAATTAAGAATCAAAATTAAAATTTAGACAAAAGCAAATGGGAAAACTCAACAAAACTGGTCGAATATAAATTTCATCAGATTTTCCATTCAAACATGGTGTTGTCGAATATTATGCTTGAAAGTGGAAAACCTAAAGCCAGCACTTTCAAAACAGACCGAGCACTCAAGGAGAAATTTTGAAATGATTGAACAAAATTTTAATATTCAACAACTAACTGTATCATAATATTATGATCCATTTTTGAAGTTACTTACATTGAATTACAAAAAATCATTCTTGTTTTCATCTTACAAGTGATAAAGTAGTTATGAAACCTTACAAAATATGGTATGTTTTAAAAAAGAAACTGCAAGTGATAATTATGAATAAAACAAATAAATTGTTTAATTTAACATATCCAAAAAACCAATATCTCTCTTAATTACACTTCATTAACTGAGATTTCCTCACTTTTTTAGGTGCAATGTCAGTTTTAAGTTTTCTTTCCTAGAGCTTTGCCTATAGCTTCTTGTTTTGATTTAAGTTGTTCTTCTTTTTCTGGAATAAAACATAAAAATTAATGTCACTGATGAAAATTTTCAAGTTGAGACAACCAAGCCTGTGAATTTATTATAACGAGTGAAAATTTTTTTTGTTTGAAAAGATCCAACACTCACGAAGTTTTTCTAATTTCCTTTTCATAGCAGCTTCCTCTCTTTGAGCCTTT
Organism: Columbicola columbae; assembly: GCA_016920875.1. Taxonomy (NCBI): domain Eukaryota; kingdom Metazoa; phylum Arthropoda; class Insecta; order Psocodea; family Philopteridae; genus Columbicola; species Columbicola columbae. The sequence continues at coordinate 6,750,944 of JADMLL010000001.1, read as the reverse complement.
ATTATGGCAAGCCTTGCTAAGTCTGCTCTAGCTTCTTCAGTTCTTCCTTCAGCATGAAGTTTCTGATGCCTAGCCTGAGCTGCTTGCCTTTCTAATTCCTCTCTTTCTCTTCTTGACAATTCCGGTTTTTCAGATGTTGCTAAGGTTTCATTTAGGGTGGATAATTTCTTCGATTTTTTTTGTACTCGATTTGGATTAGAAATTTCTATTAATTTCTCCACTCCTTTACCCTTTGTCTAAAAGAAATTTGTAATATTCAATGTTTTTATTTAAATAGTTGCATCATTTTAAATACAAATTTTGAAAACTTACTTCTACTTCTGTATCAGATTCTGTTTCAGACTCTGACCCAGATTCATCTGAACCAGAACTATCTTTACGACCTCTTGATCTGGGTTCCTCATCTTCTGATGATGAATCGCCTTCCCTCTGATTGAAAAATAAAAATAAACACATAAGATTAGTTGTTAATGATTTAGCTGATCTGATATATAAAAATAATCAACTGATTTGATACATGAAAGAATTTTTTAAAAGAAAATTGTAATTTGTGGGTTCGAAAGAAAAAGTTAGTGTTAAGTTTATTATCAAGGGAGGGGGTGTTACAAATGTGGAAACAATATTGCGTCATTTGACATGGATGTTCGCTATGAAGTGAAGAAATTTTGAGCTTTTATATAATTGAAGATAAGTGATTAAAAAAACAATAATAATAGTGATAATATCAAGAAAAGAGAATTCTGTAAGGGGGATGATGGGTACATCCTCATGAAGCAAAATATTTTTTTATTATTTATAAGTAAGTGCAATTATTTACATATTCATGTCTACGATCCCTAGCTTTCTTCTGCTCTTCTTCCCGCCTCCGCTCCTCTTCTAACGCTTCAGGATTTGTAAAACGACGATTTCTTCCCTTGTGGTTGGTCCACTTTCCTGAGGAACAAATGAAAATATTTCAATATTACAAAATATGAATCATGGTACTGCCATCGATTCGACGTTAATAAAGCCTTTAAAGAACATTAAAATAGACTGCTGTACCTCTGGGCATTGTGTGTTTTAGTTAAATAAAAATTTTAAATGGAAATTTCTATCGTATTTATACAATTGTCCACACAACGTGTAATTTATGTATCTCCACAGTACAACTGAAAACAAAATGACTTTTAAAACCGGATATGTTTCTCTTTTCTATTTCCGGCTGGCTGAGTTTTAGAGTCATACCAGCATCTTTTAACTTGAATTTTTTCATTTAGTATGAATTTTTTTGAGCTTGTTCGAACTTTCAAACTGAGAAAACTCTCTTGCTTCAGGATTGATTCTTTCTGAAATCACTTAGGGCAGTCGGTGAAGTATTTGAGGATAGGTTGTTAGTGAACAACTCCTCTGATGATCTTGAATCACTCTTAATGACGACAAACTGTGGTAAGGTTGTGATGACAAACCCACTGATTCCTGTTTTCGGAATGTTTTATTGGTTCATTCGTGCCAGTATTTATACTCCCAAAAGGGTTGACAACCGTTATCTTTTGAATGACCCATCCAGGTGGCCCATTGTGTCAATAAACCATTTCCTTAAAACTCGTAAGCCTTTGTCCGGATGGATCACTTTACAATTAACATAGTTTCAGGTGCAGCATTTTTAATGATTTATCCGACCGGCCTTTTGCCTTTTCTTAAAAACCTTTTGGCCTTGAACCGGATGAATCACCTGACAATGAATAAATGCATTTTCTCCCACATGATCGCAAATCTGAACAGAGCTTTTATTTGGTGTTTCAAATGATGTACCGTCCTAATTATTGATTATTGCTATAAAAAATTTGCTATTTTTTTTAAATAAACGGTTTGTCGAAAATTTATTAAATTCAATATTATAAATTAAAGTTTATTGTGTGATGTTCCGAATCCAAAACAAATCGGTTAATTAGAACATATTAATGTGTATTTTGGCATGAGTTTCTGAGTAATATTAGTATGCAATTTACTCATATTGCGTGATTATGCTTTAGAATCCCTCTGAGGAGTATTCCGTTTGAAAAATATGAAGAAAAAAGAATTGCGCCTTTTTTTCAAAATAGTTATTCTTTGTCTTGTCAAATTTCGACAATTTTCTTGTGCCATCTCAATTTGGCGACAAAACTGTTTGCGATGGAAGATATATTGATGAAAACATTGCGACCCAAAACATAATAAAAGTCGACGCAATACGAATTGAATAGTCCAATATTTAACTGCCAAATTTTTAATTTTTTAGTAATATATTTGCCATGGTACTTATTGGCAAGCACAGAACTAAATGTTCAAATAATGTAAATTTGGTAGATTTGGATTTTTCATTGTATTCGTAATTTTTATTTGAATGGGGACGGTTTTCTCCAACTGAAAGAGAATTGTTACGAAAAGATTTGGACATGTCTAACTCAGGCTTACTACTAAATATTCTATTTTATTTCATTTATTCAGATTTTAGGTGAGTTAAGTAATAAATGTAGCATAATTTATGTCTTTATTTTAGCGTTTGAGCCTTAAATGGGGGTATAATAATGTAAACATTAGTAAGACGCATAACCGAAATTGTTTTTTGCCTTCAGAGAATGTCTTCCTTTTGCGTTTAATTGCCGTGTGTTATCTGTGTTTTATTAAGATTTAATCTTACTATATCTATTTTTTTATGGTTATTGGAAGAATTGAATGCTTAAATTAAAAATTGAACTCACATAGGTAGAACAAAAGAAGAGCTTGTTTGGTCACTGTCCTGTTAGCTTTATTTTGTGTTACTTGTTTTATAATTATTTCTTTATTTTTTCTTTTCAGGAAACCTATAATGCCATGTTATTTTCATAACAGATGATTATATTTATTGCATTTAAATGTTAAATTTAAAAATGAGAGAAAATCAAGGGCCCCTTTTTCAGTACTGTGTAAATACATTTTACATGAATAACTGTAATACTCAATTCTGGTATAGGGATGATTTTTGTGATTCAATGTTAATGCCTAGACAACCATTAGATGTAGTATATTCAACTCAGTCACTTCCAGGCAGCAGGTCAAATTCTGTTGCATCAGGGGGCTCAGGTAAATTTCATTTAACTGTTCAGTTTTTTAAATATTTTATAAGTCTTTGGTATAAATGCCTAATCACAGCTGTTCTCCATCATCCCTAATGCTTAATCATAATGAGTGGTTTATATTGTCCAAATAATTTTGTTATAAAATGTGTATTAAAATTTTTTGTGTGCTGATTTCAGATTGTGATACCCATTCGGAAAATGAAAGGGTAACTTTATTAAGTAGGCATGGTATAGATTTTACTAAACTGCTTCCACCAATTGGAGTTTTTTGGGACATTGAAAATTGTCAAGTACCAAAGGGAAAGTCAGCAACAGCAGTGGCACAGGTATTCATTTTTTTTTTCAGAGTTTCAGAACAAAAAAGTATCGAAAACTTGCTAGGAAATCACATTGTTTTAGGCTGTTTGAGAAGTAGGACACAGAAGAGAGTTTTTGTTTACTAAGCATAAAACTGTTTTTCGGTTGGTTAATAGACAGATCATGATGTAACTATAATTTAAAATTCATTTCTTTTGCAGGCTATAAGAAATCGATTCTTTAAAGGCTATAGAGAAGCAGATTTTGTTGTTGTGTGTGATGTAACTAAAGAAAAAAGTGCTGTAATTAAGGAGTTAAATGATGCACAAGTCAGTTTAATACATGTGGCAGCCCAAAGTAAAAATGCAGCTGATGAAAAGTTGAGACAGAGCTTAAGAAAATTTGCAGACACATATTGTGCACCAGCTGCTGTTATACTGATTTCAGGTGAGGAATAATTGATTAATTCAAAGAAAAACTTTTTGCCTCATCATCTGTAGTAACTATTTGTTTGTGCTTTGTAACAATTCCTTATTCTTTGTGCTAGGTGATGTTAACTTTGCTGGGGATCTCAATGATTTACGTCATAAGAAAAAAATGCATGTGATATTGCTTCATCATTTAAATGCATCCAAAGCATTGATTTTGTGTGCTAATGAGCATTACAGTTATTCAGACCTAGTAGAAAATTTACCACCAAGGAAACCTCCTGAGGTGAATTTCAAATGTGTTTGTTTTTTGAATGATTTTATTTTTGTTAAAAGCAAATGCCTAATGAGAATTGTTTTTGTTTGAAAAGGGTGACAATTTAGGTTATGAACTTATAATTTCAAATTTGCCTGTATTAAGTAGAACAAGAAAAGTGAGAGCTCGTTTGAAAAAATTATGTGAAAACACTAGTGGCAAAATTGGATTCGTTTCAGGATCAGTTGGCTCAATTAATTTTCCTTCCATCTCTTATGCTTTCCGGTAAATATTAACTTGTTTTTTATGTTTTTGTTTAATATTTTTAACCAAAAGTCCGTTTCCATATCGTTTCTACAGATTCACTCAAAGTATGGCGTGTAAATCTCATTTTATCTCCTAATCAACATTTTCCGAGCTTGCACAAACTCATTCATCACAAACCTGTTTAAAACCTGCACAGTTTAGTTGCCTTTGAGATCAGTAATAAAATTGAAAAATCTAAAAGACTACCTTTGTCATAAGCTTAATAGTGGAGCGTTAGCCTTTAAATTCTCAGCTTTATTTTCTCACACTCTGAAAGTTTCTTCTTTCCGTCTCAAGCTTTCGCGGTGTCAGGTTTGAAGTAAATTTTGAATTTTTTTTATTTTTCTGACATTTTTGTGTTGTTACTAGTCTTTTCGAGGAGGAGGGGAAAAAAAGAAGAAAAGGAGAATTCGTTTTTGTCTTAAACGCTCTTTTTGAAATACTCGAGTTTTGTAATTTCGCAGATAAATTAGTTTATTTGTGTTTTAAAATCAGGTGTTAACCTTTTTTTACCAGTTCAGTTTGATCGATTCAAATTTGAAATTAACATAAATTAGGATTGTTTTTCGAAAGGTAGGTTTTATTTAGTGAAAAATCTTAAGTCGGAAATTATTTATTAAATTTGAGGGTTTGGAGGATTATATTAGTTTTGTTATGACCTCTCCTCTATAAAAGGGAGGTAGAAGTTTGGTTGTAATGAATCATGTGAAAGTTGTTATATCTTTAAACAAAAAGCCGTTAAATTAGTGTTCACAATCACGCAAATTTTTTTTTGAATTTTTTGTGTGTGGCTTTTGAGGAGAATTAAAAATTTTTGAGCAACATGGTGAGCAGGATGAAACCTGTCTAATTAGAGAATTTTTTTAAATAGCCAGCACCGTTAATTGGAATTTTCAGGAATGCAAAGATCACGCTTCTGACCAGCGTTTGAAGCTAAATATTGGTTGCAGATAAAAAATTTGAACTAAATTAATCACAGCCGAATAATTTGAATGCAAAGTCAGTACTAACGAATTCACACGACACTGATTACTAAGTTGTAATGTTTTAACTAACATTTATTTAAATATTTAATTGAAATTTAAATTTAAATTTAAAATATCTAACATTTTATTCAATTTTTGTTTTTGTAAAAGCTCATTAGGGTTAGGAAATGTAAACTCTTTGGAACATGAAATAGTAGAACAGAACAACTTGACACAAAAAATAATTTCTGTGCCCCAATTTCATTTTCCAAATACATGTATATACATATTTATACATCTTCTTATAATTTTTCTCCATCTTTTTAGAGCGAGAAAGCGAATGGACGGAGAGGATGTTTTTGGAAAGAAAATAGTAGTTAGCGAGCCGATTCAAATGGGAGACTGGCATCGTCATTCGCGTCAAAACCAGAAAAGTCAAAAAGACGATTTGGAATTATCCGCCGAAGTGAATCGAAAAGAGAAGGAAGACAACACTTTTCAGTATAAGGATTTTTATTCGCAAAAATCCGTCGATAATATGGAGAATAATTTGTCGGTTTCTCAAAATTTAGACCCGTCGTTTCAGCAGCAGCTAACAAAAAACATGGTTCCTTTTTACCCGAACAACTTTAGCAATTTTAATTTCCCGAAAATTTCCAACATAGAGAATGTGAAACTCATACAGAATCCAACTTCTCAGTGCTCTAAATCGTATATAAATAATTTGGAAGCGGAGATAGAGAGTGGAAACGATGGGGATCAGAAAAAGATTGCTGTAGACAGTAGGAAATTTAACAATAATGTTTTCACTACTCAAATTGAAGGATTGAATGGAAGGTGAATAAGTCAATCGATATTAACTGTTTTATTTTGTTTCAAAAGGAAATGTCTTGTTCGTTAACAGTCTTCCCAAACAGCCAAGTGACTGAGGAAGACAGCCGTTAAATGACATCGCAATTTTTTTTTACTGTTAATGTCATGAAAACTGTGTTAAGATAACAAAGCTTGTGACTCTGTTTGACTTGACTATTATCGAAAATTTTGTTTGAATTTACAGGTTTAAAAATGCTGCTGCTAATGGTGAAAATGGTATTTCTCCATTAGACAATACTCAGTTGATCCTAGCCCAGGCTCAGCAGTTTCAGTTATTAGCACAAAACGCTTTCGTACAAAGAAATATGAATCCGTCAGTTTTGACGCAGCAAATGGCTTCGAATCAGTTGAATAGGGCTAATGGAAGTTCCGGGTTTTCTGCTGGTCGTTTTATTAGGGGTGCTCATGGTGGTATGTATCATAATCACACAACTATCAATGTGTCTGGTATTTTTATGTCGTTTCTCTTAATAAGTGATTTTTTCGTCAGGTAACAATCACAGTTTCAATTCAGCAAATAAAGTTTTAATGTGTAAGGAAGATGATTGCGAAACTTTTATGTCATGTGAACCGTATTTCGAACCCATTCAGAGGCCTTCAGAATGTTCTAGTCCAGTCGATCTTCATGTGAGCGGTCTCGATCCTCACATGGATTTAATGATCACGAAAAATCTTTTATCTAGTATTTTTAAGATGCACGTTGAGGTAAATTTAAAATTCTGGTTGTGTCATTAATTTGTTGTCTTTATACCACAGTTTACATTTGTTTGACTGTCATTTACAGGTTCTTTCCGTATCTGTCTTTTGTTTGTCTGACGGAAGTGTTGTTGCCAGTGTTAAAGTTCCGTCTTTCCAAGATGCCCAGTATGCTATTTCTCAATTACAGCGCCGACGTGTTGGCGTCAGAAGAATCACAATAGCATTCCAAAACAGTAGCCGTAATCAGAGGCAACTTTTGAGGTTAGTACTTTGGGGAGTAATTATTTTATACTTTAGTTTTAAAGTTTTGTTTAAAAGATTTATTATTATTTTTTGTTTTGTTTTTGTTGTTCAGATCTCAGGTAGCTCAGTTATTATCAGAAATGCCTCAAAATAAAACTCCACTGTTTAGGTTTACCGAATTGTTCAAGTCGAGGTTTTTGAATTCAGTCAGTGTTTCTGAATTGAACAAAATGAAAGACATTTGCACTATAACAGAGGAGGAAAGTGGGAGAATGATAAGTGCTAATGGTAGAGGTCAAGTAAACGTACTTACGAAACAGGTAAGTTTTATTAATTTTCTTTAATTAGGTGTTTCTCCCGTAGTTCAACAATTTCAAAAATGTTTTGTTGTTTTTAAATTATAATTGATAATTTTTTTCATAATTAAAATTAAATTTTTTTATTATAATTACTTCGCTAATTAATTTTTTAATTGTTTTCAGGAAAAGAAAGAGGCTGCAGCTCCTTACTGTCAAATACATTCGCACAAAACTTTATCTGATTCTGAGCCGCCCATATTGCCAACAGTAAATATTAGTCTGAAAGTATTAACCGATAGGATTCACTTTTTATTAGATAGTCACGGTGGTAAATTATATTTACAAGGGTTGGGAGATTGCTATTTAGATCAGTTTGGTCCATTGCCGGAGGATGCGGGGGTAAGTCAAACAAAAACTAAAAACTTGGTATATTTATAAACTGAATTAATTTTTCTGATATAATATAATAAATTACTCACAGGGCGTTCCTTTGGAGCATTTGGTATCTTGTATTCCTGGTATCGAGTTGACTCAGGGTCATGGTTCGTTCAAGTGTTTGGTATGGTCGCCAAAACCTAGTCAGTCAAATGATGGTAGGCAGCCTTTCCGATTTTGATTCGAAGGGATTTAGGCTAAAAACTTCGAATTTGATTTTGGGTTTTGTCTGTTTGTTTCAGTTCCGGCGGCTACAGAACACGTGAAATGCGTTAGTCCTATGTTAGTTGGCACGATGTCTGTTTTCACGAGGGAATTGTTGGATTTGTTGAAAGATACGCCGAAATGTCTACTTCCTTTTTCTCAGTTTATTCCGTCATATCATCGAAGGTATGGTAGGCAGTGCCGAGTTTCCGATTATGGCTACACTAAACTTTTAGATTTATTGGAGTCGTTACCTCACATTCTTCAGGTATGTCGGAGAGTTGTTTGGAGGAGTTTGGGATTTTCGTGTTGTTTATGTGTTTCGGGAGTCATTATTTCATAATCTCGTTTCAGGTTATGGGTAATGGATCTCATAAGATTGTCACACTCTCACATAAGGCTCAGATTAGAAGATTCACGACTGATTTGCTTCGAGTGTTAAAAAATCAAGTTAATAGGCAGATCGATATAAATGATTTTCCCGCTCAGTATGAAAAAATTATTGGCAGGTAAGAGAAATTTTCGAGACAAATAAATCCAACTTATCTTGAACTAGCATTTATAATATAACTTTTATAAATAGGAATTGGGATCCATGTCATTATGGCTTATGCGAATTAGAAGATCTCTTAAGTTGCACACCTCAGTCCGCAGTCATTGTGGAAAATAAAGATGGTAGAACATTAATTTCTATTCCAAAACGGGAACAAACTCAGGAAGAAATAGAACTGACTAAAAAATTTTCTCAGGAGGTATTTCATCATTTTTGTTTTTACGGATTATTTGTTGAGTGTAGAACCTCATGATTTAAATGTATAGTTTCGGAATAAATGTCGTTAGTGAAGACATTTTATTGATTTTGGTTTTTCAGGTCGTTGAATTATTAAAACGCGTACCGAATTGTTCGATGGAGTTCAATAAGTTCGTTCCAGCCTATCACAATCAGTTTGGACGACAATGTCGAGTGTCAAGTTACGGCTGTTTTAAGTTAATCGAATTATTTGAATCCATTCCAGATACAGTTTCAATTCAGGAAGATTCAAGGTGAGCAAGTTGTGATTCTGTTGTTAGCGAATCGAAATTTGTTTCTATAAAAATTAATTAAGGGACGAGATGTGGTCTGTCACCCATCATTCCTAGGATAAAATTATGAAGTAAGACAACAGTTGGGAAATCTGTTGTTGTGTGGTTTTTGTATATTCGGAAGAAACAAAAAATAAAAGATTTTTATAGAATGGGTATTGAAATGGTTTTTTCTTTCAGTCGCGGTGAAAAGTATCTTGTTTTAACTCCTGCCAAAAAACTTCAAGTGTTCGCAGAAAGAGTGTGCGAAATCCTTTCTGCAGAAGGAGGTGCTATGCTTCTTCTCCGCCTCGAGTTTGCTTATCAGTTTTATCAGTACGAGTCTACGGTTTCGCCGAGTGATTGTGAGTGTGAAAGTTTCGAAGAAGCTTTGTCGAAAATTCCTGAATATGTTACGGTAAGAACCTTTGAATAAGTCACTATTGTCTTACACTTGCAGAATGCATGAGTCACTCAGCATTGTGGTTTTCCTTTTTTTTTTAATTCATTGCACTTATAAAATTTTTTTATTGTTATTTTAGGTTGAGGAGTCACGAAAGGGTCCGGTCGTGTATTTGAAAAATGAAATCGATCCAGTGATGTTAGTTCGTAGAGTTCGTTTCATCTTGTTACATCACGAAAAACTTTCGGTTAGTCAATTTGTTAAGGCTTATACACAACAGTATGAACATAAGATTGACATAGAAGCGGACGCCCAAAAGATACCTGAAGTAAGTTTTTCATGGTAATGAAGTAGATTGAGAGGCATGATGGTTTTAGGGAATGGGAATTCTGTTTTATTGCTTTTTTAATATTTGTATCCACTTTGTTTATTTTTTTTGTTATTTTTTTAAAGGCTGTTAAACTAGTCAAAAAGGGAGGAGAAACTTTTGTTCAATTAACTCCTTTATCAGTATTTGCCAATCAAATGTACATGTTACTTTCGGACCATAATGGAAGAATCCCACTCTTCAATTTTGAATCTGCATATCTGAATAAATTTAAAAAATCGTGTATGCCTACTTCTTTTGGATTCACGGCTTTATCCTCCCTGCTCACAGCAATACCTGAAACTGTTACCGTACAAACTAGCGGTTATTACACTCACAAGAGAATAATTGCTCTTAATATGGATCTCAAAAGTAAGTGTGTAGGAAAATGTCACGAATTCTTCACATCAATGATGGGATTTCCCTGTTGGAACGAAATTTATTTTTATTTTTTTCCATTCCAGATGCTGGTTTTCCGGTACCCACTCTTAATAACGGGAGTTCTAGTCCAAGTGATTCGGATTCGATGGAATGTCCAGAAAAACCACTCCGGTCTTATGATCTCTGGCAAAGCGATTCGCTGTTTCCTTGTTGGAACGATTTGAACGGTCTCATACCAGGCAACATAACGGCTCCCCATCCTTCGGAACTGCCATTACCGTCGGCGAGATTAGCGTCTCCACTTCAGAAAATGCTGCAATCCGAATCGGGGTTTCGTAACGAAGTGGAAGCAACTTCGACGACAGACGAAAACGCCCCTGGGCAGGAAGCGGACAACAGTAGAGCATGTTATAGCGACGAAATCATGAACAAAAGTAAGGTTACCTTGATTAATTAAATTAATTTTGAGTTTGAGTGGATCATCATCGCTCGACGTGAATGTCATTAGCTAAATATGAGCAAAGTCTTTCATTTAAGGTTCAATATATGAAATCATTTGCCTCAGAATGAAAATTTTTAGTTTAGTTTATTATAAAGAGTTTCTGCCTTTATTTTATTAAGAACAACCAATAGAAATCCATCTTGCGTTAATTAGAAATTTGATCAGTTTCATAAATCTGAAATCATTTATTTAGTTTTTGGTATTGAGTTTCACGTGCCAAATTTTTGGAAACAATTTTTTTTTCGAATCTTCTTTTTCTGTTTGAAATTATTCGCCGGTCGAAGAAGAAAAATTATTTATTAAAGAAATGGTTTATTTATTTTATTTATTAATTTTGGTTATTATACAGAAATATGATGTGTTAGAGCCAATCTTTTCGAAGTTTCTTTGTTTCTAAATTTCCATCTTTTTGGTCATAATTGAATGCAATGGGTTTGTATTTGAATTTTTGCGGCTTTTTGGGTTGGTGTAATAGTTAGATCGGTTGTAGTTCTTCTTACTAACTCTCTCAAACTATTAAACTCTAAGAATCCTAAGAATCCAATTGGTTCGAATGTTGCACCCTTTAGTGGGGAGTCTGTTTTAATTAAATGTATCCCACTTTTGTGAACAATTTATTTCATAAGTATTGCACAGTCTTGGGAGTGATTATTTTGATAAATATTGCACACTGCGATAAACATTCAAAATCACACAGCACACTGCTGTTTAGTCTAACATCCAGTCAGGATGCTAGCTGCTGAAACGTTTGGGAGATTTAGTAAGAGACAAGTCTTGCCTCAAACTAACAGTCTGACGCCCATGTAATTCCATTAACTTAAGAAATAAGTTGTTGGGTCTCTAAGTGTATGGAAAATTAGCTTGTTTATACTTTGTTTTACTGTTACATAAGATGAGGGAATGACTTTTGACTGTATTTTCTATATACAGTTGATATTTTTTAGAATTATTATTTACTGAGAGTGTGGGTTACGTTTGTTAGAAGTTCAAACGAGCTGTCTGTCTGCTATTCAAATAATTTAGAATCCCAACCAGAACCATTTCCAGGTCCTCCTTCTGGGCTATAGGCTGTAAATGGGAAAAGTCTTTTCAGCTATCTATGAATGACACCATTTCCACGATTCTTTTTCCATCTCTCTTTTCGTTTCTTCCAGTATCTGTTTACTGTGCTTTCCCTTGCTCTCTTCAACCATGTCTTATCTGTTTTAAGTTAAGTTGAGTATACTGTATCTAGTGACGCAAGAGATAATTTCTCCTATTGGTACAAGATAAATAGTAGGCGGAACCTCTTTTTAAAAACTTTACCTCGAATTTTTGAAAATATAATTTAAGAAGTGAATACAGTAGGACCCCACTCCTCTCATAACCCCTATAACGCAACATATTCCCTGTTAACACTTGTGAAATAGATAATCAAGGAGAAAGCAATAACAACGGGGAATATAGCAAGTTTGCCGTTATAGGAGAATCGCGTTCTGTATCCTACTGTATGAGCCCCAAAACTTTATTCTTTCCCTTTTTTTTCAAAGTTAATTATTTGTATTTCAGGATTGAATCGAATCGCAGCGCATTTTGAGAATCTTATGTAGGTAAAACGAAACCGACTGCAACGATGAGTATCCGAAAGATAAATCTTATTTATTTTTTTGCTACGTACTTATAAAAATGGATGTCTCGTTATTAAAGAGAGAAAAAGTTTTTTTTTTGGTCCACAGTGAATGATTGATTGATTGTCTCGAATGAGTTATTTTAAATGATAGTTGTCATTGTTTGATTTATTCATTTATTTATTTATTATTATTATTTTTAGAATGTGGCTGTTATACTTTGTCAAAAATCTTTTTTTTTTTAACGGTAGTTCCCTTTCGCGGTTCTGCGATGGGTGTTAGGTTATTTATTTTTTATATTAATTTTTATTATAGTTTCCCATTCCCACCCTTCTTCCTCGGAAAGTTTAGTTCAAGATCTTGGTTGTTGATCTGTTGTGAAAAACTTCGAGTGTGGTCGTCCATTTTGTTTTTTCGAATTTCCGTTTTTAAATTAAGTGGTGAAAAGAAAGTTTCGCAACCAAAAAGTTTTGAAGTTTTTTTTCTTTTAGTTTTGTTTTATACTAATTATTAAGATGAAAAGGAATTTCGATTGTTTTTGGGGTGGGAGTGGGTTATTGGTCGGTTCTCGAACATAATTTGTCTCTTGGCCAACTGTAAAAAGTTTGAGATCCGTATCAAGTGACAACATATTAGGGAAGCAATATGGCTTCCTGTCTTCCCTTCAGGTCGGATAACTGTCATCATCGTTCACCAGGCAAATTCGACTTAATTTGGCGGGTTTTTATAACACTTAAATTGTTTCTACCTCGGATGTATATTCCCACTTTTAGGTTGTATCTATATTATGATATATCGAAGAGAGTATGATTTTCGTGATTTCAATAATATTTATAGAATCGTGCCAAGTTGAGGTGATAGTAAAAAGTAAATCGATGGATTTTGGGGGACTCGTTTGGTTTTTATTTAATTCACAACAAAATAATTTAGTTCTTATGAATTTTTTTTAGCTATTTATTTCTTACTCATTTGTCTCTTTCTGTATATGTATATATATATTTTTTAATATAAGTGTGGTATCATAAATGAGTTTCATGCCATATTTAGATAATTTTGATGTTAGTGGTGTCAGAAGAAAATGGATGTCGTAGTGTTTCTGGAAAAGTGGTGCCTAGTTTCAGGTATGATTTCTATCAGTGGTTGTCCTTGTTTCAGGAACGATTATCTAGGCCCGTTTGAGGTAAATTACTGTCGTGCTTAAACCACACATGAATTTAGGTGTCTTTTAGGTGTTTATTATATGAAACGAATATAAACAGCAGAACAAATATCGAAATCGTTTGGTATTATTAGGGACCAAGATATGGTTCAATGAAGCATAATTGTATTACTCTGTTGTCGTATATGTATACCTCGAAACGCTTTATAGACGAGGAAAAGTAATTAATTGTATGGCTATGATCAGTGAAAGAGTTTGTTGTAGTGTTTGTCAAACTTAAAATTTTTTTTTGAGATTTTCTCTTATCCCATGATTTCTTCATATTCCTGTTTTTTTTTCAAATTTCTTCCCTCTGTCTTTGATGACCTCATTGGATTCTGTATTTTACTTTTTATTTTTAATTTTTATGTTTGAATTAAAAATGTTCTGATTTTTTAAAATATAAGTGTCTTTCATGGGAGAATCCTTAATGGTGGTGTTTTGTGGTTTTTTGGCCAAATGGTTTTATCGAAGCCTTGGAAAATTTGGACTTGGGGTTTTGGTTTGATTATTTATTAACCCTGCGTCACTGATACAGGTACTACCCACCTTCTGAACCAGTTTTATGGTTGATTGGCTGTAGACTATTGTTGACTGGCAGTGTTATGACCAAACTATTTTTAATGTGTGTGAACACTGTCTGCGGAGTGTTTAATTGCCAAAATTATGCGACAAACTTCAAATTATTTCATAAAATGCATCGGTATATGTTATGATGTGTTTAATTAATTTTTCAGAGCTTTTAGGGCTTATATGAAGTTGTGAAAGAGGATCCATTTCAAACTCTATTGGTGAGTGCGATTGGTAGTTAAAAGTCGTTTAAGCAGATAGGTTGGGAACTGAAAAGTGCCTGTATAGTGATGGGTCGGTTCACGAACATAAAATTTTTTGTTCTTAAACTGTTCGTGAATTGGAAAGATCGTGATCCGAATTCCTACCTTATGAGAACAGTCCAAGTCTACATTTTTTGTTTTTAAAGACTTCGATTTAAACATTTGGCTTTTTTTGTAAAAATAAATTCAGTATAACAATAAGAGTAGAAGAAAAGTGTTTAATTACCAAAATAAAATGAATTTTACAGTATTTTTATTGTTTGTATGTGTGGTCGATAATTGCTGTCTCACTGGAATGGAAGTGGCGGAGTGGAGGGGAAAATAATCACCGCCTTCAAGAGGCGTATTTGGTAATGGCATAGGATACTGTAAATATACTGTCTTCTGGTGTAAAATTTGACTAATGACAGTTCTCTCAGGGTTGTGTTTCTCAATTACAGCCCACATTTCACTCCACTTACTGCTAAGTCATCCATTTCAGTAGACTAAGCAACTGTCACCTCCTGCTCTCCTCCAAAACTTTCGTTCATCTCTTAATTCTTCACTTATTTTACCCGTCTCAACTGCCCATTTTATTCACAAACGTAAACGTTTAAGATATTTTTAATGCGGGGTGTAGACATTCAGGAAGGCGGTGGTTTTAATAAAATTAAAAGAAAATGGAACGAAAATCGTCATTTATAATAAAAATGCAAAAGGTTTATTACAATATGAAATATTATGTATATTTGTGATTAGATATCTCTGAAAGGGAGTCGATAAATATCTCAAATCGATTAATTGGAAGGTTTTTCGAAGGCAAATTCTCAAACGATATCATTCACAGATCTGGCTAGATATAAATTTATTGTATATTGCTTAAAAAATTTTTTGCTTAAGATCTTATATCGATACTTGAATATTTCCTTAAACCCAGTGACCCAAGATATAAACAATTAATAACACCGTCTCAGCTAATTATTTTTAATTAGATTTCGAAAATGCAGTTTTGATTATCTCAGCCTCGGCACACATATCTGCCTCACTCCTCCACTGAATATTTTCCCTTTTGTCGTGATTGCTAAGCTCCGTATAAATATCATCGTTTCTAGTGAAGTCACCGGATTTTCTAGAAAAAAAAGCAAGCAAAAATTTGAGTCAATAACTAATTAAACTCGGATAATAATTTTGTTTTAGTGAATGATTCCTTTGCTAACCTGGGTAAAACATGAACATGAACATGTTTTATTGTTTGTCCGGCTTCCGGTCCATCTTGGACGACTATTGTTGACGATTTGGTTTGGTGAATATCGCTCATAACTCTGGCGACTTTTTGGGTAGTCTGTAAAAAAATTTATTTTCGTAAACAAAAACTTGCCGTTTTAATAATTAAACATTCTAAGGTTGAAATGGTACCTGAAACAAGTCAGCAACTTCTTCGGATGTTAGATCCGAGAATAATTGAACTTCTCTGATGGGTGCTACAAGTACATGTCCAGGCACAACGCATTTTTTATTTGTGAAGGCATAAGTTAAATTAGTCTTATAGAAAACTGTTTCCTTAGTAATTTTAACCTAAAAGACAATTTTCACAATTAAGAAAAGTTAAAATAGGTTCAGGAATGGAAGAATAATGACTTGTGTAAGTTATACCTGACCAAAAGTATAAAAATCTTTTTTGGAATCTTGACTAATGACTGACTTGTTTGTTATGGCAGGGTACAAGTCATACCTTCTGTGATTCCAAACAGGCATACTTAAACGAACTTTATCTATGTATTGTGGGTTTATTGAAGTAACTGCAATTCCTTGACCATCTGAGCATTGAGCTATTACTTTACCCCAGGGATCGACCTGAAATTGAATTTACCAACATTGAAGTTACAGAAAGTTACAAATAAATTAGTCATAGAATATTTTGTTTTTAGTAAAACACCAACCACCATAGCATGACCCCATGAGCTCCTCTTTTGGTTGTGAGCACCAACTTGTGCTGCTGCTACAACATAACATTGAGTTTCGATTGCTCTTGCTCTTAGGATTGTTTCCCAATGACTAGCACCAGTGGCAAAAGTAAAGGCAGATGGATACGTTAATATGTTTGCTCCCATTTTTGCTAATAAAAGTGCTATCTCTGGAAATCTGTATCAAAAATATTTATGTTACATATTGCCCAGCTGGAAAAAAGATATAAAGATATAAAATACCATGATTATAAGAGTATGACTTACCTCATATCATAACAAATCGATAAGCCTACATTTCCTACTGGCGTTTTGATTGGCTCTGGTATATTTTCACCTTTTTCAACATAACTTGATTCCATCAAAGATAAATTTTGTTCTGGAATTTGCACATCAAATAAATGTATCTTATGATATTTCCCAACAATTTCTCCAGCATCATTTATTACTAAATGTGTGTTATAAAGTTTCTTATCTGAAAAAGTTTCATGAATACCACCCAACGAGAGCCATATTTTTGAAGTCTAAAAAAAAATATTTATAACTCTTAGCATCAATTTTGAACAAGGTAATTATGATTTTGATACAAAGATACACACCTTTGCTAAGTTTTGATATTTTTTGACTAGTGGTCCATTTGTAGGTTCTGCCAAACTTAAGGTTTCAGCCTTCGAAGTGCCAACAAAATCACAAGCTTCAGGTAAGAATGCAATCTTGGCATTTGCATTTTTCGCCTCTGTAACTAATTTCTCGACTATTTCATAATTCCTTTCCTTATCATTTGTAGAAGTCATCTGACACACGGCTATAAAATTATTATTTGACTGAAATGTATTACTACTGGTAGAAAAATTATTTAAATCCATGATGTTGGAAGACTTTATTTTCCTAAAAATCGTTTTAATAAAACTTAGATTCCTCATTTTGGCATTCACTTTTACTTCCTTGCGAGTGTTTAAGCATATAAATTGACTAGATAAAGTTCATTTTTTATTTCTTTGGTAGTTTTTCTAAAGATAAAGATTACCTATTTGAAAAGTTACAAGAAGAACAAAGTGAAAATGTTTATTGTTATTCTGGTGCCACGACGACGCTACTGCTTCTACGTTTTTGCAATTTTTACCTAAGTGACACGAGTACAATGACACCGAAAATTAATTAAAGATTTTGATGTTTGAACGAGAGGAAATCCAAAGGCGTTTAAAGAAAGGAAAAAGCAAAAATCTGTGTTTCTTTTTTTGTATATGGATTATATCAAGTGACCAGTGAACTCATCTTGGCTTTAATTTTGGATCCTGTGATGTCTGTGAAGACGTTTATAAAATGTCAGTTGTTAGTTTACTAACTAATTATTATTCAGGTTTTCATAAAGCATTGATTTTTTTAATGCGTCTAGCATGGAAGTGTAGAATTAGATTGCCATATTTAATTATGATTGGTTTTGTGGTAAGATTGATTTTCTTTTCTTCTTATTCAAAGTGGGATTGGTTTTGTGTTTCTCACCTGAGTGGGCAGATTCCATTTTTAAATCAAAGGATCTTTCACTGGATTGTCACCAACATTTGTCTTCAATTATTATTTGTTTGTTTATTTATCGAGTGAAAATTTTGCTTTCAGGTTTTGGATAATAGGTTCACAATTGAAATAGTGATTGATGTTGAACATCACATACCTGAACACGAACTTGAACAATCAGATAGCTCTAGTGAATCTGAAGATTCTGATGACCAATAAGAAATAAATAACTAATACCTAACATTTCCTGAAGCTGATACTTCAGATGTGATTAAACATTCAATCAAGTGATTCATACCTTCCTGGAAATTGTGGATGATTAGAATTGGTGAACAAAGAAACTTTTGATACTGTTAACAAAATTAAGACTTATTTTTAACATCAAATATATATGAAGGTGGAACCTATTGATTTTCTTCAGTCCAAAGTTTTTTCCTAACTCAGGTGTGTGGTTGCTTGTTTGAAAGAAAAAGAGTTTCGACTTTCGATTTTAATTGCTGTCATCATTTCTAACTATTATTTTGTATCATAAAAGTTGTGAACAGAAATGTGTGTGAGTGTAAAGGTGTAAAAGTTGCTTTTATTGTGACAAGCTTAAGAATTTTAATCTTTTTGTGGTGATTTAACAAGAAGTTGACATATTGGTGTGAGCTAAGCATAATAATAGAACCAAAATGGAGAGAGTTATGAAACCATTATTCAAAGCACTGGTTAGAAACCACAGATTTGCTGTTTTCTTTTTTTTCTGTATATTTTTCATCACTTATCTTGTCCTTAGCTATTTTGTTCCCTTTTTGTCAAGTAACCGTAAAAGACCCAAGACTTAAACGTTTTTCCAATTTCTTTGTTAAATAACCTTTTTATCTTTTGTAAATTTGTGTAAATAGCCCTACAGCTACAATTGAGTATTTAAAATATATTTGCATGTTGTATGTAACTTGAAATAACTTCCAGCTTATAACAATTCAGCAATGTAGTCATCAAAGACTAGCTGGCTATAAAAGCTTTGTAAAAATGTCAGTTTTAGATTTCTCTTTAGAAAAGTACCTGAAACCATTTCACCCATTTATTTTTTAAAAAGTACTCGAATCATCTCATAATTGAATAGATGTGATAGTAACATTTGTAGATTAGTTTTAAAGCTTGCTTGTTAGATCTGGATTTTAAAAAATTATTATAGATGCCATAAAAAATGTGATTATTAAAAAATTATGTACTTATATAGATTGTCATACTTGTAAAACATTTTGTAAAATGTATACATTATCTGTACTTGCAAATCTCAGTGATTCCAAAGAAATGATTAGGACTCAATAGATGTTTTCATATTACTGAAATAGTTTATTTGTGAGTTGACTATTTTTCAGCCTTTCCCCAAAACTGAGCACACTTGCTTAATCTCACCTCACTAACAATCTGATATTCATGACACATGTTGCTTGGAATTCTTCCCACAAAGTAACAATCTGAAGGAACTGTTGTAATAACTAATGTAATATACATACTAAAATTACTAAAAACTGCAGAACTTTTAATACTAAACTAACAAAGACGCTTTCTTACTTTTAACATTGTACTATACTACAACATTTCTACCCAGAAGTGATTTTGCTCGAAAGGCAGAACAAGTGAACACATTTTTGGACTCTTCTATGGTGAAGGAGATGTTAAATAAAGAATATATAAAAGAAAGCAAAATTGGGAGGAATAATAGAACCAGTTGGAAATTTTTTAAGGTTTTATTACTAAATATTAGCTGTTTGCCATTTTAAGGCACAGGAACTAAAAGATAATTGTAGTGTGTACAGTTTACCCCTTGGTATTCAAAAACAAAATTTGGTATTTGGGCAAATATGACTTCAATAAAAACAGATAATCTTTCCATAAATCTCAAGATTGATAGACTAAAAGGTGGTTTTTGATTATTACTGTATATTTAATTCTAGACTATTTGATAATGAGTTCAGAAAACTTTTTGGGGATAATATTAACGACGACTCTTAATTACTCAGACATTAAATGTACCAAAGTTTTCAATAGCCTTAATGGCTAGACAAAACTGAGTTCTTTTAAATTGATGATATACATAACAAATTTAATTTCAAATCAATATGTTAATTATTCAGAGTTTCTGCAAATCATAACAAACGTTGACATAGTAATTAAAATTTTTACACGGAAATATGACTTTATGCTAACAAGGACATTAATGTCGAGCAAGACAAAATGGCCGAAGACAGACAGGAAACGGTTGTGTTTCCCTCCAAAATAATCGTAGCAAAGTTTGTATGAAAAATATTTTATTCAAAAGAACTTTATCAAATACAATTTCATTATGGTAGACGTTTAAAAGAAGTGAATATTGGCAATGTTTTATTCCAATTTCAAAATGGCAACATGAAGATCTTTTTCACTGTCAATAACGACAAGGCAAACTTGGGCTGATGTGTAACAAATTTGCAGATTTTAGTTTAACGAATTTATTCGTTTTTAAAGTTGGGTTCTCTCTTTTCGACAAATGCAGTCATTCCTTCCTTCCTATCATGGGTAGCAAATGTGGCATTGAACATTCTCTTCTCAAAATACAGACCCTCAGCGAGAGTTGTTTCAAAAGCTCTGTTTACGCTTTCCTTGCAGATGGACACGATTAGAGGAGAGTTTTGTGATATCTTATCGGCTAATTCAATAGCTTTGTTTAGTAGTTCTTCTGGAGGAAAGATTTTGCTCACAAGACCTGAAACAAAATGGATTTACATAAAGATCAACTTCTGAAGAGGCTGAAGTTTGAAAGAGTTTTTACCGCCATCTTTAAATTACCCATTGCTTTGGCTTCTTCAGCAGTGATCTGGTCCCCTGTTAGACACATTTCCATGGAAGTAGATTTACCGACAGCTCGAGTTAGTCGTTGTGTGCCACCTACTCCGGGAATGGTTCCGATTTTGATTTCTGGTTGTCCAAATCTGGCTTTTGCTCCAGCATATATAATGTCACACATCATGGCCAATTCACAGCCTCCACCTAACTAAAAAGGTAAATTTCATATATGAGAACATGTCAGGTGTCAATTTCACAGTTGGCTTAGAGACCATGTGGTTTGCTCACATAATGTTTATTTAACAAATTGAAGTTACCAAAATGTAAAGAAAACGATTACAGATGGTATGCTCTCATAATTAAATGCAAAATTCTCTGCTTCATCAAGGTTACTATTTGATAAAAGTCATATGACTTATGTTTATTTTTGTGAGATAAAATTGAATGTTAGACGAAGATTTCTTTCTCATTTGTATTCATACTCAAAATGAACATCTAAACACTTTTTAGTGCATGACTTTGCAAAAAATAACTTTACTAAATAATCGACTGATCATCTGGATGCTTGTTTTTCTGAAGCATTTTAAAATGCTAAAATTTTAAGTTGATAAATAAACTAAAATCCACCCAAAAAGAAAGAAAAGAATTTAAATCGAGAACTAGGTTGTAAAGAGCTCAAACTCATCCCCAAAATTCATGAATATTTGTTAAGGTACTATAAACATTAAATTCTAAATGAGGTAATCAACTAAAACTAAACTGATACAATTTTTCTTGAATTAAATTTGAGCCGAAGAGATACCTACAGCATAACCATTAACAGCTGCAATAACAGGCTTTCTGAATTCAGTTATTCTTGTCCAGTTTGAAAGTAGTTTACCCTTTGCACAATCTGAATAAACCATGTCTTTCATTTCTTTGATATCAGCCCCAGCAGCGAAAGCCTTTTCACTTCCAGTAAGAACAACTGCTCTGATGCAATCATCATTCTGATAATTATCTAAGGCACAGTTTAAGTCATCAATCAAACCTTTACATAATGCGTTTAACGCTTTTGGCCTGTTTAAAGTGATCAAACCAACTGTTTTGTTTTTGCCAACAGTTTCTGTGGTGATGAATTCATACTGTTTGTCACCTGAAATAAAACTTTTAATTGAGTCACAATAACAGGGAGAAGTATTAAGAGGAAAAGTCAAGATTGAGTTTTAATTTTTGGGTGTTTAGATATTTATAAATAAATTTTTCATAAAATAAAAGCGATTGGTTGTGCATTCATGTTCATAAATTCATTCTGGGTGTTTGAATTAACCTGAATACGTTACTGATCAAGTACCTAAACTAGTTTTGAGATATAACCTTGAAGCGATTACCGGCCTATCTATTCATTTCTTTTCGTTAAAAATTCTTTGATGACTGAAAAATTTGAACGAAAAATGGAAAGAAGAATGAAATAATAATTAACAACGCACCTGTGCTGGCGAATCTAACGGAGAACAGGAGTCTGGGTACTGGAGATTGAGCGTGAACGGATTTGGTTAGAAATAAGCGAAGTACGTTGGTGGCCATGGTTGTTGTTTGTTAAAGAACACAAACTGGTCTGACGTAAAAACTAATGTTCGGCATTAGGTGAAATGTAAATAAAGACCGCTTTTTCACGTTGGAGCTTATCAAGTTCTTATATAACAGGAATTCAAAGGTTAATTCTAAACGGATTCAGGACCGAACCGGTTCTTTTAACTTTTTTTCCCCATGACGATTACGGAAGTATTTCGATGATAATTCTTCCGATTCTAATTTTTGATTAAATTTTATTAGGAAATACATCAAATATTATTCTCATATGTATCTTTATCAAGAAATATATTTCCTTTCCACCTTTTTAATTGACTTCAGCAGTTAGCGACTTGAAGGAATTTCATATCAGTCGGCACTGATCCGAACAATCTCCGAAAGGCGATTGGTTAGTCTCAAGGGTGTGCCTTATAAAAAATTATTTATCAAAAATAACAAGAAACCGTTTTTAAGACGCAAATAAGTTATTAGTCTAGAAATAGAATTCGTTTTACTAATTTCTAATCCTCTTATGCCATCAGCTAGAGAAATCTCATTCATTTATCTCTAGACAACAGTTTGAGCAAAAATTTTAGAGAAAAGGCCTGTTTAACAGAAAGAAAGTTATTAACTGGGAAAATCATTTTAAAAAGTTAAAAAAGGGCGGAAGCTGCTTTATGCAAACCTAAAATTTATTGTTAAGGAGTGTCACTTAGCAAATTTTGTTCCAGAAACCACCAATTTGTTTCAGATACTTTCTTTCTCTACTGTTTGTTATCTTTCCTCTGCTTCTTGCTTTCTTTTTTTTGTCTTTCCTGATTGTTCTCTCTTTCTCTCTCTTTCCTCTCTTTTCTTTCCTCTCTTTCTATTATTCTTGTTCTAAATTCCTCTCTACCAATTTTGTTCCAGAAGACACCAAGTCAATAAAACTCCTAATTTAAATTACCATCCTCATTCCATCATGGAAAAAATTACAATCCATACTTTCTAACAAAATTAGTATGTTTGGGGAGTTAGAACACAAAAACAATATTCTGACTTTAATAGGACAATATCTGACTACAGAAACTACATTCAGAAGATGGGGCAATGAATTCACAAAGACCATATTTCACATTCCTCCTTTGATCTTTGTATTCCTATCTCATCCAATCTCTCACTGGATTTGTCTTAAACCTAAATGCATCTAGACAATTTCCAAAGGATGAAATACATTGCAGGCTGATTCCTTAATTTTAATAAAGATCAATATTATCAATAAAAATAAATAAATAAAATCTTTGAATTGTATATGCTTGATTTAATTTTTGATTATTAACTTAACAAATATTTTAAAAATATTTCAGTTTGATAAAATTTACATTTGTACATTGAATGAAACCGTAAACGAATTCATTCATCTTCCGTTCAGTTTCTCGTATATCTCTTCCTTTTTAAACACGAAATATATACTTAAGGTACATCAAAAAATATCTCATTTGGATAAATATTTTTGTTTTTAACAAGAAGCTTTTTACTTTTAACAAATCTCCTTTTTGGTCCTTTTTGATGCACTGTAGCTCAAAATATCTCTCATACTTAAGACGATTTCTGTTCTGTTTATTTGTCACAAACATTTATTCCTTCCTTCTTTCTTTTTTTATCATCAAAAAAGATTTAGATTTATAATTTTCAAAATTGATCATGATAATTTATCATCCGTCATATCCAAAAACTGGGCACTGACGTCTCGACAACACTCTCCTTTACTGTCAAACACAAACTTGTAAAAACACCCATCTGAACACACCACTGTAAACAACAAATGAAACATATTTTACTAGGCTCGATTCAAAAACTTTCAGAATCAACCTCACAGTTAGAACTTGATTCTTACCAATAACTGATTTATTGTCTTGGCCGAAAGCACATATACTTTTAGGGCCTCCAGGTACTTGAAATCTACAGAAACTCCATTTGCTATTAAAATATTTAGGCAGGAATGTGGCTGATGCCAAGCTGGACTGTTTGTTTAATTTTGAATCTTCAACACCAAATACATGAATTGTTCCATGGTCTGATGACACACAGAGTAGGGAAGAGTCTTGATTAAAATTTATACTGCAATTAAACAAATGTCATCTTAAAAATAATTCCATTCATAGAATGGCAGAATATATAGTGCCTTGAAAAGGAATACAAATTAGTGGTATCACATTAAATCCTACCAGTAAATGTCAGCTGCATTTGCACCTCGTCTAAGCTCTGTAATTTTACATCCTGTTGAAGTATCAAATACCCTAATTAAAGTTCCCTGAAATATTATATTTTGTTTTAATGTTTTATTAAATTTCTTTGATTTATAGTTAAAATATCAATTTAGCTCATCTGTAACCTTTAACTGTCAAAAGTTTGACAAAACATTACCTTTTGTCCAGCTGTGGCTATTCTTGTTCCACCATGATTTAGTGAAATGGCTGATAGAGGGGATTCATGAGCTGCAATATCAATTGGTGGCCTATCTGTATTTGCTAAATCCACAAGCTGCACATGACCAGTTTTACGACTAGGAAATGCTAATAAAGAATTGACACTACTGGGACATAAAACACAAAGACCTGCAAACAATATATAATAAATAACAACAATTCAATATTATATTTGGCACTTAAAATCATGTACAACATTCAATTTACACTGACCTTTAGGATTTGAATTAGTTTCAAATACATGAAGTTGTTGAGGATGTTGTGTAAATGTATAAACTTTAATAACTCCTTCTAAAACTACTACAATTCGATCCCTTCTTAAACGAACTCCTTTCACAGGTGCATTAAATTCGAGTGCAATCACTGTTTGCTTTTTCAGGTCATCCCACACCATAACCCTGTTAGGAGGATACTTAGGACATGGACCTCCTCCCACAAGTGCAAGGTAATTACAACGAAATAACATTTCTACATAACTTAATCCTCCATCTGTGAAATCCTGTCTTTCTTTTTCTTTTAGAGGATCGCAATTATAAACGCGAAAACCGTTCTCCATGCCACAGGCAAAACATCCTACAACAATGAAAACAAATAGATGGTTTAAAACAACAAGTAATACACATAGAAAAGTATTCAATTTTTATTTAATTTGATAAACTCAAGCCATATGTGATGTTTACATTTCCGCTTTAAGAGTTTTGCTTGGTTTAATTGTATAAATCTTTTACTATCTCAACAGTAATATTTTATTTATATAATGTAAATGAAATGCAGAATTCTAATAATAACATATGAAGGACTCTTTCTATCCCCCGTAGGCTATTTATGCACTTTTGTGAAAGCCGACAGCAGCGTCCACAATGCCGTAAATTCTGATGAACTTCTCACTAATCGTTTCGTAGGAATGATCGTTTAAAAAACCAATTCACATAATTACCTTGATCCTGATTGAATCCCGCAAATAACAAACCATTTTTGTACGGATTATTATCATTTAAGTTCATTTTTGTTTGAGTTTATTGTTATTAGCGACACAAAAACAAAACATTCGAACAGTCGACATTTGTCGTCTACAGTTGGCCAACCGTAACATGTCCGCGACCAAGGGCGGTAAAACTTTTCAAAGTCACAAGGTTCATTTCCGTTGCAGTGATTTTTCATTCCCCCACAACCGTTTGATTTTGAACAAATTAATTTAAACAAATACCTGTAAACCCGTAGATTTTAGTGTTAATTCTATATAAATATAGCATCGTCAATCGTTAATATAAACCGGCGGGAAGAAAGAAATCTTTGACACCCCCTGATTCAAATGGTGTGTTGTCATATTGTGATAAATCGGTTGGTTATCAGGATAATCCTAGGAGATTTCAAAATCTAACCGAACAAAGGACCTAATTTATTATTTTAAGATTTGAAACGGACCTAATTTTGTGAACGGTGGGTAATATTTTAAAACCGTGTTTCGGGTTTTTTGAAAGAGTTTTGTAGTAAATAAATTTGGTGAGAATTAGGTCGTTGACCCTCAACTACAGCTTTTGGTGGTACCCGAAATTTATCAAAGTAGTAATATCACGTTACCTTCCAGTGGTTGATAAAAAGGATACATTAATCACGGTAATATGATTTCAGAACTCTTTATTGTATTAGAAACTAAAAGATTTACTTTAATAAATTTACTTCAAAAAATAAGAAAGGTTATACAACAGGTTTCAGCTTTTGAATAGTAGTTTCTCTTACTATTAATATTTTAACACTTTCCTAAACAGCAATATTACAATATGTATGCATTGGTTAGCTTTAAATTTGTACCCATTTTTGGCTTAATCAAAAAAAATTATTGATACCATAAAAGGTAATTGTAATCATATATTTTGTTTACTGTCCAGTGAAGGCGATTGTGTATTGAAAACTGATTTCTTCCATTTGATTTAGTCGAAAGTTATCTTCTAACATTTTTATTCTAGGCAAAATTCTCAATGAAATGCAAGACAGTGAACTACATGGAAACAGAAATGAGCAAAATGATAATTTCATGTCAGATCTTGCTCTCACCAGGAGACAGAGCAGAAGTTTATATAGAAACTGGGTAGCCCTCTCCAAGAAGACATTCACAGGACAATCTTATCAATCTCAAACAAATGGTATTTATAGATTTTTAAGGTTTTACTTAAACGAAAAAAGGTTTGTAGTTAGAGAAAACAATTCTTCATTAACAACTGAGTCACCACTAAAGCAAGAATGTGATTTGTATTTTGGTTTTTTGTAGTTATTGTTTGAATAACTAATGACTAGAATTGTTTTGTGAATTTATCAATAATGTAATGTTTAATTGTGATGTGATGTTTTTGATAAGAAGTGTGACATGTTAGGGAGATGATAAGTTAAAACAATGTAATGATAAATTTTTTTTTAATATCTTCCCATTATATTTTTGTTTCTTGTTTATGTTGATAACTCAGAAAAATTCCAGTGCTCTTTGAATTTGAGTGAGCTTACAAACTGTTCTGTAACTCTGAAAGTCAAAAAAGAAAATTTTATGAAGTGTAATGGCTGGCATGAAGAATTGTTTGTAATTAGAGGTGGTAGTAAAAGAGAAATTGAAATTTGCAGATATTTCATTTGTATAAGTTAGTTATAATGAAGGGATTAAGTAATTTATAGTAAGATTTATATTGATAGTAATTGTAGTATAATATATGCATTACAACTTTTACAACTTTTTCAGTGTTTGGGAGGATATCAACAAGTAGTGTCGGCAATGAAGTTGATGGCACTAGAAGCTCTTGCAATACTCTCATTGAAGAAAGGGCTGATGAGATTGTTAGACACATAGAACAAAGCCAAACTTTTATGAATGATGATCCAAGGTCCAATAATGATAGAATGTAAGACGATTCATTTTTTGTTGCCGAAAATTTACACTTGACTTTTGTTTCTTAATCTTTGTATTGATAGACAACTTTTCTTAAAGCTTAACCTGACAATTTTTTTTTGTTCCAGAGAAACCTTGAGGGATATGACTGAATACTTGACATTGAAAAGATCAGTTAAAAGAAAGTTAATTAAATCCATAGACTCTACAAGTAGGACATTAAGTTTTTCTAAGAGACTGAGATATAGTTTAAGTATATTTTTTTATAAGGTATGTTACAACTGTCAAATTAGTTATGTATTAATTTGCTGTGAATTTATTTTAAAACTTTTCTTATAATTCTTACTCTAGTCTGTGTTACGATAAACCTGTGAAAGTATTTATTTATGTAACGAATATTTTTTTTTACATCTGAATTTTTCTTTTTAGATTCCAGTGGCCATTAAGCATTTTATGGGTAGCTTTGAATTATGGTACTCAAGTTTAAAAGTCATTGAAGGTCATTTTGGAAGTAGTGTGGCAAGTTACTTTCAGTTTCTTCGTAAATTGTTCTTATTGAATGCATGCATTTTTATTCTAATGTGAGTGTTCAACATTTGTCACCTTTTATTTTCTTCTCTAAGTAACGATAAACTTTTGCATTTAAACAATGACAGTTCTTAACATTGACATTATCAAGGGAAACTTGCTCAAGCGCTTGATTTCATCTCAGATATAATTATAATTCATATAACTTCCAAATTTATGATTTATCTTTGAATATATACGAGGATTTTGGGTTGTTTATAATCGGAACTAACTGTCATCAAGATCATTTTTTGTTGTTGACTATCAATTCAAATCCCTTTGTTAAAATTTGATATCGATTGTTTATTTTGCAGTTTCTTTTTCATCTTGATACCGCAACTTCTACTTCGATTCATTCAGTACATAGATGATGTTGATAATAACAATTCGACCGATATTTTTAACATAAGCAGTGTTGAAGATGACACCAATTTTAGGTTTACTTTTTTGGATGGTGAAGCTGAATCGTCTCGTATTGTTATGTTCAGGGCGAACCCTTACAAGGATAACGATGATTTTCGTCTGGGCAATCTTTTTACAGGCGAAGTAAGGTTCCTGACTAACCAAATTTTTGTGTTTAAGTGGATTTGTTATAATTTTGATTTTATTTCTTGAAACTGTTTTTAACCCATTAACGTCCAAGCATAGAAATCGTGGAAATTTTTTGAAATTCTTAGCGTAAAAAAAAAAATGACATTTCTGTAAATTTGTTTCAAAATTTTTTCACGGTTTTCCGGGAAATTGCTGTTTTCATTTGAGGACACCGGGATCTAATGACACCAAAATTTGACTGTGGCTCATTTTGTTTTGACTGAAACTTCAGTGATAAGAGTTTTATGGGTTTGTTCTACAACATCTTGAGTGTCTGCTATTTTTTCCGCAGCGATACCTCCAACAGGATGTGAGAAAATTATTTTTTATGGACCGATGCATTTTAGGGAAAATCATTCTGCTCTATCAAGAACTATTCTGCCACTTCTGATTATGAAAAAAGTGAAATAATTGTTCCTACTTATAAAGAAAAGATGGTGTTGATGTTTAAAAATAAATCCCTCCAAAAAGAACCTGAGGAGCTCAAAAAAAATCCTAGAATTAGTGTCCTCATTTGAGGACGCAGGGCGTTAATGGGTTAATATTTATCTGCTTTAACTTATTTATTTTTACTTATATACTATAAGTATTGGTTAGAGCTATTTAACATGATTTAATTATTTATTTTGTTTTAGGGCTTTTTGACCAATACTATACTCTTTTATGGATATTACTCCAATACATCATTGAAGTTAGTTGAAAATTATGAATACAACATTCCAGTTTCTTATTTTTACACATGCTGTGTGTTACATGTTAACATTTTTCTTCCTTTTCATAAGGTAAAAGGTTTTGGAGATTGATTTCCCACATTTTGTTTCGTTATTATTTTGACTGTCAATTTTTGTACTGTTGTGTGGTTTTTTAAAGTTGATAGCCAACTTAGAAACTCTTTTGCCCATTTCAGCGTGGCCGTTTCGTATAGAAAACGCTACATCGAAGCCTCCGGTGGAATGAACAACACCTTCAGTAATAAAGTGTTCTGCGGATGGGATTTTGGAATCGCCACGAAACAGGCAGCTGAGTTAAAATCCAAAAGTATTTATATAGAAATTAAGGTGAGTTGATGTTGTTATCGTTCGGAATGTATAAATTCGTTTAACCGGTTAAGAAGTAGTCATTTGAACCTGGATTCCGTTAATATTTTCAGGAACTGTTAGACGATTCGTCGAAGCCTAAGAAGCGGAAAAGTTGCGTGAGCGCTTTTTACACAACTGCCATTAGTTTTTCGTTAAATGGTATTTTATTGTTTTTTCTCGGTGTTGGAGGTATGTACTCGTGGAAATATCTGGATCAGCAAATGAATAAAGCAGATACTGCTACAACAATGATGATGTGGCTTGTATTAACATTGGTGGTAGCGGTGGCACCGGTTTTGTTTTCACTTATAGCACAGTAAGTTTGAATAATTTGGTCGTTAGTGTGATACAGTTAGCGAGTTAAAAGTTTTTTTTAGTATCATTCCTAACCTGTAATGGTTGTCTAGTACATCCCATAACACTTATTCTTTTTGCATAACCTACAACATATTGCAATTAAGAATAGACAATCCGCCTTATCATTAGTTGTACAGGATTAATCATATGTCAGGACATAATATCCTGTCTCTTAATGGCTATACCAAAAATTAGTCAGGGTTGTTTGGCTTTAATAGGTTTAATAGGTAAAAGCCTGATGTACAGCTTCTAAATAAATTAAAGAGAGAATCCATATGAATAATATCGGTAGCATATTTATTTGCCATAATTTTATTCATTTTTTACAGCCTCGAGGGTTTTGAGTCTCGCAGTTCAGCTTTATACATGACACTAATCAGATCTTTTACTTTATATGCTGTTGTGATAGCAGTAGTTGTGGCATACCGACTTAATCGTTCGGCTGAGTCGGAGTGTTGGGAATCGATCTTAGGTCAAGATATGTACAGATTAGTGGTGTTGGATTTCATTTTTGGATTAATCGGAACCGCTCTTTCGGAATTCATTAGATTCAGAATTTTTGTGTGAGTATCGAGTATTGAATCGGTTGAATATTTAGTTACAAGTGTTTGAAAC
The DNA here is from genome assembly GCA_016920875.1 of Columbicola columbae. Lineage (NCBI taxonomy): Eukaryota > Metazoa > Arthropoda > Insecta > Psocodea > Philopteridae > Columbicola > Columbicola columbae. The sequence continues at coordinate 6,720,134 of JADMLL010000001.1, read as the reverse complement.
GTTAAACTTTGTTTTGGTTTCTTTTTTTTAGAAAAATGTGGAAAGGAATCGGATGCCCTGAATTCGACATCGCCAGAAGCACCATGAACCTTATTTATAATCAAACATTATTTTACCTAGGATTGTATTTCAGTCCGGTTCTGTCTCTAGTGATAACAATTAAAATGTTTTTCACGTTTTACATCAAAAGTGGGGTGCAGTTTACAATTGCAAACCGTTTGTCAAACCTTGGAAAGCTGCTCAAGCTCACACGGTGTATCTTAGTATCGCATTTTTCGCTTTTTTCTGTGTTACAATCGCTTACGGTTACATCATTACGTCGTAAGTTACCAAAAATTGTGTATTATGGCTGTCATATACCATTTTTGCTTATTTTTTAACATTCAGCTATAGTTTCTTAAATTTTTCTTCCTGAATTTATTTTTGCAGGGTGAAAACATCCAATTGTGGGCCGTTTGCTGGCGAAAAGTTCATGTACGAAAGTCTGTTAAAAGAAATGCTCGCCAATAAAGATTCTACGCTTTTGATGGCTTTTTATTATATCACTCGACCAGGTGTTGTTGGAATCGTCCTTATGGCAATGTTACTAGGAGTGTATTACATGAGAGCCGTGGCCATGGCGAGGATACATGTCGTAAACCATCTTCGACATTTGTTGCGACTTAAGGCTGAGGAAAGGAAGTTATTACTTAATGAGATATCAAAATACAGTAGAAATTGTAAGTAGTTGAAAGTTCATTGGTATTGAAATAATTTTTTTTTCACATCTTGTCTCCAATCCATTCATTACAACTCTTGAAATGAGTGATTGTGCCTTGCAACCCCACCTTACGGCTATTTTTGAACCAGGGCACAAAGTGAACATAGAGTATTAGCTCAGGGGCGTTCAAGATTCAAAATAATATTTATGGTCACAACTTTCTGCATGCTGCATCTGGATGGTGTCAGTTCCACTAAGGATTGATAGAACTGATGAAAATTAATTGTGACTTACAGGTGATAGAGACAATGACGACGGGCGTCCGTTTACTTCAGAAGGTATGCAAGGTTCCAGTCTTTTGTTAATTGGTAGTAGATTGGCAAATTCAAAGGAGAGTTCACCAAAGATAAGAAGGAAATTCGATAAGGTGTTAGAAAATGAACCGATGAACAAAGCAAAATTTTCTTCTCTGACGAATCTTGAAAATAGAGGAGACAAAAGTTCAAAGTTCCGACCAAGTAAAAGTAGCATTTTTAACAGCGTTCAAAATATTAATCGCTTTGACGTCGATGAACAAGTTGGATTAAAATCTAATCGAAGTAATCAGTCTCTGAAGAGAAGCTATAATAATTTGGGACCATTCAGTAGAGATCAGGCATCAAGTTCAAAATATGAGGAGTCTGTTGTGGACGGTTCAATAGCGGAGTAAGCTTTTTGTTTTCAAATTTTTAAACAAGTTTCACTGTTGATTTACAGTTTCTAGTTTATCGTGAAGAGTGGATGGGTAGAATGACTAGTTTCATGCTTTTTCAGAATTTTTGAATCACCCGTATCTTTAAAATCCTCTAAAAATGATGAAACAAAACTAAAAGACTCAATGGAAGACATTATCAATGGCTATAGTCCCGCTCCGCTTAATTTTAATCCAATTTTCACACAAAGTTTGCCTTTGGAATCAGATGATGATGATGATGAACCAGACAGTTCTCATAAAACGACACGAAAAGTGGAAAGGTGGGCTTCATAATGATGGAAACTGAAAATAATGTTATGGACACAAATTATTTTCTCTAACTGATGTTATTGGAATGTCAAAATCAATTAAATGTAGATTATAAATTACAATTGCTACTATTATTATATTATAGTTAGACTACAATATACAAACTGAATTTTAATTTTTTTAGATCTTGTTTTGAAGACCGACTAGATAATGTCAATCAGGATGAAGATTTTGAAGTACAAAGTAGTTATTCCAAAAGTTATCATAGGTTTGAAGAGAGGGTTCCAAGCAGAATAAGCTTCGAATCAGGTTCTGATAAGATGTCAAAGAAGAAAAAACGTCGCTAGAGATTAGTTACTGCTGAGTAAAATTTCCTTCCATTTTGCAATTGAACTTATTATTCTAAGATTCGTATCATTAAGTACAAAAAGAAACTGAAAAGGTCGACTGAGATTTAAGTTATTCCGGTTGTTTAGTTTATTTTATCAAAATGACTGTGATTCTTATTAAATATCAAGTTGACGAAAATGTCTGAAGTTAAAAAAAAGTTGATTGAAAATTTCTCTTTATTCAGTTGAATTATTTTGTACCAATATTTCTGGAAACTTTTTAATTCGTCATTATGAATTAAATAATTTTAAAATAAATTAAACATATCTGTTGTAAAAAAAATTTTTTGATTAAGTTCGTTTTTCAAATTTGATATTTAAAAATATGCTTTACTTAAGGCGAAGCTAATTTTTAAGCTAGTAGCTTGGAACGAAGCGTTCGAGATGTGGCTCTACCGCTGAATCCTCAAGATCGCGTGGACCGACAGAGTCAAGAACAGCGAGGTCTTACGTCGAATGGGTTAAGAGACAGAAATTCTCTTTTGCATCAAATGACGGAAACTTCAGTACTGATCAGAAATGGGAATACCGACTCCTTCTATTAATTATGGAAGGAATAATCAAAGGAAAATGGCGACCTGGAGGGAAAGACCTCATGGCTAAAGAATCTTCGAGGGTAGTTACTGTATCCCTTTTCCGTCCAGCAGCCTCCAAGTTAATTCAGCATAATGATCTCCAATCTCCGTCGCGAAGCGGGATAAGAAGAAGAAGTAGCTTGGAAAATTACGTGATAGTATGTTAGTTACCGCTTAAGTGCCAAAATCAATTATTTTGGAGACTAAGTAATGTTTAAATTTAGTTTTAGTTTTAGTTTTAATCCTTTTTTCACTCTTTGTGTATCAGAATACGGGAGGAGGATTTGAGCTCACAACCATAACTATAGTAGAGAACTTTAACCACTACACCTCTCGCTTGTAATGTTCAATTAATTGGGGTAATCTATTAATTAATTTCTCAAAGTACTTAGAAAACCTTTTTTATATCAAAAGAATGAAGTTAATCCAAACTTTGAGCTTTAACAAAGACTTTCATGTCCACATCACCTAGTTAGAACACGAGGAACTCTTGATTTCGAGTAAATCAGTTAATCCTCAGACTAACTGGATGACGTACACATTCACGGATTTCCCACCTTAAATAAAACATAAACGTTAGGTACAGGAAAATTGAGAAAAATGAATATATGATATATATTATGACATAATATTACTAAAACATTGTCGACTGTTGAACATTAAACTGCAATTGAACTAATTTCTCCAAAAACCAATAAATTCGTAATTATAATCTAAGTGCTTGATTTGCATGGTGCGCGAACCTCCTGGTCTTTTCTCTTCTGTCGAGAGCCAGTGCTTTTTGTGCTTTGTTTTTGTACTTTGTTCGGGGGCACGTTTTCTCGCGCTGAATCTGTAATTAATATGATTTTGATTGAACCTATTCTTTGACTAGATTAACTCTAAAATAATTTAATCAAGTTTACCTAAATTTTTTCCCTGACGTTCTCGGGAATATTTTGATTTTTGGATTTTTGAGTTTCCTTCATTATTTTCTGTCGTTTTTACGATTGCCATACAATTATGTTTTCGCCTGGTTTTGGGTATTTCGGGTACACGACTTTTATCTTCGGAATTCTTTGTATTTGAATCAATGCATTTTGCCTTGAAGTTAGTGGACAGTTTAGCGATTCCGGATTTAAAGTTTCGTCCCAGTTTTATTTTGGCCTTTGACTTATTTTCTAATTCACCACCTTCGAGACTTTTCTTTGTATTGGTACTATTTTCGTTGTTTTCTTTAGACTGGTCTGTTAATTCTTTTCCTAAATCTTTAAAGAAAAATTTTTAAAGTACAAACATAAAATTATTATGGAGCATGAAGTCAGCTACTTTGTATATATACTAATTCTCTTGAATTATTTTCTCAATCTCAACTATATATTCTCTCTTTGTTTAAAGAGGTTTTTGATGACAAAACAAATCAAGGTGACTCGTTGCAGGAAATCATTCTTAAGAGATAAAAAATTATATCCTAGTGATAAATATTGTGCTCGACAGAAACAGTTCCACCCTGACCACTTGATGAGTCACCTTTTCGTTAAAAATTTAACCGAAAAGCATCGTTTGAATTACGAATTATGTTAAAACCTTTTAATAATATTTCGTCTGTCTCCATTTCGTTTTCATTTTTATTTAGGTTCTGTACATTCCCTCGTTGTCTTGGAGGTGGTGAAATTTCAACCCTGTAACCGACGCAGTGTTCTCCACCTAAATCTCCACCAGCAGCCAACATTTTCGATTCTTCGTACAGTTTTGAATTTGTTTCGTCCGCCATCGTAAAATTTTTTATCGTTTTTTTAGAGGTGACACGATCCTTGAGCATTGGTTCGCTGTAGTCTGGAATTGGTTTCTTGTCTTCGGAATCGTTATCTTAAAATGAAGAGAAGGAAAATAAAAATAAATCGAGTTCAAACTTGCAGTGACCTTCTTCAAACTTACCTTCTAGTTTTTCTTGTGATGGTTTTGATGGAAAAGACTCGATTATGTCTTCTGATGGTACATTTCCAGCCTTCAACTGAATTTCAGAAGACATCGTTTCGGTTTCATTTTCAAAACTGTTCTGGATCTGAAATTTATAAAGCCGAAGGAGTTAGTTGCTCAAGTTTTTTAAAAGCTCTTTTTTGTTAGAAGGAGGGGGTGTGTAGGTTAAGAAATACCTTTAAGTCAGAAACTTGTTCTGTTATTAATGATTCCGCATTACTGTTATTCACATATTTAACATCATCCTCATCTTCATCAATATCATCATCGTTTTCATTATTCTCATTTTCAGCTTCATTTTCTCCTTCCTCTCCATCTTCCTCTTCCTCCTTTTCTTCTTCAATGTCTGCAGATAATGGAGCTGAAGGATATGCTTTAACTTTTTCATCAAGTTCTGCATAATTAGTATCTGATTGGTTGGTTTCACACTTAACAGATGATTCTTCTGCTTCTACAATTATAATATTTATGGATCATGAGGTTACATGAATACTTATAAATATTTTATTATTAAATGTGTCTGTTAAAAGTTTAATAATATTTATTAAGCTTTTTATGTATTTTTTTTTACAGGGGACTCTTTGTGCAGAGTTGGTGTACCTTTGTGCTCGCTAGGAGATGTTGTTGCGTTTGATTTCCCAACTCCAATCTCAGCACCATAATTACTTGACATGGTTTTCGCCTCGCTTTTCCTCTTCGTATAGAAAAATATGTCTTCTCCATAGTCGAGAGAGCTTATCGAAAAAAACGAAGACGAGCTTCCGTTTTTCTGGTTATTTATTTTCCATTCGCTTTTAGGGACCTTGTCGTCCGTCCAAAAATCTTCTGACACGCCATCCTTACTTTTTTTTGGCAACTTTTCTTTGGGCTCATTAAAATCTGTTTCGTCCTTTTCCTCTTTGAGTGAAGTTTCAGAAACTTTTGCCTCGTCATCCTCTTTTTTATTCTGTCTCATTTGACTGTGATTGCAGGGATAATTTGCGGGAGGTAGCTTTGGATTGGAGCACTGGGAGTTCCATAGAATGTAGTAGGATATTATTGGCAGTATAAAAGGACTATATAGCCAGGGTGTTGGGTTGTTGCAAACACATTGTGACGGATAATTTGTGTCTGATTCTTCTGGATTTTTCGAATGCGATTCCTTCTCTAAGTCTTTCGTCATGTTATCTCCTCCTGCGTTATTGTCTTTCGGTTGAAGTTTTATTTCGTTGTTACACGTTTGCATTAGGTGAGTTTGATTTAACATAGAATCACTGCAGTTGCTGACTTGCGTTGCTTTGTTATTACTCTCACATTTCCCTTGTGTATGTTCCTCTGAGAGGTGTCGATAGGGATTCGGAAGCATCAAACCGAAGTTATTGTGAGCATAAAAGGCATTGGAAAGAATCGAACTGTTGTTGAAAACGGGTTGAAAGAACGGTTTTGGAAATAAGTGTGAGTTTATGGGCAAATTATCTTTGAAGCTATCCGAAGTCAATTTGAAGCCTAAAAGAGAAATGATTCAAATTAACAATTCGACATCAACATTGCAAATGGCGGGATTCGTAGATTTGAACGCGAAAAATTTTAATCATTAAATTACATATTTTGCCAACAACATTTTGACAACCATGTTTTTACACAATACATTATTTGTAAGTTAAAATATTCACTTGATACTTCTAGAGCAATAACTTAGATGCATGTTTACACTAAACACAACCAGGTGGAAAACTTTTATAAATGTCGTTAAGGACCTTCAAACAAATTTCTTTTTTTTTCTTAAATAGAAAAATTTGATTATTCAAATACAGTACTAATAATAGCAGATATTTATTAAAAATTTACTTGGCATGCCGGGATATAAAGGTGTAATATAATTAGCTTGCTGAAGGGTTTGAATGTTGTAATCATTTGAACCGCAATTGGCGCATGCAATTGGGACTGTATTGCTTGCAGTACTTCTGCATTTGTCTTCGTTATTTTTGAATTCTAAAAATTTTACTGAATCCATTAATAAACAAAAAAAAACCACTAAAATTTTTCTTAAAAAAAAAATTGTTTTTTATTTCCAATCAGAAAAGAATGTTTTGAAGACAAACATTTCAACACAAGGAATGTACAGTTTTTGTTCGTGAATTTGAACATTCTTTTATTTTAACTTCCTTTTCCGGAATAGTAACGTAAGAAAATTATTCATTTGTTTTTCTTTTGCGAACGTAAGTCTTTAACTGCTTTGCAAAGAGGTTTATAAATAATTATTGTCTGGGAAATAATACAGAGAATGTCTCTTTGATTTCTAAAAATAACAATTTATTTATTCAAATTATTTTTATTTATATAAACAGAATTTGAAATGATAGCCAACGTAGGAAAATGTATCGATTCAAATAAACAATGAATCTTAGCCAATAGGAAACCAGACGGTGTCGTCACATGGTCCGCCACCCACGTTGGATTGTGGGTAAACATCCGCTCTAAAGTCGCCATATTTGTTTTTCGGTGATGTCTGTATCACGGACACAAGAAAGTGATGCATGGGCTCTTTTAGCCCTGAGAAGTGCACCGGCTAGTCCTTCAAGAGTGCATTGGAGCCCGGATTCAAATGGGACAGCCATCGCAAGGATAGAAGGTCGCGATTTCGAATATACTATGCGACAAAAAAGAATTACAGTCGGTCGAAATAGCTCTCGCGGCCAGGTCGAAGTAAACATGGGACATTCCAGTTTTATTTCGAGAAATCATCTTGAATTATACTTTGATTATCCTCATTTTTATTTGTCGTGCAAAGGGAAAAACGGTATTTTTGTGGATGGAGTATTTCAGGGTAAAGGTGAATCCGCATACCGGCTGAACAGAAGGTGAGTCCTATAAACATAAACGAAGGGCATGAGTGCTAGCAACGTGTTAAGTTAACGCGCTAGGGCGCAGGCTAAATGTTGTAAAAATAGTGTTTCACCTAATATTATTCTATGAATATTTTATTAATGAGCATGATAATTGTGCAGGGTTTTAATAATCGCATAATGGTATCGATTCTTTAGCGATCAATGCGAGTAAGTTGAAAAAAACAACAATCAAAACACAAGTGACCTTGGACCAGACAAACACAGCCTAGATAAATTATTGAATCATGACATGAAATTTGGTTTCTTCCTTTTATAAACTCATTTAATATTGTCCTTATTCCCCTTGTAAAGTATTGGTTTTTCTTATTCCCTTCCTTCACCATCCCAATAAATTCCTTTTTTGTTATTTGTTTTTTATTTATATTTTGTAACACTTATTTGTTTACAAAAATAAAAATGATCTAAGGTGTTATTGAGGATTTTTTATCCAATTAGGTTTAACTTGAAAATCAAAGCTTTATTTCCATTTTTATATTTTGTTTTGATAAATTGCAGAAAAAAATCATTAATAACATGTTTGTTATTGTTTTTCAATAAAAATGCAAGAATGAAAAGGGAGAAAAACAACTTTCAGTTTTCTAAATGATTATTATCATTATTTTTATGATACTTTAATCGGAGTTGATGTAAATTTTTTTTTCAAGTATGGGTATTAGAAATTATGTTATGATTTCCTGCTTGAATAATTTTTTTTTTTTAACAGATTTTATTTTAAATAAATTAAAATTCTTGTTATCATTTGGTAGTGACTTCAGAATCAAATAAGTTTTTGTCAAGTTGAGATATTTTTAATTATAAGAATGTTGGTGTTATGAGTTTAAGACTTGATGGAAGGGGAGGGGGTTGAAGTATTAAAGAAAATAAGCAAAATTTACGCTCTTCAGTTTGAGAGGGTGGTTTTGTTAAAAAAATTTTTTTGACTGTTTTGTGCTTGTTTATGTTTTCATTTTGATGGAGTTCGAATCATTTTGTGAGCTTCTTATGATAGAATTTGATATGTTATTAGAGTTGCTGATGAAATGCAGAGTTTATAAATGGTTGAATTTGTCACATTCATCTTTTTATCTTTTGTCAACAGATCTACTATTAGGTTTCCAAGCACAAACATCTGGTTAATGTTTCAATCTCTTATCGATGATCAAGATCCACCTGTGAATATCAGCAAAATCAGCCTTCAGAGCCCAGTGAAAAGGACTCCGTTACCGCCTTTGAGAATTAATATACCTGACTCGGAACAAGTGAATAGTCCGTTTCCTTCGCCGACCGGGACAATAAGCGCGGCCAATTCGTGCCCCGCAAGCCCACGCTCCGGTCATGGAAGAAGAAACATCACTTCCGATCTGCAAATGGTTGCTGCCTATGCCGCTCAGGTCGCCAACAATGGCGGCCCCATTACTGTCAGCAATACTGTTACTATATCTAGCGACGACAGGTGAGACAGAGTATTTATGTAACTTTTGATTCGGGTTTTTCAAATCATTGTCGTCATCAATTGTCGATGGAGGTTTCGCCTCCGGTCATGTGTAATCTTAATTGTTGTCAACTTTTCTCTGTAGGTTTTCAGTCTGTTTTTGAGTTTGTTCGTTGTCGTTTGTAAATTTTATTCAAATTAAAATTTGTGTCATTCGGTGTTAAATAGATAGGTGTTATCTATGTGGGATAGCACAAAGTGTTTAAGTTGTTCTGAGGCGTGTTCTCAAATATTCGAGTTCCGCATTTCTGATCTCTTATTTATGTAGTCTTGTGAGATCTTGATAAGGGGTCAAAGGAAAGCCAAACCAACAGGAGGGTAGGACACGAATTCTACATTCATTGTAGGTAGTTCTGACTATTTGACAATCGTGTATCCAACATCGATTGTAGAAATAGAATTTTATCTAAACAAAGTTGATTAAATGAATGAAAATTATTTTTGATGATTATAAATCGGCTGAAATTTTTACAAAGGACTCATTTTCACTGATGAGTACTTGGAAAAGTTTTTTAAAATAACAGTAAAGACCTGTCTCCGTTTTCCTAGAAGAAAATAGAAAGTGAAACATGTAAATATTAAGGACATGAAATATTCCTCGAGGGTGTTTCTATGGTGGTTTATTTTTACCAACAATAATTTTACCTTCTGACACTTCAATGCCCAATTATTTCCCCCTCGACGGATTTGAATCATTTTATCCTTCAAATTCATAAAAATCGGTTTTGCAGTGGACTTGAAAATGTTTCAACAAATGGCTTAAAGGGACATCAGAGTGGAATTTTTGTTTTGAATGATTTCGATCATGGTCGGGGAAGTTTGATTATTAAAATGGCGTATTTGTAATTTTGTTTTTCAGGGAGACTTACGGTGAATCTAGTCACGGTGGGATTCATAGTCCAGAGCCTATGGACACTAGCCATAAGTCGTACAGGTGTGTATATGATAACCATCGTCGTGTTGGTGGTTTTGTTTCTTTTTTGGTTTTCAAAATGATGTAAACGTTGTAATTTCGATAGGGGTGGATCAAACGGGGCTGGACCCTCGGACTATAGCTCAGGAAAAGACGATACAAAACCTCCCTTCTCGTACGCCCAACTAATAGTTCAAGCTATAGCGTCGGCGCATGAAACTCAGTTGACTCTCAGTGGAATTTATTCGTATATCACCAAGAATTATCCGTATTACAGGACTGCGGACAAAGGCTGGCAGGTGAGTTTGTGAGTTCTCTGGAGGGGTTGGAGTGTTAGACCTCAGTCGGTGAGGTAACTAATAACATTATCATAAGATTAAGTTTTAAGAAAGTTTGTGAAAACTATCTCTTTGTTTTTTGCTTATTATTTTAGAATTTTTTAAAATATAAGTGGTCAGTGACAGGTTCTATGTTATTGTTTGTCATCACTGTCCACTACAAGTTTGATTAAGCTCATTTTTGTTGTGATTTCAATTTATGGCTTGCGTTCTAGAACATATAATAATTTTGCTGGCTCTCTGTTGAGAGTGTATGAAATTAAATTTTTATATTTTATTTATATTAAGAATTTTACGGCACCCAGAGGTTGAGCTTATACAAAGGTTTGCCGCCATTGTTGTAGAGCCATATTTCATGGCGAGCTATTGTAAACATGGAGATAATTTTATTAATTGATTGTCTTTGCTGTGAGAGTGTGGCAAAGTGGAAATTGAGTCTCTAGCACACTCGAACCAGATATTCAGATCCTTCTTAAACTAGAAAGCTAGGAAATATGGGTCAGAAAATACCTAAGAAAATTTGTAGTCACCCATCAAAATCTACAAAAGCTTGATAATCCAAGAAAGAAGGTAGAAAACCCAAGCCAAAGGTCGACAGAAGGGGATGAAGAGATAGTGGGGCTTTGGCTGTTTGGTTTCATCAAAAGAATCTGAATCAGAAGTTTATTTATTTATTTATTTATTCCAGAATTCGATTAGACACAATTTGTCTCTTAACCGCTACTTCATCAAGGTACCAAGATCCCAGGAAGAGCCAGGGAAAGGTTCCTTCTGGAGAATCGATCCCCAATCCGAGTCAAAGCTTATCGAACAAGCTTTCAGGAGAAGACGTCAGCGAGGAGTTCCGTGCTTCCGAACACCATATGGACCTTCTTCCAGGTAATGACATCCTGATCGAGGTTCGCGATGTTTTTCAAAATTGCCTTCCCAGTTTTATTCCTCCTCGTCCTCTACCTGCTTCCCAGTACTCTCGAAAATGAAAATCGATTTCATTTTTATTTTTTCCTTCTCTTCTTCAACAATGAAAATGTGTTGATGAATTTGTTATTTAGGCCGTAGTGAATTTTTACTTTTCAATGAAAATAAATTCTAAAAGGAGACAAAAAGGAAAAAAACTTTTCGTTTTGTGATTTATTGGGAGTTTTGAAGTCAAGAAGACAGTTTTCAGTTTTTAACAGTTCAGTTCGTCAAATAGTTTTTATTTTGTGGATCCTCATGTTTTTTTATTTGTCATGCCAAAATATGTAAAACACAAAAATGAGTAAAAGTAATTTTAAACTTTCAATTTCCTTTTACAAAGAATTAAATCTTAATACTTAATTATCTACGATAGTTTAGATAGATTTAATTATCCACGATGTTCGTGTACACCAAAAGTTACCATAAGCGTGAGCTTTTAATGCCTTCCATCTCTTTCTGGTTGTTAGAATTATTTTTCAATGATATTGAAATATTCGATGTTGTTTCGATTTTCAAATTGTTTTTAAAATAAAATAAATTTTTGAGATGGATAACAATTGTTGATCATTTGAAGTTGTAGTGAATGTTATTATTGTTGTTGTTACTGTTGTTATGTGACTACCTTTTTCTTGTTATAAATGAAAATGAGTTGTTAATGAGTTGAAATGAATCGAATTTAATTAATTTGAGTTTGATACGAGATGAATATACTTATTAAGTAATCGAGGATTTGTTTAAAATTGATTGAAAGTGTAATCAGTTTGCTTTGTTTAATTTTTTTTATATTGTAAATAGAATTCTGTGAATGAACTAATGTCTTACACCAAACTGTTCGATTAAGTAGTGATGGGAGATGGGAGGAACTGACTACCAGAACAGTGGAGATGAAATTTAGGTGGTCAGGGGAGGTATTCTCAGTTCTTCACTGCCATACTCTCCTAAATTATTATCCGATCTTACAGTTTGGTGGAGATGTTAATGACCAATGCTCGAAGAGGGTTTTAGACCAAATAAAGAGATTTGAATTCCGATTAGTCTTTTATACTCTGAGTTGTTGAAAGGTTAGTACAGGGTGTTGTTGATGTGTTCGGTTTACTTTGGTCAACATCCCCTTGGAGGGTTTCTAGTTCAATTAGTAATGATAGGTTGTAGTTTCGGGATCTTGTGTTTCTTTGAGGGTATTGTGACTTAGAAAGAATTTTATGTAACTTATGATTCTAAAAGGAAGATGAATTCCTACAAAATAGAAATGATAGGTTATTACTTTGGTTTAACACACCAGTTTGTGTCCTCGGAGACGAAAGAGAAATATAAAACTGAAATGAATTTAAAATGAAAAGTGAATTTATTAGTTGTCCCGGGGGATTTTCCCCCAAAAAATTATTTTTTATTTATTTATCGATTTGTAATTAAATAAAATCTTTTGACGTTGTTATTGTGGAGTTTAATTTTTTAGTGTTAGTGTTATTGTTACCGCTAAAGTGCATAAATCAATCATTCTGCAGATTATCTAGGTGTTGTTTGTTGACTAGGATAATTTGTTGTAGAGTTGAAAACTGTTTCATTTAACAAAACTCCTAGATAATCGGCACATTATTTGTTGAGTCAAGTTGAGATGTTTGCTGGAAGTTTTTGTACAGTTAAACTAGCATAACTTCCAACGATACAGAACCCGTTAATGTAGGAATTGTAAAAGGAATCAGTAATTTATGTAACCAGTGTGGATTTTGGGCTTTAGCGGTGACATTATCACATAAGAACGGGTTTGTAGCGGGTTTACTTCTCGCGGACGATTTTATGAGTAATCTGGTTTCTGGTGTCGCGTTATTTATTTATTTATTTTTGAAACGAGTGACAATTTTGATTTATTTAGTAATTTAAAACGAAGGTGTTCTATCTCCATTGTGTCCGGAATTAGAGAAAGTGTTTGGTCCTGAAGATTTATGTGAAAGATTTTGATTTTCTTTTTAATTCCAGGTAAAACCTCTCCTATTTTCATTTCCATTGCATTCCCTTTTTGTGCTAGTTATTAATTAATTAATTAATTATTGTATTTAAATAGTGAAGTATGATTGGATCTGGGTGTTTACAATGATTTAAATGCTGTTCGTTTGGCAAAAAGTTTGAAAGAGGAGTCGGTATAGTTTGGGATTCTGAAGCTGTTGGGAGGTAGTCTGTTTTGTAGATGACATTTAAAGTTAAATTTGTAATTATTTTTAAGCTCTTCGGTATATTTTTGAGACTGTTTTGTTATCTCTAATGTTGTGTCTTCAATTTAAAGGTTAAACAGACAATTTGTGTTACTTGTAAACACCCACCGCAGCTGTTGTTGTTATTAATTAATCTGCTAGAATCGCTACTTCGCTTTTTATTTTTGTTGTTGTTGTTTGCCTTTCCTTCTACAATTCTCCTTTGTGATTAATGTAATTTTATTAATATTTTAGTCGAAGTGCGCCGACATCACCAACACACCAATACCCTGATTCTACCGTGGCATCGCCTGCTATTCACCTTGAAGTGGAAGCTAGTCAGTCTGCTCCTGGCTCTCCGCGAAACCAAGGTTTGTGGTCTACTCTCCTGTTTGAGCTTTGATTGTATGATTTGGTTCATTCCTGTCGAAAGCTTTTTTTTGTTTATTGGTTTTGTTATTTTGATTAGGTGTGACATACGTAAACCAAGGGAATCATTCGGTGGTGAACAAAACTTCTCGGGTCATGCTAGCGGATCAGCATATTGTGTTGACTAATGGTGACGGCGAAACAGCTAGTTACATCGTACCAAGCCATCAGAGGGATTACGAGTGCATAATCGACAGTAATCAGAGGTATGAATATATAATATAAATATAATCGTAGACCTCCGTCTGGTAAAATTTTGGTCAAACTTGAAGGTGAGAGAGAAGTATTTTGTCAAAATGGCGGGGATTGTGAGTCGTGTTCAAACTCTGTGTAACCTTTTTTTCCCCTCCTTCTTGTTTAGATATGAAGAAAACAATTCTCCGAACGCCGTAGGTTATGAAGAAAGGTCTTCTTCACCCAATCAGACGTCTGTTATCGTACAGAGTGGAAATTTAGTTGAATACGGGTGAGATTCTCGGTCAAATTTGTGGAAGAAAAATATTTTGCTGTCGCATAAATGACTGATGTTTTTGTTTTTGGTTTCACAGTGGCACGTATATGGCAAACGAAAATTCAATCAAAGAAGAGATAGAAGAGTCCCAATCACCCCCTACCATGAATATACCTTCTGAAGATGAAGAGTATAGCCTTGAACGTAAAAAACCAAAACTGGAACCGGTCGACTACGAATGAGGCTTTGTTTCAAGAATTTTAATCGTTGACCAGTGACACTATTGAATACCATCATAGCCTTTGTATGTCATTTGGTGAGTTTACCTATTCAACCTAAAAACTATGGAATTTGGTTTGGTTTACTATGACTAGCTTTATTATTAATCGGGTTTTTATTTATTTATCTTTTCAGAATTGTAGAAATTTTTTCGTTTTTATTCACACCGGACGTTTAACAGTCTTGTTGAGTACGGAATTGAAGTGACTAGAGACGAATTCCTCTTAAAACAAGTAGGCTTTGGAGATAAATTATATCACTTTTGCTTTGGAATAAATTGTTGAAATATTGTACACCGTTTTATTTTGGTTTATTTATTTATTTGAAACCCCTCACTATTTATAAAAAATTCCTCTTCTGTGTATAAGGAATCATAAAATGGTTCGTGTACCGCCAGAGATTGGCTTGAGGATCTAAATCCGTCATTCTCAACGTTGGGTACGGCAATATTTTGGTGTCTCATGGACAGAACGTGTGCCACCGGTTGATTGTGCCAAAAACTATGGAGCAATTCGAGAATGAGTTATTAACAGTGAATTTAGGAACCTAAAGAAAAGGAATATATTAGTTGAACTCAACAATTATGTATAATTTTGAATAACAATTTAAATATCACGAGGGGGGCATCAGGGTTTTAGAAATGACTTGGTGGGACATGGCCCAAAATCGGTTGGGAATCACTGGTCTAAATCAGAGGTGCGCAAACTAGGGGTCGCCAAATTTTTATAAACTCCTTTATGCCTGTATGCTTTATGCTGTATAAAATTGTATAAATGTTGTATAAAAAGTATATTCTTAAAATTATAAATAAAATTAATGTGTCAGATTTGATGGTGTTTTCATTCGATGAAATAAAAGAAATTCGCAAACTATACATCGTGTTTGTGATCATGTATCTGAAGGGGTCACAGTTGGAAAAAGTTTGCGCACCACTGGTCTAAATCATTGTTGAAAAATAACGTCGTAAGCAAAAAGTAAAATGAAATTGTGCTTTAAAAAGGAAGAAGATTGCTACTACGATGGGACGATACAGAATGGAAACTTCGTGGGCTTAGAGGTTACGAGGCTGAGGAAATCAACCCAAATTGTGTCTCTCAGCTGTAAAAATAAAGGATTTGCCTGGGAATAAACACGATTGACCGACCCAAAAACAAAAATAAATAAAATTAGGCCAATACAAATATAAATAGAGATTCAGCTAATTCCCAATGTGACATCACCAGCTGAGATTTATATTTGATTCAATTTGACGTTGGGTGATGAAAAGTCTGAACTAATGCCCCACATCTGGCAGACACCAGACGCGTCCCCTGGTGAATTGAAAAATAATTTTTTGTCAAGGTCAACATTTTTATTTCCCAAATTTACTTGGGGGACTTTGCTGACTTAACAGCAAGTTTAAACACACTTTGACCTCTCAAAGCACTTGTCTTCATTTTTTTATCTCTTAGTTAACTGCCACCTGTCTTAAAGTATAACATTAGTACTTGGTCAAGCTCTAAGGCGTTTGTCTAGGTAACAGACCTGTGTCTCAGTCCCAAGACAGGATGCTTGTTTCCTTAATTTTATCTTTAAACTCACTTTTCCCAAATCCCCAGGTAGCATAGACAAAAGTACAACAAAACTAAAGATAGAATAAAGGAAAATCATATTGTTTTTTAATGATTTCTATTTATAGAAAAACTTTCAGTATGAAAAATCAATAAATAAATTTTGTTTTGATGTAAACAAAAAGTATACAATTTACAAAAACGTTTTTCCCCAATTCTAATATCAGTATCAACTAAAAATTTATAATTATGTTCCGTGAACTTATAACAGGGAACAATATTTCAAAGTCCATTTTAGCATTATTTATAAAAGGCAATATGATAACGAGATTTTGATTTAAATCTCTATCGATTTTGTGTCACGCTTTTAGTACAAAATAATCTTTCAACAGTCCTTTACAAGATTATTTAAAATCAAATAACACACGAGAGTATTGCTAGTAAAACGAAAATTTTTAGGATTCCAAAAAGAAGCAGATTGTTTGTTTGATTGCTGAAGCGAATAATCCGTGAAGTTGATATCTTTCAGTCAGTAACCAGCTTTCTGAAGTTCTTTTAATTGATTGCTTAATTTTTCTTCTTTGGTCTTCCTTATGTGGCTTATCTGAAAATTTTTTTTTGCAAAAAAGTCAGGATGATGTGGACAAGTGATTAAAAAATTAGTGCATTGCCTAAATACAGGTTCGTCTTACCTTTCTTTTTTCTATATACTCTACTAGAAATTGCTCAATGTCTATTTCCTTATTTAAAAATTTTTCAGCAATCACTTCTGATTCTTCATCACTGTGAATTGCCTCCAACCTCAGTACTTCTCGAATGTTTTGAGGCTGATACCTCTCACTTAATCTTTCATATTCTTTGTTTTTCTCATGAAAGACACTTTCAAAGCTTTTGCTTCTTCAATTTGTTTGAATACCTGAAAAATGAAAATTTATAACAAAAACACTCTAATTAAGAAATTGTAGACAACCAATCACATGTCAGCCATTTCATGTCATTACTTTAGAGCCTTGGTACTCAAACTGCTGCCACCAAGCTTTACTGAGTGGCTCAGTGGCCCAGTGAAAACTGACGGAGTGAAAATTTATGAAAAGTCAATTGCTCATTGTTAAGTCTGAACTATAGTGCCTGACCAGTATGAAAATGTTCAAAGCTGTGCTCAATAACTGGTGACATTGTTTGCTTCAACAAATCTTTGTGAGGCAATATACAGAAAATACAGACAGAAACAGACTGAAAGATGTACATACAGATGATCCCCTGAGGGTGGACTGTATGCATCGAAAGCTGGACTTGTAAAATCTTTTATTTTTGTAAGTCATGTGGCCCAGTTACAATGCTCACAATGGAAATTTGGCCCAGGAAGAAGAAAGCATGAGTACCAAGGCTTTAAAGTCATACACAAGTTAGGTAATTAAAAATTTAATTTTACAGGCACTTACTTGTTTCTTTAAACTATCCAGTCTTCCTTGTTTACTAAGGTTAGCTTTAGCAATGGTCTCTACATCATTAAATCGAGACTCTATTAAATTATCATAATCCCTACATGGTTTTAGTGAGCAAACAAATTCTTCCAACCTATCAGGGTTGTCATTTAATTGTTGAAGTTGCTCATGAGTCATTGAAACTAATTCAGGAAATGTGGAAGAATAATTTACAATTCTTGTAGGAATGTGTGTGTTTTCTAGAACAAATTTAACAATAAATCATTGCAGGAGGAAAAAAATAGGAAATTCATAAATCTCACTTTTTTTTATAAATCATTACCAGGAGAATTCGAATTATATGCTACAACTGTAGGTGGCCTTATTTGAAATTCTCTGATAATAACTTGAACCACACGACCCAGATCTGAGTGTACCTAGAATCATTTGATTTTGTTATTATGAATTTAAATTGTGCTAAATAGCATTTGAGTGTTATTTTTCTTTTTTACAGAGAATAGTCACTTACCGTGAAATTGAGTAAACCTGGTGCGTTGTCTATTTCAGTACTATTACTGACCCAGCAATGCTTCACTGGAGGTCGAACACTAATATTAGGTTTCTCATTTGGGAATTCTGAAGGCAAATTAATGTAGAGGCACATTGGTATCTCTCCTGCTACGAAGTCAACCTTGTATTCGGAGTCTTCTTTAATTTCGCTCACACTTTCAAACAAAAATATCTTATAAGTTCAAACTTCTGTTGGATTTTAATAATATTACGAAAAATTACTCATTGACGAATATTATTATTAGTAATAACGATGATTATGCGTTCTCGAGTAGGTTATTCTTATGTTTATCAAATTGTTTCAATGATAAGAACCTCAAACTACAATAAACGGCGAAGAAATCAATAACTACAACTAATCTACGACAAATCTACTCACTTATCATTAAATATTTTCAAAGTGTCTATTTGTCTTCTCCTATTTGCTTGCTTATTTTCCACATCATCTCGAAATATTCTTGATAACATTGAAGTTTTGTGAAGTTGAAACTCTATGTCGCCATCTTAAGACTGAAGGTAAAATTGTCGCCAGATTGCAAAACATCAATGCCACGTTTGATTTGGCACTTGATTCCCCGCTGAACCATGATTCACACTCAAATCATTTTCATGTCTACACTTTCTCGTCCAATATTTGAGTATAAAATGGAAAGGATTTATAATAAAGTATAAATAAATTTAGTGATATTTATAATAAAGGGACGTATCAGTTTCTTTTGACAATACAATTACATTGAAAGACAGTCCAACTGATTCAAAACAAAACAATCTTTACTTTGATTACGCAATACCAAAAATTGAAAGCACGATTTCTCTAAGATTATGTCAATGAATAATTCTATTGGAAGTCACAGAGGAGCAGGTCAGGGGGGGTCATGGTAAGCAATACAATTGAGTCAACGGAAAAAAATTCGATTATTCAAATCTTGAAAATATTTTATTGAGAGCTGAGCTGTTTTCACCACCAAACCGCGTATTACCGTAATATCAACTCCGTCAAGATTATAAATCTTTCGGATTTTCTACATCATGACTGTGTCACATACAACTCGTTACGACAAACAAAAACAAACAAACAGACTTTAAAGGACGACTCTAGAATATTCTAGAGCAATTGTTGAAATTTCAAACGCAAGATCTTATTCATTTATAAAATACTTCAACAAACTTAACTGATTAATTATCAGATTTCATATCCAAATCGTAATCTAATTTTTCAAAGAATATTCCGATATTTATTTCAATAAGTCTTTCCTTATACCTAATTTACGATACTTATTCACGAATCTCATTCCCTTCTTTTCACCTTTTTCTGTTTTTTCCTAGATTCCAAAATCCAAATAAAAACTAAAGCCAGTAACACGACGACGACGACGGCGACGACGATGAAATTGACGATATTGAAGACACAGAAACACTTTCCCCACAGTTTCTTTTTTCAATTGAAACTTTCTTTACAAACAAATGAAAAACTTTTTCTCCACACTTTATTTTTCTTTTTTACGATTCCAATGAGATCATGATGTGAGATCATTACGATGAAGGCACGGTTCGGCAGAGAAGTCAAATCGCTGGCGATCTCAATACAAATAAAAACAACATAAAACATGACTTATTAATAAGTACTTGCACTTGTCATATATGTAATACATGTTATATATCAGCACCGCACTGTTACTGACTCCCAAAATTAATTTTCATATCAGTTCCTAAAATTCCGCCGTTTACACGAACGAGTTTTTTGTCTGAAAAATTAATTCAAAAATGGCGTTAACACTTCTCATCTTAAGAAAACCAAGAATAAAATAGTTGCTAAAAACAGGTCCTAACCTGTGTGTGGTAGGTTTTCGCTTTCATGTTTTATTCCCGAATTAAGCAAAACTCATTTCTTGTGCCGCAAACTGTCCTTTGACGCTGAACCTGGAGCACTGTAAGAAAAAGGACTCAATTAAGCAAAAAGTTCTAATATGAAAGCTGAAAAGAGAAAATATTTGAGGGAAAGCCTTAAAATAAGTTTCAAATTTCAAATTTTTCTAGTACGTACGTTGGAGGTTTGCTTAACGACTGTAAATCAGCGGACACAGACGGAGAAGGTGCTGCAGCTGAACTGCGATGAAGCCGCATACTAACGCGACGGTCTTGGGGTCGTGTCTCCTTGAGCTAATACTCCACGAGCTCTTGGAGAAACTTCTCGAAAAAAAAAATCATTTCCAGTTTACATAAATGTCAAATTTTAAGAGAAAATAGGTCAATAAAATTGCAACAAACAACAATTATTTAACAAGATATCATCTCAAAATTTGATTTCCTACAATCGTTAATACAAAAATTAAACCTTCACAACTAGTTCAACAACTCTTCTGCAAAAATTAGAGAAAACTGACACAAACACATAACAAGAATATGACTTTTATAGTCATAACGAATTGTATAATCAAATATAAATATTCATATTAAAAAGAACCAAACTTCAATCGCAGAAATTTTGGATTCTTTCAATCGGCCATAACTTCAAACTGGTCTTAAACAAACCTGTTGTTGGACTGGCAGTAGTAGTGACGGGCGCAACAGGCCCTGGCTGTTCAGAGGGACGAGTTCTAGTTGGCGCTTGCCCCTGATTCCCCTGACCTGTTCTCGGATATCTTCTTTCTCTCTGTTCTTCTGTTCCAACTATCTGGCGACTTGCACCCTGCTTATGAGAAAAAATTTAAAAACTTACAAAACAACTAATTTAAAAACCAAAAAACAACAAAAAACCCAACTCAAAGCACTTTCAACGCTAAATCTCAATTTCCCTTATTCAATTTACTTACAAACTTGAGCAGGTTCCAGTCAAAAACGTAATCGTAGGTGAAACCCTGCCGATGAAACAAACTCCGAAACAACTCTCGAATATAGTCATAGTCTGGTCTCTCCTCAAAACGAAGAGATCTACAATAATTCAGGTACGTTGGAAACTCGGCTGTAAATTAAAAACAAAAAAAACTCGATAATTATACAAATATCTTGTAATTATAACGCACAACCTAATTAACAGTTTTTATAAACTTTCGACTCACCAGGAAAACCTTTACATAACTCATCGATTGATGTGGACATTTTCTTCTCGCTAATTCTTTCGTACTTCTGTCTCTTGGTTGCAGCCTTCAAGCCCTGCCAAGGCAACGCCCCCTTATTAAAGTACATTAATACATAGCCTAATGATTCTAAGTCGTCCCGCCTGCTTTGTTCTGTAGAAAAATCACAAAATTTGGGTTAAAAAGAATTTTAACGAGACTCCGAGCTTTGGAAGGGAAAAGTGACATTTCGACTAACCAACTCCTAGATGCGTGTTGACAGAAGCATAACGAGCAGTCCCTGTTAAATTTTTATTTTCCCTGTATGGTATATGCTGTTGAGTTCGTCCGTCCATAAATTTTTTTGCCAGTCCAAAATCGATTATGTAGACTAGGTTTCCTTTTTTACCAAGACCCATTAAAAAATTATCAGGCTTAATATCTCTGAAATTACATAAAAGGAAATGTATTCAACTGATTGATTAGATTATTTTCAAAACGAATCCGATTCCCGTATCGATTGTTATTAAATCAAAACCGCAACTGTTACACCACCTCCTCCTCCTCCTCCTCAAGGGGATTACTACCTCTTGGTAAATATTTATAAAACACTCCCTTGAGAAAATTATATTTTGACGTTCAACTTAAAACGTTTGCCAATAATTTCAACAAACAAGCCCCTCATTTCCTTTCCTCACAATCATCAAACAGAAAAAGAGGCAGCAGATAAATAAATCTTTAAAAATTTTAAATTTCATCGACTTTTAACACTCCAAAAATTCAATAATGACAAAGAGCTTTTCTGACTAAACAAACTTCACTCTTGACGAGGTAGAAATGGAGGAGAAAACCGGGCGAAAGAGGAGGCGAATTGACTGAATGAATGGGTCAAAGTTCTAACCGAACGTGACATGCAACTAATATCTCGGAACCAGTTCCCATTTTTATTTATATAAGTTACGTTACCTGTGTATAAAATTCCGATAGTGAATGTAGTCTATCCTAGATATTAATTGGTCAGCTAATAGAAGAACTGTTTTTAGAGTGAACCTTCTCGAACAGAAATTGAAGAGATCTTCTAGCGAGGGACCCAGCAATTCCATCACCATTACATTATAATCTCCTTCAGATCCACACCACTGCAAAAACAAAACAAATAAATAAATAATCTGAGCTTTCAATTTTTCACACTTTCAACTACTTGGTTATGTTGCTTGTTAATCCTTCTGAACCTCTCTCCTCTCTGAACCCCTCAACTCCCAAACACGCTTCTCTTGGTCAAACCTTCTTATTCCTCTTCTGCCTTTCTCTCTTTATCCTACCTCTTCTCACATAACTTCAGCCTTCCTTTGGCTCCTTTCAAGATCCTGGTCTTCTTCCCAGACTCTTCAAATCATAGAGACATAGTGTCTCATGCTTGGAGACAGGTGGTAGTTGGCAAGGGAGTTTGGTTGTTTGTCAAATTTTGGAACAAAACCAAACATTCATCCACTGAGGTTTGCCTGCAGCTTTCAACGCCATGAACAAATTCTACCTTCCCAAAAATTTGACTAGAGCAGTTTTATAATCAACATAACAGATAAAAACATGATGGAGGTAAAAGCTTCATCCCAAAACCCAAAAACCTTTTCAAAACATCTAAACGTCCAATCTAGATTTATACATAAATCAACACGTTCAAATCAAACCGTATTATGTCACACATAATCACGTGTCGTCACATGTGCTTTAGATTTAATAAAAACATAACTTTATAAATGATTTATACGATATTTTAAATTCATTATCGATATAAAAACGATTACGGCTTTTAAAATGGTCATTCCAATCACTTCTTGACCATTTTTGAATTACCTTGATGCGTGGTATTCCAATTCCTCCTTGCATCATTTTATAAAATTTGCTTTCTAAGTGAAGTTGAGGATGTCTCGTTTTGATACATTCTAATTTGATAGCTACTTCTTCTCCTGATGAAATATTCGTTCCTGAAAAATTATTAAATAAATTATTCAACAGCTTAACGGATTATCCGACCTTCTCAAAGAGCTTTGGTTTTAAGGGCTTCCAGTATCTCTTTATATTTCACTTCACCTCGTCTCCTAGTCTATTAACAGACTATAAGACATATTTTTGTGTATAAAAAATAAAACGTTTCTATATAGACTTAACACTTTGGTTGCTTACAACACGCTCCAATTATTCTTACGTTGTGTAATCAGAAGAGAGATTAATGGCAGCCAAAATCTAAAAATGTAAACCCTTCCCAAAAACTCGAAAAAGCAAAGAAATTAACTTAAAATTCTTTTTATATATAAGACAAAACTTTCCAACTTTTCTTCTTTTTTTAAACAATCATCCATCAAACGAGTCCAACTTTTAGATGAGAACACAACTTCAATAGGCTAACCAAGGACTGAATCCGAAATTTTAATTTTACGAATTTTCTTTTGGTGGGCGCACAATCCTTACTCCACAGCCTAAAAATCAATTCCGGCTATCAAACAAAAAGAGAATTCGAGCTAAAGGTGCTCACACATGGAAATAATGCGTCATCAAAGCTTACACTTCTATGATCGTATCAGATTCTAGGGAGTTTAATAAAATCTACATCTCAAGCCTGTGAATCATTCGACGAGTTTAAGGTTCGAACGGGGAAGATTTATGAGTCATCGATAAAACTCAAGACATTTCCTCGCCCCAGAAGTTGTGGTAATAAAAACCGACAGTAAAAATGATTAATAAAAACCTTTTTACTCTAACCAGCTCTTCGATTTTTCCCCGGCATTTAAAGCTTCTTGCAAAACCCTTCAACTGCCATTAGCTGACAGAAATTTTCCAGAGGGAAATCGTATCCAGGCAAAAATCGTTGGGATCCAACAACAGCAGGTTTCTTATGTGCGCTAAGATATCTCTCAGCACTCACTAATCCCATAATCCCAATGTTTAGACAAAGAACTCGGAAAATCGCTTTTCATTTTGTCTAAACCAGTGGAAAATTTATCAAACAAGTAGAGTTACAACATATTCATGTGAAGTTCGAATAACATTTCAGTTTTTACTGCTTTCAATAAAAATATATATATAAACTCTTGGTGTTCTCTTCCATGAAACTAAAACGTAAAAAAGCCGAAACCATTAAGAGAAGAATCCCTTTTTATTTTAAGTCACTTCATAATATAACGTTAGCACTGAAGAGGAACATCTACTTTCATGTGCGCTTCGCCAAGCAGAAACGATACTTCTTTGTACAAAAAAAATCCTTTTTAGTAATGAATCTCCTCTCGTGCAGTATATTCACATTGCAATTCTCAAACCACACTACCACTGGGTGTATTAATGGTTGATGCACGTTGGTGCCTTTCATCCCCTCTCCCATCCTACCCATAGTCATAAAAAAGTATTTAAGGGTGAAGTGGTTGGTCGCAATAAAAAAGGAGCCAGATTATGAACTGTTTAGTACTCCACTTCTTCTCTTTGAGAGTAGCACAAAAATCCTTATTCACTGTTGATAAAACTATCTATTGAATCAAAAAAAAAATTTTCTTCCACATGTTAGTAAACAACAACAGTATTTTAAATTTAAAGTGACCAATACCGATTTTATAAATTCTAATAGATTCAAAGACCCTCTACCTAATAAATCACACTAATCTGGAAAAATATTCCCACGTGACTTAAAAATTGTTTTCTTTGCAAATGATTACTAAGTGTCATCGACGCTTAAAAGTCGAGATGGTAATCCATAACTGCGTCACCGAATTCGATTATTG
The DNA here is from genome assembly GCA_016920875.1 of Columbicola columbae. Lineage (NCBI taxonomy): Eukaryota > Metazoa > Arthropoda > Insecta > Psocodea > Philopteridae > Columbicola > Columbicola columbae. The sequence goes on along the minus strand of JADMLL010000001.1, from coordinate 6,695,220 downwards.
AAATTTTGTAAATTCCATCTTCTTTCAATACCCAGGCCGAAAGCCTTTTACACTCTAAGTTGGTTATAGTACAACTCAAGCTTTTAAACTCTCACTACAATAAGCACTAATACTAGTAAGAATTATTTTAAATGTCCCCCATCAATGGAACGGATATCTGTTAGAAAAATTATTTCCATGACTCAATAATCCTTACACAAGTGAAAATATTTATTTCTTAAAAACGATTTACTGCTTTCTTGTCAAATTGATTACACCATCACCTTGAGCAAGTGGAGTAATCAAAGGCGTTACAAATCAATTAAAACTCAACAAAATTATTACCAGTCTTTATTTGTTTAAAAGAAGAAAACAAATTTCTTTCTCTCACTGCCGAGAATGTTCAAAATACACCAGAAAACTATCGTACAGAATGAGGGTCTAGGCCACTAATGGCTAAAAACATTTTTTGGGAATCAGGTCAAATAATGCCCCTTATAATTTTATATATTACAATATAAATTACCAAGTCAGTATTACAAAAATTGGGGGAGAGAGTTTGGTAAAGAAAATAAGAGAACACTAATTTGAAAATCTGGCAATTTTTTTTAACATAATCAATTTAGTATCAGTCTTACAACTTTGACTTCTTATTAGCTCAATAACCCCGAAAAACAGTTTATAATAACCAATACAGACAGCAATTTAAAAAGTTTCTGTGGGTGAGCATATGACTCACTGTAATTAGTTTGTTAGCAATGAGCTGGGCATAACATACCAGTGATCAATATTCAGCACTGATAAGAAAATGTTGTTTTAGCCTTAAATAATATTGTCACAGAGTGATATGGAATGATTCAGGACAATCTGGCTATTATCACTACAACTCTAATTAATAATGATTTTTTTTAGTAATTGAAATAATTCTCTGACTTTAAATAAATGGGGCTCTTTTACACTTAGTGCATTTCAGGTCCAGTAATAATAAATATAGACTCAATTTCTAAATATTAGTGAAAAGTATATATTGTCATTAATTAATAAAAAAAAGTAAGTCAATATAAATAAAAAATTCACATCTAAGATTATGAATCAATGAACTTGATAAACAAAACTACTATAAGTTCTAATTTCAACAGTCACAAATAAAATTTACAATTTGACTTTAATAATAAATGTTGGCAAGTTTTGGTTTGTTAAATTAGAGCATTTCAAGTAATCTCTGTTTTATAATTAGATTCAAATTTTTTTTTTGTTAACAAAATAAAAAGCATGTTTATGATATGGTAAAAATGAAAATTTCATGTGGTTTTGTAGGAGAAACTTGAAATCAGTTTGCAATCAAAACAAATCCAGTGCAAACAAAATGTTTTGTGGAGCACATCAGTGCCTTCTTGTCTTACCAAATGAAAGAAAGAATAAATTATTTGCACCTGGTTTCAGTTTTCACACATACACATTGGAATTTTTATGAGACATTTAAAAGTATTGTTAACAGCTAAAACAGATAAACGTCAAATAATTTCTTGAATAAGTCAAATGACTTCCATGTTCATGGATGATATTATGGTCTATTTTCCAATCGAAACCCACGAAGGAACAAAGACCATTAAGGACCGTACCAAATTAATTTTTTTATTTGAATCCTTGTGCACCCAAAACATACTTATAATTCGGTGATGTAAGAAAAAACACTGCAGGAATTTTAAATCTAAATATATATTATATGTTTTTGGTAATTTCACTCCGATAAATATAACTAATATTAAAAAAATGAAAAAAAGTTCATTCAACTGTCAAATTTAAGGTAATTTTTCAAAATTATACAGAGCATACATACCTAGATAAATATCACCAAAAGAACCGCTTCCTATTTTACGACCTAGTCTGTATTTGTTCCCTACTCGAAGCTCCATATCTGAATCGAAAACCACACACTTAGACACAAAGGTTATTTACGAATAGATAATGAACATCGGCCATCTTAACTTTTCTATCAGGAAACAATATAAACACAATTTTCTATTAACAATTCCCAATGTTTTCCGTCCTTGATGTCAGTTCTATTTACCCAAATATAAAACTACATATCCCTAGTTAAAAAATATATCTCTTTACTTAAAGAAGCATTTTACTGGTGAATGGATTCCACCGATTTTTTTCTAACCCATCATTTTATTCACTTTCATTAAAAAAATGACTTACCTACAACTACGTAGGTGTTGCGAGTGTATAGAGCATTTTAAAAAATAATTCCAATACTACAAGAACAATGTTGTAAGCTAAATTAAATAAATTAATACTTCAATTCATCTCAAAAAATGAATTTTTTTTTAAAAATGGCTTTTTTGTGACAATAAAATATGGTGATTAAAAAAATCTAGTTTATTGACTAATAGGAACCATTATTTGATTCAAGCAGTAAATGTTGTTCGACTTGTTGCTTTCTTTGTAAATTGCTCACTTAAGAATTTCTTTCAACTCAACTTTTCTCTTAACTTCAATTGCCCAGTGCCCTTCGAGACAATTTAAAAAATACTCTACAGGTTCATTATAAATTCATATATATTATGTGATGAAAATGTGAAAAATTTTAGTTTGGTAAAACTTCACCTGGGAAACTCGTACTCATAGAGGACGTAATTTGTGTTTTGTCGTCTGCTACCCTTTACCCTGCTTTGATATTAGGAAAAAAAGTTTGAGAAAAATGGTATCGGAGGAAAAAGATCCTAATAATAACTTGTCGCCGAGTTTAAAATTTATACAATTTCTTTGGGACCTTATAGATAAACCAGTTGTTTGGTTTCGGGGTACGTAAAAGGAAACTGTTTATGAAATCCATTAACTTTAGTGTTTTAATTTTTCCCTTTCATATTTAAAAAGCAAACCCAAATGCCACTGAAAGTACTGCCAGATTTTATAAATATTTCAATTTAGGTTTGGTAATAGCATTTGTTATCAATCACATGCTTATAGAATCGGTCGTAAATACTTTCTTTGATTTGTCACATTTTTTGTCGGTTTTGTTACAGAAACGGTAGTCGAGCCGAATCGCCCAGAATATTACTGGTATCATGAAAGAATTCGTAGAGTGCCTACGGTAGATGAGTGTTACGAAGACGATGCTCTTTGTTTTTATGAAGCAGAAATGCAGTACCGCCTTGATATGTGAGTGAACTTTTTAAAGTGAGAAGAAATTGAATTCAATAGATTCAAAGATACACAATTTGTATAAAAGTTGATTTGTATAACTACAGGCTTGTTTGTGGATTTGAGTTTAGTTCTTCTAATATTCCTGTTGAGATTTTATGCTCTTTTAAAAATTTATACTCAAATTTTGTATAATCAACATTTCATACATTGCATTTTGTGTATTAATTTGTTGTAGTTAGAGGTGAAAAACAGAATTAAAACTTTTTTATATAAAACCTTTTTAATATTTGTGTTGCTAAGCAAGTCAGTTGGAATAATTATACTCAACAAGAAGAAATTTTTCTCCTTTGCAGGAAGGTGGATTCTCAAATTCTTAATATCCTAAAGAGAAGGTTTGAAAGGTGTCTATTGGACAATCCATATGATAGATCAGATTGTGATGAAATTGGTAGAACTTACGAAAATTCAGCAACAAATTATTTTATCAAATGTAGGTTTTTATCAAAAATTTTATAATGTAGTTTTTCTTTTTAAATATTGAATTCAGCTAAAAAGTTCAGTGAAGGTTCTGTTAAGCATAATATTTGGGTACTGATAAAACACAATCATGAGGGCTTAGTTTTTTCTGGATCATTAAACTTCCTTTAGTTTGCTTTGTTAGACTAAAATCAATATATTCTAACTAAAACAATTATAAAATTGTTTTTTTAGATGGTGATATGGGAATTCAAAACAAGGCTTTTACTTGTTATATGAAGCAAAAACATCGTATGGCCTGGGAACGTAGACACGGCCCAGTAGGGACAGGCAAAAAAGAGCAAAAGGAAGAACCATATAAAAAGGAGAAGAAAAGTTGTTGAGTTAGGAAATATTTAAAGATGGGTTCATCTTTTGGTAGTTTATATTATTAGGTTATTTGCAGTTTTGGAAAATCCAAACTTACAGATTCAAGCACTTCACTACTATATTCAAGGAGGTAGGGATGTCCAGCAAACGACATGTTAAACCATGTGATTAAAGACCTAAGTTTATCAAGATGTACATATGTATTGATTAATTCAGGTTGAACAATATGTTTGAGTGTTTTTACTAGCATTAAATTTTTTTCGATTATTATTTTTTAGTTATGAAAATAAAAACTTTAAATGAGAATTGAAAATGTAAAAATTTTAATAGTTAAGACCTACCTAAAACTGCCTCTTCCTTTTCATGTTTTGATTACAATTATGGATTGATTAAATTGTTTTTTGTCAGAGCTTGTTTACCTCCTGATGGCTTTTGTTGTACAAATATGAATAGTTTAGGATTGCTGAAAAGAAAAGCCATACATATTCTTGTTTCGTTTATTTAAAATGTAAAATTGTAATTAATGTGAAAGGATAATTTTTTAGACAGTCTATTTTAAAGAATGGGCATAAATCTTGTTTTGTTCGTGAATGTACGAAAATTAGCCATTTTGGCTCCAAATTAAGATAAATTAAAACCATTAATGGTATCCACTGCATTCTTATTAATTTATATCAGCCAATTTATGAAAAATATTTTTTACTGAACACTTGCTCAGTTTGGTACGATTCCAACTACCCATTTGTTATGTATTATTGGAATTCTTAAAGTAATAATTAAGTTGAACCTTAAAACCTTGCTTTTTAGTTTTATGTTTAACTTTGAAATATAAACATACTGATTTGAATAAATGAGTTTTATTTCACATTATCCATTCTACTGAACAGTTTCAAAGTCTAATCAACCAAAATCTAAGTCAAATGAATCTTTAGGTATTAAGAAATTAACTTGAATGGAACGTTCTGCGACAGCTAAGTTCTTTGACTCGGGTTATCACAACCAGGGAGTGAAATAAAAAGGTCGTTATAGCAACAAGTAAACAATAGTTGTTTGAATTAGATTTAAAAGTATTAATTATGAAAAATCATTTCAAATGTATTAAAAATGAAGTACAAATCAAATAAATAAAATAATTATAAGCAGAATAATTGCAGTATCACTTGGACTAAAACAAATAAACAAGACAATGAGACAGTTTACCAAAAAGATAAATTTTCATTGTGTTTCTGTGGGCTGAAATGTTTTTCTTTTAAATTCAATGAAAAACAAATCCCTTCAGGTAAATATATATAGTTTCATTAAAAATTTTATAATTTTGTTCTGAAAGTAGACAGGAGGAGATATTGTGTGTTTTAAATATTTTTGAAAAATTTTTCCTTCCACCTATTTGGTACAAGAAATTTGTGATTTCAGGGGTACTTCACAGTATAAATAGTTTAGCTACTTTAAAGCATTAAAATTTTCACAGTTAGGATCAGAGAAGGTTATAAACTGTTAGGTTTTAAAATAAATTTTTAATATTTAACAAAATTCAAATGTTTGTTTTCCAGACTATTGGAAAATTTTAAGATTTCAGTATGTCTCAAGAAAATTTAACGGAAGAAACCTATGAAGGTGAAGAGGGTGTTCCATTTTATGGAGAATATCCCGAGTGGGGGGGTGAAGCTATGTACCATCAGGAAGACACTGATAATAGAAAAAGTGAATCGGAAGTCTTGGATAAGAAAGAATCAAAGATCAAAACAATGGAACCTCCAACAACCAAAAAATTTGGACCTGTTCCTTTTCAAAGTCCAGAAATTTTCGGACTTATCATGGATAAGACAACGATTCCTAAGAGATCGGCATTACCAGACCCGAACACGTACAAAAATGATGAGTTTGTGGAAAGTGAATTGTTAAAACTAAAACTGAGTGGTGTTAGAATGGGCAAGATGTATGAATATTTACAATTCGTTGGAGTTAGGAAAAAAATCGAAATTTATTACGACAGAATTCTCGAAGCTGATTTGGAAGAAGTTCCTAAGAAGATACGCCATTATGAAAGATTGTTAAGGGAGTATGCAACCAATCTTCCAACTGTTCCTCTACAACAGTCTTGGATTGATTCCATTCTAAGCAAACTCCACAACTTACATCTGAAATTCCCAAATCTTGCCAATTCCATTATGGAAGAAGTAAAAGAGGATTTTTCTAAGAACATGCATCAATTCGGAGTAGAAGTGATCATGAAGTGCTTACCAGGAGAGACGAAGGAAAGTCATCAACTCCCTATGGTGGAGGAGGTTGGAAGGACTTCAAGATATCATTTGTACTTGATGCATAGGGAACAGTTAAAAGTTCGTCTTCACCTCCTGCACAAATTCCAAAGAAAAATTTTCACGTTAGCTGTTAAAATACTTCCTGACGTTTTAACGGATTTTAGAAAGTATTTACACTTGGGTGCTCTGCAATTAAGCAAATTATCAAGCCTTGTCATTGCTGATTTAAAGAAAGGCGAACATACCATAACCACTTCTTTGTATCCAAAAGTGGTGGCTATTATATCCCGGAAAAGAGCCTTAAATGATATACCAATTACTGTCAGGCCTAGATATCTTGCATCAGCTACAAACATTCTGGTTGTGCAGGTAAAGAAATTTTAGATTTTTGTGTGTGAGAGGGTAGGTGGGTGGAACTGTAATACTCTTACCAACTGTTATTGCAATTTTTGTACCTTCAGATTTTGAGCTCAACTTATTCTCAACTTCTGTTCAGTTGAAGGTAAAAAAATTTATTTCTCTTGATATTGGTTAAATATAAATTCTTTAACTAGATTACTCAATTGATTCAAAGGAGCATTGATCACTTGCTGTGGATCACAGAAGATGTTGAACGAGTTCCATTCCTTGACTTAGAACTGACTTACAATGGAGGGATAACCATGTTGCCGACTCAGACAGAGTTGTACCAAGTTTTTCACAATTTTATAAACGTCATGGCTGATACAGCACAGGATTTGACATCACTGGAAGAATGGGTTGACAAAGTACCTGTCAAAAATAAAACTATTAAGGTACACAAATTAATACTTCTGATAAAACATCTACAGATTTGCCTATGGGATTCAGTTCATACCTAAGTTGAAGTTTGCCTCAGCAAAACCATCTTTGATTACTTCTAAAAGCAAAATTCAAATTTAGATTTTTCAGATTAGGTGATTATATTCAGACAGACAACAACAATAATTATTCAAAAGCATTCCACTCTCTGGTAATTGATCAGATACAGTAATAATATAACATGATATTATTTCTAGATCTTCATTGATCTCTCTTACTTAGATGATGTGCACGCGAAACTTCAGGTAAACCTTGAAAACCTGTTAAAACCAGTCAATGATTATATTAATGAGTTGGATAAGGAATATTGTGGATTATACAGTCATGATCTAGTTTATGAAATAAATACATTTATTGATGAAAGCCACACTTTTGAAGAGGTCGTTGAGAAACGAGAACACTTTCAGGTATGATCTTCACATACAAGTGTTTAAAGCTAGTCTTTAATTACTTTTTAAATTTCTTTCTGTTTTCATTCATAATTTTTAATTACAGGACTATGTTAACAAAATCAACGACATGGTGGTGAATCAGTATTTTCCGATTGGTAAAATCTGTCAAGAAAGTCTAATTCAAAGCTTAAGAAATTTTTCATTTGCTTATTGTGATGACTTGCTTGGAGAGATGATCAGAACTCATGGAGCTGTTAATCAAGAAATTTGTAATACCTTTGAACAGGTGATTAATTCAACTCTCACACATACAGAAAAATTGTGTATGATGTCAGGTATTTGCACTCAGTCTGCACTTTGGATAAGTGGAGAGTGTGCTAATGATACTAAATCTACCCCACATTGCTTAGAAATATTGTTGAAAACCTAAAATTTAGACAAGGAGGGATCATCTTGGATATTGTTAGTTTCCCATATCTATTTCAGGTCAAACAAAAAGCTTTGAAAGTGCCAGAAACCTCAGAAGAACTCATGGAATCAGGCACTTACATGGTCTGGGCAAACACAACACTGATGGTGGAACTTAAAGAAAAAAATCACAAGACAACTATTCATCGTTGGTCGACTGATCGAACTGACAGAAGTAAGGAACACCACCCCCATTACTTCAAAACTACAAAACCTCAAATTAATTATCAAATTATTAACAATTTTTTACCACTTTCCAAAACGCAACAAAACCAGATTCCTGTGGAATATTCAAACCTAATGTCAGCAACTGTTAACTGGTTAAGCGACATAAAACCGATCTTCGAAATCAATTCCTCCCTGTACGAACAGTATAAAAGCGAATTCGAAGACAGACTACACACAAAAAGACAGAGACTTTAAATCGAGAGCTCGAAGATCTTGGACCAAAGTTGGTCGTGTTAAATAACATGGACGACATTGAAAGACTTCCCAGCTATTTAGAGGAAATTCGAAAAATTTTAAGAGATCTCGAAAAATTCGACGACGAAGTCAAATGGATCAATAAGGAAGAAGCCATTTTTAAATTTTCCATATCCATTTATCCGGAATTAGATGAATTAAAGAACTTTATCAATCCGTTTGCAAAACTTTTGTTTACTTGCCACCGCTGGAGAAGGAAGTACAGGTGACTTAAGTTTTCATATGAGAATCTGGTGATAGAGTTAAAGGTCAACTTAATTATGACTTAGAGTCATATCTGGGGGTGTTTATGGCCTGTCCCAAAAGTTCCCAGAATGGTTGTTTTGAAATCATTTACACAATACAATTTTACAATCTTTTCAGGATCTTTCAGAGTATAGACTCTGCTCCAGAATTCTCTATTAAGGGAAAGGTTCTGAAACAGTTGAAATTAATGACTTAAGAATTCAGTCCTGGAACTTTTGGAACAGAGCTTGCAATTAAATTACAAATTTTATTTTGCAATCAGAAGTTAGAAAGAAGAATCAGAGGTTCTCTAAATAAACATTTTCATTCATTTTAAGTCATTAAACAATAATTAAGTTCAGGGCACACTTTAAGTTTTCTTCTACAACAAATTTAAGGAAAGATACAGATGACAAAATCTGGGGAAGGTTGAGGGCTTTAGCTTGAATAGACTAAAATTATAAATTAGAACTATTTGAGTGGGAATGATGCAAAACATTTCAGGCTTTGGATGGATGGTAGTTTTGAGGATTTAAATGCTGAAGAAGTTGAGTCGACAACTGATGATTTTTATAAAGAAATTTTAAAAACCTCAAAAGTATACAAAGCTAAAATCAAGCAACAGATACAAGAGAACAATCCGAGGAGGTTCAAAGGTGGGTCAAACGATACCGTCATTGAAGACTTTCAAAATAAAATTTCTATTTTTGAGTCGAGGAGAGCTCACACAGGTGTTTGGGGTTGATTTTAACAGGGAATTTAGACGACCCTGATCCAAACATGATTCCAACTCCTATAAAGATTTGTAACAAAACTTTGGATCAGATCAAAGATTTCAGAACTTGTGTCCAAATCGTCGGAATTCTGTGCAACCCGGCATTGACCCAAAGACACTGGGATGAAATGTCTGAGATATGTGGCTTTGACATCACACCAGGTTAGACTGACTTGTTATGTAAAAGTTTCCTTTGTTTAAGCTTTCAGCAGGTTATAGTTGATTCTTTTTTTGATAATTAGACTTCGGAACGACTCTTCGTAAGGTGGTCGCGATGGATCTGACTCCATATCTGGATAAATTCGAAATCATATCCGTGGGCGCATGCAAGGAACTCCAGTTGGTACAAAACCTTCATATAAAATGTGGGCTGAATGGGAAGGAGTTAAATTAACAACAAGTCAGTGGAAGGAAACCAAAATTACCATTTTATCCGGTTTAGATGATATTCAAGCTCTCCTAGATGACCATCTGGTTAAGACGATGACGATGAGAGGTTCTGCTTTTGTCAAACCGTTTGAAACTGAAGTTAAAGAATGGTAAGCGAGTGTCATACTGATAACAATACTTCTACCCGAGGTATTGTGTTTGATCCGGTAACTGTCTTTAATAGGTACGAGAAACTAGACAGAGTGAATAAGACCATAGATGAATGGGGCAAAGTACAAATTCAGTGGCTTTATCTCCTCCCCATATTTTCGTCCAAAGACATCGTTGCCCAGATGCCAGAAGAAGGAGCCATGTTTCAAGAAGTCGATGGCGTATACAAAAGATTAATGCAAAGCGTTGCTAGAGATCCTCTTGTTTTGAATTGCGCGGGAGCTTCTGGCGTTTTGGAGGTTCTTAAAGAACAATCTGAATTGCTGGAGAAAATAAATGAGGGGAGTCAACAATTATCTAGAAAAGAAAAGGTTGTTTTTCCCGAGGTTTTTCTTTCTCTCGAACGACGAAATGTTGGAAATCTTATCAGAGACGAAAGATCCATTAAGGGTACAGCCTCATTTGCGAAAGTGCTTCGAAGGCATCGCCAAATTGGGATTCGATAAAGACTTGAATATATTATCAATGATCAGTGCCGAAGGAGAGGTAATTCCCATTGTGACTACGATTTCAACAGAAGAAGCTAGAGGTGCTGTAGAGAAGTGGCTTCTTCAGGTATGCTATGAACAAACTTAACACCCGAGTAGCTATTTGTCTTTTCCTGTTATTAACTTAAGAAATGTTCTTAAAGGTCGAAGAGCAGATGCTTATCACCGTACGCGATGTTTGCGAAAGAGCTTTCAAAGCTTACATGACATCGGAACGGACCAACTGGGTGAGAGAATGGCCGGGGCAGATTGTAATATGTGTGTCTTCCATTTACTGGACAATTGAAGTTCACGAGCAATTGAACAAAGGCGACACTAAGCATATGAAAGTGTATCACGAAGGTTTACAAGTTCAGTTAAATCAAATCGTGGCTTTGGTATGTGTTGTCACTTAGTCTTCTCAAATTCTTTTGCTATTTTCAAATCAAATTAAACCGAAAAATTTTCACTTTAAGGTGAGAGGAAAATTATCAAAACAAAACCGCGTCACTCTCGGCGCTTTGGTTGTCATCGACGTCCATGC
>JADMLL010000001.1:6451357-6684087 GCA_016920875.1 Columbicola columbae | reverse complement strand
TTCCGACCTTGAATCAACTTGTCTTGGTTTAATAAAATAATGACAGAAAGATTTTGTGTTTATAAAGGTCAAAAAAATCAAAAAATTTTCTAAAAAAAAATTGGTTTTAGGAGTACAAATTCGTAGCTACATCACATATTTTTATAATCACTCAGTTGAAAAATAACATTACTAACCTTTTTAATTTTTGTTGTGATTGAATCCTGACTGTAACTTCTATGCAACTGAATTTTTACCAAAAGAAATGGTCATCTAATTTTAGAGTAGAAAACTACAGGTTTTTTCACGTTACTCAGCTAGGATAGGACATAGCCTCATAGCACATGAATTTTGTTTGGACTTGACTGATACACTTGACAAATAGGGGCCGAGAAAAATCGAGAGGATAAGACTCTTTTCTGGTTTATTTTCTTCAATTGGGGTGTTGAATTTTCACATTCAATTTAGGTAAAAGACACAAATTTTCTGTTGTCATTCCTTTTGTTCCATCCTCAATAAATGTTTGTTATTTGATTTTTCCGTTAATTTAATTTTCCAAAAGTAAAATTTAATATAATTAATAAACAATGTGCTTTAAATAACACAAAAGGAGTAATTTTAGTTATTTTGAGTGATTTTCAAAGTTTGGTTTGGTTCTTTGCTAATCTGTATTTAAAAATTCATAATTTTTAATCTAATTATGATTATGGTAAATGGATGCTTACTATCTCCTCTTGAATTTTTTGAAATTTTCTCGAAATTTCTAAAAATTGAGAGATTTTCTCAACGACAAAAATCAAATGAATGACAAGAACACGTAATCCTTTGCATAATGAAGTTGAACAAAAGGCCGTTTTTATAATAAAATATCTGAAACCAACTTTAGTCCGGTTAATATGTTAAGACGCAAACGAAAGTTAACCGTGAAAGTAATTTCTTTTGGATAACGACTAAATTAACAAACGTCTTTGGCATATTCTCATACAAATAATCCAAAAGTTTCATCAAATTCCTCCTATGTTGAGCACCCCTGAAAATTTGAGACGTTCACACAAATGAAATTTGCCAATCATTAAAGTCAGATCTGTATATTTAATTTATTTGCGTTGGTAGTAGTTGCTCCAAGAACCCAAGGGATCCAAAGAAAGTGCTGTCAGGAAATAGAGTTTTGTGTTTACCTTCCAATGGTTCATAAAATCCACCCTTGGATCTCTTTTCATTTTTCTAATCAGTCTTATCGCTTCTTCCATGAGATCTTGATCCATGGCACCACTGTAGGCCACATTGAATTGTGCTGACCGTGAGTATATGCTTCCATCTCCGATTGAATAACCCACCAGATTTGGGTTCATGACTTTGAGGAGATTAGGAACCGTTAAAAACTGCCTCCAGTTACCTTGTCCACCTGAACCATCAATGAGTTGTAATTAATTTACACCAGAAAGTGTTAATTATTACGAACAGAGGCACTTTTATCATATTCAATTTAATATATGTTTGATAACGAAATAAAGCTACAAGCAATAAATCCAAACAATAAACGTTTATGGCTTTTCTACAGCTGCTTTAGAGCTGTTACAGTGTTGTTTCCTGGTCTCTTGTAATATTATACGAGTCAGTGAAGACACTTTAGGTCTTGTTAACCAACAAAATGATAACTTCCACTGTAAACATTAAATGGAACATAAGAACACACAACTTGAGACAGGATACTGATTTAAAAATATTTTTAATGTCCTTTACAAAGACGCTGTCAAATTGTTAAAACCATCAATAAATCCATTCATGGTTGGAGCGCAGGCAAGAATCGCTTATAACGAAACAAGCCATCTATCTAAAAGGAAAATTGTGGTCCTTTTGTTCTGAGGAGAGGGAAGAAACTCACCAATGGACCAAGACACGCCACGGTTTTCGTTAAAGTAAACCTCGAGCATCGTTTTGGTCAAGGCTCCGTCTGCCGCTGTCAGAGAATCTCCGATCGCAGCCACGACATCGATGTCTCCAGGCCTGAGTTTGTGAACGCTTGTCGGAGGTCGTTTCGATCTCCAGAGACTACGATCTGAACACGGGAACGGAATACTTTCTGGTATGACTTGTTGAAAGGAGCCCTGAAATGATGAGATATAGATTAGCCAACCCGACTCTGTTTTGATGATGACAACCTTTCAAATTTCTTATCCAGTGAGTTTGTTATGGGTTTAACAAGCCGTGAAATTGGTGTCAGAGGTTACGAACTACAAACTGGTAGGAATAATAAATTTTCGCCTTTTTCGCCTTCTATCATATTTTATGCACTGACAACAACCTGGTAATTAATGAACACGATCTGACAACCAGACAGAAAAACCAAAACTTCGATTGAAAAAGTAAACAAACACAATAAATAAAACACTACAATCACTACAAAAATAATTCCAATTGTGAGTGAAATGTAGACGTTTTAATTAATATCAAAAATTAATTTGAAATTTTAAACCCTTTTAGCAAAATCCTTTGACGTACCAAAACAGAAACATATGAACACGTGTAAAGCCACACGCACAAAAACTTGTTTAAACTTCTTTTAAATTTCAGACACGTGTATATTGAAATCAATTCCCAACAAAACTCAAGCAAAAGACAGGCATAATACAATTTCAATTCAAGGGCGTCAGTTATAACGATAATCATTATAATAAACTTTCTCGAAACATTACCTCTAAACAGTATTTAGAATAATTTATGACGTCGATTATGGTTTTATAAAATTGTTATCAGTAATTTATAGTTTTGTAAAATATGCTAAGTAATTCTTAATTGCCTTCATTTGCCATGATTAATAATGATAATAATGTGTTTAGGAGAGAAACTGTCTTACACGTATTACTTCTGAACAGAAGGTCGGTTTGAGCATTTCCCCTCGTTATTATCACTTTCAATCGTTATAATTTTTTTGTTTGGCTTTATCCGGTCCTGAGGGCTAAGACCCTGGTCTATTCCATAGATAAAACCCCTTAAAGCTAGACCAGTTGTCTCGAACTTGGAAACAGGTGTATGTAGGAGATAATAAAAAAAAATTGCTGGGTACGTTGGTGATTTGTCGTGTCCATGAAAGCTGTGAAAGGGCTGATTACTGTCTCTGTTTTGTAAATAATAAATACATAATATATCTTAGTTATATTATTTCTCTTGTATAATTGTATACTATGTAAGAAAAAGAAACAAAGAAAGGCAAAATATAAAACAGAGTAATTGACAAATTGGTGTTCACATGTCAGTCTCAGATAATCACAACTGACTTATACATATAAGAGATTCACAACCTTTGTTTCAAGTTTTATGAATCTTAAGTATAAATATTATAATTAATCTGCTGTTAAATAAATAATTTGACATCTCAACCAACTTCCTGAAGCTTGAACATTGGTCAGCTCCCCTGTAAACCCTATGTCCTACCAACAAGTTAGGCTATAGTCCCTTCCTGCGGGTACAGGTAGTCGTTTTCGTTGTGGATAAAAAAAAATTTGACATCTAACAAAACGAACACGCCTGTGAGTATGATAATAAAAAATTTTGTTATACTGTGTATAATATATAATCACGACTGACATATGTTGTGTTACCGCTAAAGTGCAAAGATGAATTACTCTAGATATTATCTAGGCAATGTGAAGATTAACTAGAGTGGTCCATTATATACTCAAATATTTTTTTATGTTATTACTACATTTATTAAGTAGGTACTATTTATTAAGTTATTTATACATTTATTTGATTATCTGTAATTTGGAAGGAAACACGATTTCCTCATCAGCAAATGCCACTGTTCAATTCATAAAAAATGCACACAGAGATTTCTTTATAGAGCTCTTATTACTTATATTTATTTATAGATATTACTTATATATATTACTTATATTTATTTATAGAGAGTCTTATTACTTATATTTTGTCGTCTGTTTAGTGCTCAGTCTCTTTGCTCTCCCTCTCTCTCTCAGGCTGATTTGCTTCTGAGACCTTAAGTTCAAGCTCAACCTCAGACCTCAACTGAATGTTCGATTTGTGTTTTGTTCTTTTTTCTGTTTTCGTGTTTATGTCCGAAAGGGTATACAAAGAATAAATATTTATTAATAATATTATTTACATAAAAACGCAAACTTAATGCTGAAAGAGTCCCCGCAGACCACTATGCTATAATATAACCACGAGGATTAGGAAGGAGATGAAGCTATTAGAACCAAACTAAAGCAAACTGTGTGTTTGTAGATGGGAGCGGCTGTATGAACCGCTGCCGTTTAATGATAATTCGAATTCCAAATTCGTTACCTGTGGGAGTGCAAAAGTCGTCGTGATTATTTAGATCGAAATTATTCACAGAAAAAGAGTAGGACAATGAAAAATAAAAAAACGTTAGAACTTGCTAAAGACTCTTGCTATAATGATGACACTGATTCACAGGTTAAAACTTAGACTTCGATTCCACCGGACAGCTGCTTTTTTTGTTGTAGTGGATTCGAAAGTCTCTTACCTCATTTTTCAACACTGTGCCTGGAAAGGAGGAAGAAAAAAGTAAAAGAAAATCCCCAAAAAATTAGGAGAAGAATCACCTCAGAGAATTCAAAACATGATTACTAACACCGACACGGTGGGTAACACGACCAAAATGACACGCGCAATGGTATAGAAGAGGAAACTTTATGAAATAAGAGGGCCGAAAGCGAAGTAAATAATTCAGAAACTGGGAAAAGGCCCAAGGTTTTGGTATAAGAAAGTCGTCACCATTTGGGAAGGTAGGGAAAACCTGCCGAGAGGTAGCATAAACGAATAATTGACATAATCAATAAAAACATAAAAATTTCTTTTTTTTTTGCTAAATGTAAATAAATTATTATAAAAAGTAATGACATCATGTCGTCATGTCTAGGAACGAAACTAAATTTTTATTATATTAATTCACCGGCAATCCAGCCTTTTTAATTGAAATCCGCCATTTTTTCCTTTCGTTTTTCTCGTCTTGCTTAAGATATCCTAACAGCCTGGAGGCTAATAAAAATATGAATGAATTTCATGCTGTAATATTATATAACAATAATATCATTACTACTATTCTGTTAAATATTCAGCAAGCATCCGGGCACTAAATCTGCCCTTCAGAAGATGATGACTTGTTTATCAACTGGTAGGAATCCTGTTCAACGAGCTCAACTTGACAGAAAGGTGGCGAAATCGGCGAAAGGTATAACTGGACCCTACTTCACTAATCCGTGAATAGGAATGTGTGAACGAAACTGAATGCTGAGACGTATACTTTATTAATTAGCAATAAGTGACAGTGGAAATACCCTGGAAATGCCCCTGCTGGGGCAAAGAAGTCGTGATGTTAAAACTGTGGGAGGATTTCGACAAGTTTACATAACGTATTCTCTTGCAGAGACTTTCCACAGTCTCGACACAAAAATCATTCGTTTTCCAAAAAAAGGAAGAATAAAGCAGAAGACAAAGCACATCATCAGTATTTAAACTCGAAGCTTCGTGTCACAGAAAAATTTTTGACAATTTTACAATTTCCACGAATTTTTTTTGTAATTAAGTCAACAACCTTCACTCTAAAATAAAATTAAGGCCAAGGACGAGGGAAAAATTAATTTGCAAACCAAATCATTATAACCATTCCATGAGGGATGCTATTGCATAACTGAAGATAAGATGTATCAAAGGCAAAGGGATGAAAAAGAAGATACAAAATACACAAACTGAAAGGTGATAAAGGGCCATTTAAGAGACTACAGAAGGACTACACCTTTCCTACTTCTTCCACCCAAGTTCATATCACATTTCTAAAACTGGGCCGAAAGTTTAAACTTCCGGATGCTTTATCACACATGATTATCAGAAACTCAAATCATTTTAACAATTACAGCAACTATGTGTCTTTTGTTAGCTCTTTTTATGATATTCCCACTTAGGTAGTAGTGTTTGATTACTTGTGGTATTCAATTACCTCTGGAAAAGAAGCATGCCATCAGTTATTGAGTCATTAACAACTTCCGACAAAGTTGCACAAATGATGGACAACTTAATGAATAATTCATTTTACAAATAATACTCGCTTTAAAAGGAGGATGTAGAAAACTTAATAAAAAAAATAAGAGAGCAGGGCAAACATTTGTTAATAAGAATTTTTTTAAAGAACTTCATTATGAAACAAATTCTTCGTTTAA
Organism: Columbicola columbae; assembly: GCA_016920875.1. Classification (NCBI taxonomy): domain Eukaryota; kingdom Metazoa; phylum Arthropoda; class Insecta; order Psocodea; family Philopteridae; genus Columbicola; species Columbicola columbae. The sequence continues at coordinate 6,677,908 of JADMLL010000001.1, read as the reverse complement.
GTCTTCAGCAGAATGGATGTTATCTAAAAAATTAAATTATTTGTGACACGACCTACAATGCATAAAATTCTGATGTCTACGACTATATCACATGACAGAAGAGTTAAAGAATTAAAAAAATCGAAACGCACAATTTTGTTTCTATCAGGCCACTTCTAACTTGTGAAAAGGTGAACAAGTGAAGAACCCAAGCATTAAACACGATACGAATTCTAATCCCACAGTAGTTTTGTGAGATGGCGACAGTTTTGAAATTTACATTTTGAGATGGCGGTGTGACTTTGTGACTCTGTTTCGTTCTAAACAGTTGTTTTAGACTTTCTGGGAAGCTTATATTTGATTAAAATTTTAATTGGAACTATTAGTCACGCCAAAAATAAAATTATTTGTTGTTCCTTTGAAAGTATAAGGTTAATAATGCTTAGAGGGTCTACAATTAAAACAAAAAACAAACGACGCTGATTAATACCGCATAAAATTGGTTTTAAGCAAATTAGAAATCAAATTTTGTTTAAAAAATGGCAAATAGATGAAAACAGATAAAGCGTGATTATTCATCTAGAGGCGACATGTGGTGACTTGCTTCGGGTTAAAAAGTTTTCGAGTCGCCCAGATTGTGTAAGATTACAAAAAGCCACTGCGAACCTGTCATCTTAGTGCAAAAATATTGTTCATTAAATAAATTAAAATAAAAAAAGATCGTGTGGCTAACAAAACAGGAATAAAAAAAGGTCACAAAGTTAAAAGAGTTACAACTACAATCCCGATTTTAAATTTCAACCCGTTTTTTACAAAAAAAATTTTTTTAACACTTATTTCTAGAAGCCAAATCTCAGACAAGTTTAGAAAAACCAGCAAATCGAAGTCAAAGCTTTTCCCACCATAACTAATCCAACCACAAATCCTCCACATAAACACAGCAGTCAAAGACTAAACGCCGCCGCCGACAAATCACCGATCAACCACCTTCAGCATCATAACGGAATAAATTATCACTTCCATCTGTTTTTATACCTCAGGGACAGATTTACTTTTCCCTTTGCTTAATTTCGGTGTATTCTGTAATCAGGTTTCGTGTTTATTAATAAATCGTAAAACGACCTGTTTTAATCTGTCAATGACCCAAAAATATATTTGTATATGAAATCAAAAGTAAAACCGAAAACAAGAAGTACCAGTCGGTGAGTCTAAAAATCACCCTCAAGTCAGGTTTAACATTGATCGAAAAGTTGTGACTAAATTTAGGTTTTCCCAACTGCTTAAGATTTTTCTATTTCGAAATTTATTTTCCTAACTGACATTTTTTTTAATTAAAAATTATGGTGACTTAAATTACTTAAAAAATAAATAACGTATTCAATTATTCAAAATGATACTTGTAAGACTATCAAATATGTAAATATTTTATTAAAATTTATTATTTGTTTTATTAAAAGTGTAAAAATAATCAAAACCACAGTACTGAATGAGAAAATTGGTAGCTTGCAAGTGTTATCGATTGTCATTATGCGAAAATGTAACAAGTTCATTAATAATATGGACTTTAAACTGACCTGTTTTCTGACAGCAGATATATAACTTTATAAGCGTAATATTGATTATAATTTATATAATATATCACAATAAAAGATGAATGAAACCAATACTTGTAATCTGTTTGCAAAAAGGTAAACAAATGCAGAACGCTACTCTAAAACATGGCGCGAATCCGCATTCTACAGCAGTTTGTAAGTTGGCGACACTTTTAAAACCTTCATTCTCGGATGGCGGTGAAATATCGTTTGAATTAGTTTCGTAAGAAAACCGTTAGAAACGGCAGTTTTAATTGAGAAAATTCAAAATTTTTCCAGGTATTAAGCTGAATTTAAGTAGTTATAGTTGCATTCAAATTTTAAAATGAAAATATGTAAAAGGTAAATCAAAACAAAACGTGAGATATCGAAATGAAAATCACAAATTTACTGGAGCATATTAATTTTAGACTTTGAAAGAAAGGGAGTGAAGAACAGACGTCCATTCAAAAGATGAAAAATTGACTTTGTGTAATATCATTTAGAATTTTTTTTTGTTACTTGGTCTACTTCAACTTTTTATTGTAAAAGAGAAATGGGCAAGTGGGGTCAACAACTCGACCTCTCTTCTATTTTACCTTTGGTGTTTATCAAGCAAATTAACGGCTACAATTAGGTTAAGTGCACCAAGAATTTTTTGCCTTTTTAAATCATCCCTTCCCCTTTTGATAATATTAATTCTTAGCCTAACTCAATTCTATCAGTCATTGGTATTTTTTATACATAATAAATGAAAAATCCCGGTCGGTTAAAATCTAAAACTAGTTTCGATTGGAATCCGAATTTTAGAATTGAAGCTATCGTTTTCCCGCCATCTTGCTTCCTCTCTTTTCTTTCTCCTTAAACGACACATAAAACTGTACAAACCTCTCGTATCCTTGCCCTCGTCATCGCACTGCACATTAATAAAAAAACACCAAAAACAACTAAATTTCCCCATCGACAACTTTGGCACATTTTTTTTTGTGTCCACAATTAAATCAAATTTCACATGTTCACACAGGAATTTTCATTTCGAGTACATTTTGTCAGTCACACGTCGGAAAACCATTTCCGTTTCCTTCGAAAAAGTGTCACTGAAAAAAACGCGACACCCCGTTTCTTACAGAAAACCGAGGACGACTCGGCAAAGTAGGCGCCAACCAAGAAACTGGGATTTCATCCATGTGGTAACCACTGCGAACCCGAAGAGATCTTGACCGAGAGTTCCCTTCCATGAAATTTTTTGTCGAAGACCTTCAAATATTAATGATGGTTGTGTAATTTAGTTTTGTTGGTGCAACTTTTTATTTTATAATCTGGCAATTAAAGAAGCAAGTCTGAAGAGGTTTTTTCACAGGCCTAAAAAAAGCTTAATATCCCAAACTAGTACGAAATCATGTTTTCCATGGTGGGGACACAGGATGTAGGGATACTGGAGGAGGGATTTTAGCGGCTGATGTGGTCTCTAAACTTCCATTGTTCAACTTGGCTTTAAAAACACATGCCGATATTCGACCAGTTTATCCAGCCAATGTCAAGATTGCCGGATCAAAAGACTAAAAGTCAAAATTATAATATTTTTTGTGAATATCCTTCAAAATATCAAAATCTGCATTTAAATAAAGGATTTTAGTCTCTAAATACCAAGGTTGAGGTGATAAACATATATCTCTTCTACCAAAAATGTTTGTTTCATTTTCCTCAAATTTTAAATGATTACTCAAAACCCAAACTACTCTACCTGAATTCTCAGTTACATCTGATTGTAACAGATATGGATGTGTCCACCAGACACCCTCCCAAATTTCTTGCTGTCCACTTCTGGACCTAAGACACTTGTCATTTCCGTAAATATTAGAAAAGTAGACCTCTAAACTACATGATGATTTATACTTTGAGACAAGAGACTGTTGGATAGGGGGTAAAGTATAATAAAAATTTTTAGCCCCGTTGCTAATTGTTTCATTTTAGGTACTGGTAATGGTTCTCTAGGTAACAAACAGGGCACCAGAGAGTTTCTGCAAATTATTATTTTTTTCCTTGTTTGCGAAATACAAAAGGATCAGTCTTGTTCCAAAAAGAAAAAAGAAAAATTGTTCAAAATTTTGGGCGAGGAAGGAAATTTGTCTGCGTCGCTACTCCAAAACAAAAAAAAATTTCAGATATTTATCAAAACATAATACGTGTCTAACTTTTAATTATTAGTTTCTTTCTTTTAATAACAGATTTACAATTGCTATTACACAACAGTTACCATTTTTGATTTTTTTAAAAATTTGGTAAAAGTTCTTTGTTCAGTGCTGATGTTTCCCAGCCACCTTTATGACTGGCGAAACATTCGGTAAAGCCCCTCCGCTTATCGTTCCCATATTTGAACCGAAGTAATGGCCAACGACTATATTCTAACTTATATTAATAAAAATCAAAAACCTGTTAGAGTCTTCTCTCCAAATTTGATAAAAATTATTAAAGTAATACCTCCGTCGATCACGTCTGAATTCCTCTCGTACGGGATATACCCAACCTAGAAAACTAGGTACACGGCGGAGGGGTGGGGAATAGTTCAAATCATCCTCAATACCTTCTCTAACGGTTCGTTTAAAACCTAGACTCGGTTTAAACTTGAGCTTCGACATTGAAGCTATTTTCCAAATGAGCGCATCAGGCTATGCCTTAATTAGTTTAATTGGTTGTTTGTTGAGCGGAAAATCTAAAATTGGAACGGTGTGTTTTACTGCTTTTACTCTTATCTATCTCAATATCTGTTTTCACTTTTTTAGATTTTTATGGTTTTTACCTCTTCTAGGCTCGGTTTCTGCTGTTGATTGTGTTTCCACCGAATTTCACGACACATACGGGAAGCAAAGGATTGTTCTTACAGGATTACCCACACCATCGAGAAAATAGGTATGAATTCAAGCCATTTTATATTCTTTCGGGACAAAAGGTGACAGTGTGCAGTATTTATGAAATTAATCCTTTCTTGGAGTGTGCATTATTATACGTAGTTTCATCATAAAAAAACTTAAATTTATGTGCTAACAAATAATGGCTTCCTTAAGTTGCCAAATTTGTCTTGTCCTCCTTTTATTCTTTCAATAATATCGTCCATTGTCAAAAATTTTTACAGACTAAACCTGAATCTGCATACTTATTCGCTTGTCAGTTTATTTTTATAACAGTGCCATAAATGCCCGCTTGAAGAATGTATCAGGAAATGAAAAAACTGAATTCATAATTGTCCTAAACAGTAAAAAAATAATCATGTTATCCTTCACTCTGAGTGTAATTATCAGCCAAAATTTTTAACCCCCCAGCAACACAACTTTTGGATTGACCTTTTGACTTTACAAAATCTCGAACATGAAGAACAGTGGCGATCTGAGATACAAGGTCTGTGTTCCCTAGAACAAACACTAAAGATCGATATAAGCAGAACTCGCCATAGAAAAGTCCATAACCATGATAGTGTGCATTACTTATGAAACGAACAGGTGACATTTCCTAATAAATAAGCAATGAAGATATTCTGAAGGAAAGTGGAGACTTTGTGATCAAACATACATAAAAATAATTCCAAATATTATTTGCTATTAATTTAAATTGTCTCAGAAGCTTTTAGAGGATATTTTGCAATATTTTGGTGAAGAAAGCTGGTAGATACCCAGTCTGGCTATTGTTCGCGACCAATGGAAGCTACCATATACGTAACAATACAAAACTTCTAGTAGGACTGTGCATATATAGGTCATCTCTGATAAGCTCTTCCGGCCCGACATGACCCTAACTACCACCTTAAATACATTATTTGCATCTTCTTTCTCTCATCTCTATTCTGGCATTAACAATCGCAGGGTACTCACTAACAAATTTATATTTTAGAAGATTCAAAGGGACGAAACAATTCAAAACTTCCAAAGACTTCAAGCCACTGCTATTTTCCAATCTCAAGTAAATGTTGTTTAATCCTTCCAGTCACTTTTACAAAATAACCGTCAAATTTATCGTATTGGTACCAGACTAATTAAAAATTTTAATTTCGAGCAAAAAACTCATCAACCAACAAACAAAAAATTTTAATTACATTCAGAAGAATCATCCAAAAAGCAGGAGACCTTTAAAGTGGTTGAAAGAATAGCCTTGGTATCAGACGTCAGCCTGATAGATCAAACCCTGCCTACGTAGACCAAGTTAAAAGAGTCATATACGAGGATCACGATGTGAGGCAACAGAAAAAATGGCCGCGGGGCAATTATCAACGACCTTCCGAGGGGAAAAAAGTGCAAAACCCGGTTTTCCAGTCTATATGGTTTGAGGAATTTCGTCATCGGAATTAAATTTAACATATGTAATTTATATATTTCCATTTGGTTTTTAGAACTGAATTTAAAAGTTTTCTCTAGCAAACCGACCTTGGGTTGTTAATAAAGTGAAAGTGAAAGAGACGCGAAATCAATTCGAAACCACCCGGGAATACCTGACTAACCCGCCTTCAGTCCCGGGTTTTAGGAAAATTTTTACTTTTTTTGTAACGGAGAAAAAAAAAACTTTAAAGGTCATCCACATGTTCCAGAGATTTCGAAAAAGGTAAAAACGGAGGGAAAAATACAAATGGCTGCCTACATTCGTTCTATTTGCTTCGAAGATTCACACAGTTTTATGACCTGATATAAAATCCCTTTTAAGGTATTAATAAAGTTATTTAAAATAAAAAATGTCAGCATTTGACTTGGTTCGGTTGGACGATTGTATGCTTAACTCAAGCGTTAACAAAACGACATGTAGGTGGATGACAAAATCATGGCGGGTTTTGTAAAAATGGGAGGGACGGCCGAACAGAGTGGAAAAGATACAAATAATTTCGTTTTCCTTCTGCTATTAACTGACAGCAGGGATTTAATGGATTCGGTCGCTCCGTCGTCAAGTTCCTGTGTCTCAGGACCAGTTCTCAATTTTGTTTTCAAATTTAGGCCCCGTTTGAGTACCTAGACTTCTCCAAAATTTTAACAATAAAGCCTGCCGGTATTTACGTTGGTAATGTTTCCAGTATCCAGACGCTTTGCTCAAGCCAAAACCTGCAGACATCCTCACTGGTTGAGTGGTTTCAGCTCCAAGAATTTGTTTATGAAATGAATTCTTCAAGAAAGTGTGCAATATTTATGAAATGAATTCTTCAAGAAAGTGTGCAATATTTATGAAATGAATTCTGTAAGAAAGTGCAACATTTGTGAAATGAATTCTTCAAGACAGTGTGCAATATTTATGAAATGAATTCTTCAAGAAAGTGTGCAATATTTATGAAATGAGTTCTTCAAGAAAGTGTGCAATATTTATGAAACGGTTTCAAGTCTTAATCGAGAGAAAACTCTTTATCACTGAAGATACCAGCAGCGTTCAAGACAAGCGAAACCTCTGGACGAAGTAAGAGTTAGATTCTCTTATTCTTTCACAAATTCAATATGGCGTAATAACCCAAAGAATAACACAACTAACAACACAAACTCGACATAGTCTGTTGGAAAACCTTTCTGGCTCTCCGCAAAATTTATTGACTCCGGCGATTTGACAGGTGACAACCACTTTTAAAAGTCACGAGTGAATAAATTCACTTAAAACATCGAGTAGTCGAGATGGGACGGCTACGGGGTGATTCAGATGGTGTTAACACTTCTTTCATTTGTTGGCTAATGGATCTTGTAACGTTTTCAAGAAAACCTGATCAACTTGTTCATCAATCAAACTAAATTCAACAGAAGTTCACTATTTTGTCGTTATTAGGTGTAAGCAAAAGTATAAAACAGGAAATATCAATGGTGCAGACACATCATTGTTTTCATAGTTGCCAGACACAATAATGACAGCAAAAAATGAAGAAATGGATCCAAAAGAAAGAAAGAGAGAGCGATGGGGGCCGGGGGGGGAGAAGTGTAAGTCAAATGATAGCGCAAGAGATCATTAACCGTTTCTGCAAGAGAGAGAGAGAGAGAAAATTTTTGGTTTCTTTTCAAGGTTCCTTCAAAAGATTCTTGCACTCATTAATTTCTTATTACGCAACCTTAATTGCTCTTTGAAAAAATAATCAGGTGCATGTTTTTGGCTCAGGTTCCGATTCTCGTTTTACGCGGCTTATCAACTTGCTTCTAAGAAACAGTAGCCAGGAATGCGAGTGACTTCCAGCCAAACTAACTTTTCGACCAAATCAGATCTTTTGATGTTAGTATGATCGACTATCACACTAATTCAGATTGTTAGTTTATAGAATGAATTTCATGTCACTAACCCCTCCCACACGTGTCCCGAACGGGTGCTAGGTTTCAACAGCAGTTGAGTACATAAATGTGCATTATTTATGAAACGAACCGTTCAAACTAGTGTGGAGTAATTATAAGATGATACTAAGCACACTCTACCTATCAATTAGTGTGAAATGAAGTCTTTTTGTGTCATATTAAGTGAGCCAAGTCTTAATTGTGTAATATTTACCAAATCAATCATTTGTACAAGTGTGCAGAACTTTTGAAATGGATTCTACAAAAAATTGGCCACAGTTTACAGAATGAATCAGAAACACTGCTACAGTTCCACGTGGCGTAATAGCCAAACGAATAATCGCATTGACACTAGCACTACTAGCCGCGATAATTATTCACGGGGCCTTTTTTTATTCCGGGGCTGCTTTTTGGGGGTGAAATTAAAATAACAAAAAAGATTACTCTGTAGATAACCATGAGCCAGAGTGAAAAGGAGAAGGTCAGTTACATCTTCGATCATGAACTGAGATACGTGTTTATTGTTAGCGCCACCGGCAGTGTGAGAATGATAATTAGTGGTAAGGTCGGGTCAGTTTTTCCCTACGGTATTTATTTTACTTAGCACGAGGGTTTGTTTCATAAATACTGCACACTCTTATGAAACGACTTATTTCATAAGCATAACTAACATTCGTCGGAGATTTCGGTTAAGAGAAAAAGTAGTTTGTGCATCAGAGTGATAATATCTCGAGATGGTGCTCAAGGGAGTGTTACTCGAGAATCTGGTCATGTCATTGGTTATACCCTAAGGAAATCCTTCAAACGCAAAAGACACATTCGACTGAAATGGAGTAAAAAGCGATTGATAGCCTCGTCACCTGAGCCTGAATTCTGAGGTTAGTCTTGCTCAAGTTTTCGACCGCATAAGTTCACACCTCGTGACTATTTAGAGAAGTGCAAACGGTAGACTCGATATTTGTTGAGTTCACGCTCTAAGGAACATAATTCAATAGCCCCCAAATCGCAGTGACGCCACTTTTAAATTCTAACAAACCCTTTCCTGTCTAACAATAAATCCAAACTTCACGGACATTTGATTCCTGTGGGAGGGAAACCACCCGAGACATAAATAAATAAATAAAAACGAGTCCAACACGTCAAGGTGTAGTGATTTTGATGAGATTCCATTTAATCGCTCCCATTAATCGCGTTTCTCGCACAAATTAGGTCTGCGCGTTCCCGCGTGACACGTTTTCTACGCTTCGCGCAATTATTATATCAAGTCATAAACAACTTCCGATGAACTCGCCTAAATTAATTCAGAGAATGCACACTTGTGAGAATTCATTTCATAAATAATGCACACACTATTACGAGAATGTCGAAACAGGTTCCTTTATCGATATTTATTTTCGCTTCAATCCATATAGGACTGGTGGACTGGAAAATTCCATAAATAGTCTCTGTCCAGTGGCCTAAGGTGACAGTTGGTGATAGTGAAACTGACTGAGATTTCTCTGGCTATTTATTTATTTTGAAATAAATCAATCAATAAATAATCAGATTTAACTTGACAAAGGAACGTTCATAAACACAATATCATTGTCGGTTATATCCTATATTACTCATAATATAAAAAACTTTTGAGAGTATGAAGGAAATCCCGAATCAAAAATGAAAAAGCTGTTTGTATCAATTAAATATAAACATTGCAAAAGGGTCTTCTTACTTGAGAATAAATTAAGAACTAATAATTATAAAAAAGTAATTAATTATACAAGATTTATACATACTAATTAAGAGAAGCGGAGTCTGTATAAGGGAAGCTGACAATATTTCAGTCAGACTTTGGACGTTTCAGATCCAATTGAAAAGTTGTTTAAAAAGAAAAAAAAAGCGGGAAACAAGAAAAGAAAATGTCTGACCTTAACCTGCGGTCGTTGTTGCATCTTATAATCGATAAATTGCAATGGAATCGTTGCACAAATATGCATTTTTTTTAGGTGAATTTCTCAACGGATTTTGCTTTCTTTGGTTCGGTCATAAAAAAGGAGGTGACATGTTAGAATGTGGTACATCCACTCTTGACCAATGCCCGGCTAAAAAAGTTTCATTATCAAACTGTTAAACTATATACTATAACTCTTTATTTTAATTACTATAACGTCGAGCTATAAATCAAAATTTTTCAGTTACCCGAGTTTTAGAACTCGCTTCTTAAGTAATGCACACTTTGTTTACCCTAAAAATTGGTTTGATATTTATGAGCTTTATATTTAAATGATATACTGTATGATTATTATAACCAACTGCGGTGGAAAGGAATTCACGGTTGCCAGAACAGTTGAATGTCAATGACTTCGACGCTCTTCATAAACGCGCATCTTATCTGTTATCAACTCATGATAAATTTAAATTTGTATAAATACTATTATAAATTTATTTATCAATAATCTTGGCGCCATTTTTCAGAAAAAAAGTACCCGGCACCCATTGCAAGTAGCTAATTGACAGTTATTTTGACGTTAAGTTGTCTTATTTATTTCTTAACTACTTATACTTGCAATAACATCAGTATATAACTGCCGTCCCTCAAGTGAAATCTAAGAAAACATTATCCGCTGATTGAAATAACATTAATAATATCATCATCTTAAATTTGTATAAAAATGGCATTAATTACGAGATGAACATTTGATATGACTTCTTTCAAATTGTGTGCATTAATTATGAAATCAGTCTCTCAAAAATTGTGTGTGTTTTCTGTGACACAGATTTTCTTCTCAAAGTGTGCATTATTTATGAAATAAATTTTTGCTACAGTTGTGCATTGTTCACCATGCAAATTTCTAAGCAGGGTGTGCACTATTTATGGAATGAATTCTGGAGTGAGGTATTTTACCTACGTAAGTAATTCTAAAGATTCGTCGGAAGTTATTTATGAGTCGATATAATTTGTTGGTATATTGATAGCTTACAAATTAGTTGTCAGTTTTGCGGTATATTGTTTTCAAGGAGGCAAATCCAAACCGGTGGTTCGGGTATCTGATAGTAAATCCAAAGACAGTCAACAGATTTATCTATCTATCTATCTATGTATTCATTAAAGAATGAATTTTAATAATAGCCACTCTGATTCCGATATCATCTAGAAAAGTCTTTCATCAAACGAATCACAGTCTCTCTCTCTCTCTCTCTGGCATAATTGCCATCGAGGATTTCAGAGCGCGACTTCTTTTCAACTATTGTTTCGAGAGCAAGGAAATTGACTAAGGGGCCCTTATGAGGACCAGAGTTCTTCAGTAACAACAACAACAACACAGCTATGTAAACATTACAAAACATGTTTCTGTTAAGTTTCTACTTTTACAACAAACAAAAAATTCATTAAAACGGAAAGGTAGATCATTGGGGTCAGCACCAAACAAGGTTTTGCCCTTTGACATCGACAAACTCCGATAACCTCGACTTGTGTGAAAGCCATCATTTCCATTCAAAACAGTTTTAAACCGGAAAATACCCGCTACGGTAAAAGTGATAAATCGAGCGAAAATATATAAATAATGTCTGGCGATTATTTACAATCACCAGTAGAAGGAGTAGTGTAGTGGTTAAAGTTCCTGACTTGGAGGCAAATGGTCGTGAGTTCGAATCCTCCTCTCGCATCCTGTTATACCCAAAAAAAGGAATCAAAACCATGAATTACTGAGTATTTATCACATTTACTGGTTAATTTATAAAACTTTTATTAAATTCCCTATCACAAGTTGAAGATTTTATAAACTACCCGGTTAGTGTGATAAATACTCAGTAATTCATCACATTAACCAAGCTTAGTTGGTGATTATGAATAAACACCGGAAATGATATACAAATCCGCCGGATTTATCACTTTTACCGCACGTTATTATTTTCCGGTCCACATAATATTTATTAGTAATATTCACAATCAATATACACGAATAAACTATGAAATCAATTAAGTTACACAAGTAGGAAGAAGTGGGTGGTGTCTGAGGGAGGTTAGAGAAAGAAGATGAAATAACCAGAATGAAATTCGAACAAAGATGGAAATAGTATATATAGGGACTGACTTATGCAAAAAACAGGTTTCGACTTGAAATATGGCTCGAAAAGAAAAAAAAAATTTTTTTTTGTTACCTTGACCTAGGACACGGAAGAATTCTTCGGCCAACACCAGTCTACCAATCGTCCAATGAAGATTTATTAACAATTTGAACCGATTTCGATGTTTCTGTAACTGGAGCTCTACCTGAAAAATAAATTTTTTTTAATGAAGCTTATGGCTGCTGTTGTTAACTTAAAGCCTTGGTACTCAAACTGCGGCCCACTAATCTCTACTGAGTGGCCCAGTAGAAACCGACTGAGTGAAAATTTGTGAAAGGTCGATGGCTCATTGTTAAGTCTGAACGATAGTGCCTGAACAGTACGAAAATGTTCGGGCCTGTTAACATTGTTTGCCGCAACATATATTTAGGAGGACATACAGAAACAGACTGAAAGATGTACATACAGATAATACCCTGAGGGTGGACTGTATGCGTCGAAAGCCGGACCTGTAAAATCTCGTGTGGCTCAGTCGCAATGGTCACAATGGAAATTTGGCCCGGGAAGGAAAAAGCTTGAGTACCAAGAACTTAAAGTAAGTTGTAGTCATTCGAGTTAGGTACTCACTTCTTCCTTTTGTATTACTAACTTTCAACTTGAGATTATTAAACTGGGAGATGTTTAAATAAGAAACAACAAACTGCGACTTGATTACTTGTCAAATAGGCTCTTGATACTGTGTGCATCACTTATGAAATAAACTTTTCATTATGAATGGGATTGTGAATTCCTGTTTAATTAAAAGACCAATAATGTAGTAAGTAGGTAGAAGGAGAGAGACGGGAACCCGGAAGGAAGAGAAAGTAGTCGTGTACACCAGAAATTAAATTAAATTAAATTAAGAACAAAATGACAAAAACAATTCAATTGCTTTCTTATATTAGAGCAGAATAATTAAAAATTCCATCACATAATTGCTTGTACAGACATGTTCATATGTCAAGCAAACAAAGCTCGGCAAAACAATATTTAAAAATTTGATCTCATTCTAAATCTTACTTTCGTTTAAAAATTATTTTTCAAAAAAATTATTTATTAAATTATTATAATTTTTGTTCAGTATATATATAATAAATTAGGGGGAAAAAATTAGCTCTTCACAATATTAATATGACTGAATGACTAAAATCATTTTTCTTTTTAATATTATACAATATAATCTAACTTGAAACTCGACTAAAATTTTTAATTTTTGTAACTTAGGACCCAAGCTTTAGCCGGGCTATACCTTACACACTAACTTTCTTATATTAATAAATTAATATACTTTATATACGAATTCGAACCCAAGGGCTTTACATCCAGAAAATTTATTTCGAGAGTGTCACGAAGATAGCCCCAAAAAGAACACAGGAGATTGGTTCATGAGTATTTTCAATGAGTGTGCATTATTTATGAAATGAATGGATGGTAACGCCGTGGGTTATATATAAAGTTCTCGTATGGTTTTATTCTTGACCTTACACATTTACTTTTTCAAAAGTAATGCACACTTCCATCAAGAATTCATTCCACAAATAACCATAATCGAGAATGAGGGTTGGTCACTAACATCCTCTCATCAAGCCCTCAAATCTCTCTCAACTACTAATTAGTATGCGGGTAGAGGTCTCAGCTCAGAGTGACGTCAAAAGTAATTTGATCGGTCTGATGAATGAAAAACGGAAGTTATTTATAACTCAACCAAAAACAAATCACGACCTATGTCATATCTCAAGTTTATAGCAATTCTCTAATGACTACATTACTCCTCCTTCCCCCTTCTCATCAAAAAAATTTCAAAACGTTTTATCTCACAAGTAAAAAACAAATTATAAAAAATACAGTATAAGTATATTTCCGGTTATATCTTGTCATTTTGAGAAAAAAAAAATTATTATTAAAAGTAATTTCAGGTCCCTCGCGTCCATAAAAATTAAAAATCAAATTTAAAAAATTGGAGTTGTGTACTGTCTTTCACAGAATATTTAAAATTTCAAATTTAAAACCCGGTATTGAGTATATTAAATAGTTTCCCGGCAGTTAGTCCTGTTAGTACGATTATTAGTTTGGAATGTGAACATCCACTGGCATTTTATAAACTAAACAAAACGTTTGGGAGAGTTAGTAAGACTACCTTACCAACAGATTAAGGTTAGTAAGACTAGACTTACCTACCAAACAATTCCCACAATTTAAAAGTCATAATATAAACATTAGTATATAAATGTTTAGTTTAAGTTTATATAAAAGTTCATTAGGTTTAAATATATGTCATATTATAAACAAGTTACTGACACTCGGCAATAATGTTAGCTGTAATGCTAGACTGAGTCAATTTGACCCGTTACAAATTTTGAATTTTCCTTTTTGTTTATGTCTCTTCATATTATTTTATACTGTAGAAACTGAGTTTATACATAAAAATGTTTCCAAGGAGAATTTTAACGCTATGGCATCCGGACGTCTAATCTAGATTTTGTAGTGTCGGTGCCGGTGGTACTGACTTACATAATTTTGCTAGGAGCCAACGTTTTTTTGAGGTTCTTGTTTACTAATCTCATCCTTAGTTCCCATGTTTTCGGGCAAGGTTTTTAAGAAAAGTTTCTACATTAACTGTTGGTTAAACAGAATACGCAACAATAACTTTCATTCAACAGCTTTGAATACACAATACAGCCATTGACGCTTGGGCAAAAATTTTGAAAATGGCACCAATGTGGCAGCCACCGGACGCCATAGTGTTGATAACGAATTTTTCATTTAAATGGGTTGCAAACTGTCCATCTTGGGATGGTACATACGTGTTATCGCCACCGCAGCTACAGATTTGTAGCTTCATTTGTAGTTTCAGTAAATCTTGATCAATTAAATTAAACCTCAATTTAGCATTATCTTGACTGATACACATTCAAAGAAAGAAATTCTCGTTATTCAATTTCAACAATTCCGCCATGTTTTTAAAAGACCATGGATCACGTTGTTTTTTAAATAAGGTCACTCTCTTTGTCCAAAAAGTTAAAAATTATAAATAATTCAGCTCCACATTTATGATTTAGATTTTAAATTAAAGATTTGATGACTTAATTGCAATTTATAAATTGTATGTAAAATATTTACAACTTCTGCTGCGGTGGCGTCAATACGTAAGTATCAAATATTTATACGAGTCAAATTGGCTCACTTCACTAAAAACAAATAAATAATAACACCCATAAGTGTGATGTTATGGAATAATGAAACAAAAACGAATGACTTCCGGTAATTAAATATCAATTAATTATTGAAATAGAAACAAGCTCGGTTTGATACTGTATTGCTATCATCATTAACTTTCAAATTAGTTTTACTTTAGGAAAAATGTCTTTTGAAATCAATTCAACCCCAAATTAATAAATTAATAAACTAAATCAATATGCGAGGTCTGTAAACGGAAACCTAAGGAAAAATATTACAACAGTACACACTTTGGTTCTGATTTTTGCAGTTAGCTCTAATTATCCAGATGGCTGAACCCCTGATGAAAAATTTTACGTCCTCAAATGGCTCGCTCCCGAAATACAAAAAAAATTATTTCACGACTCCAAACTACCTACCAACTGAGAATAACAACAACAAAACTTTTTATACCTGAGTAAATCTACAAAATAAATAGAATTAGAGCCAGCTAATTCCTAAACCTCCTTCCAAAAACCATTAACACGTTGACTGCCAGCAAACTTTTCAAAGATTTCGGTCCAAGAACCCAATTTAATCTTAATATCTGTTCACCTAAGTCAGTGATTCCCAAAGTTTTTTGATTCACGGACCTCTTTATAGGGTCAAAATCCCCCCGCCGGGACTCCCAAATTTAGTATAAAACTTTGTTGAAGAAGTAATAACTGGAACTATAACTTTATCAGGTTTCTACTGTTATTTCCTTCTTATTTGGTTGTGATATTGTTAGTGTGTTGACGGACATTGAAATCAACAATACTAACTTTTAGTAATAACAGTAAAACAAGTTATACACATCACTGTTACAGACAAATTCAGTGGAGATATCACTTGTCAATGCAAAAGGCATCACATAAGTAACTTAGGGTATTTCAGCATGCCCTTAAATTTATATTTTACTCAAGAAGTAAGAATCAATACTATTTTATTTATTGTTATTCACTTCAATTCCCATAATAATATAAATTTGACTAGTGCTTATATTATACCTTGAGTAGAGACAGAATGCTAGCTATCTACCACTTTATGGTGAGTTCTTGATGACCTGTGGTATTGGGTTTGTGTGTAGACGTATATATATTGTGTGGGGGGTTATCTGTATATTATTAGTTCTTGTTGGTGATTATGATGTATTATTATAATATTAAACCTTGGCCGGAGCTCCTGACGTTGTTCACTAACCTAATTTCTAGTGGCGGTTCTAATCCCGTGTTTCACCCTTTTTTGGGGGGTGTATAACAGGATGCGAGAGGGGGGTTCGAACTTTAACCACTACACTACTCCTTCCACACCCAAAAATCAATTTTAAAGTTCACAAACTCCCTAAATCATGTTCTTAGGGACCACTTTGAGAACCACTAACCTAGGTCAACATTTTTTCTTCAGTATGAGGCCATCATGTATACAATTTTCGTGGTTGTACAAATATAGTGAGGGAAAAGGCTACGAGATAAATCATAGTTGGCATGGTAGGCAATTAAACAACCCACGAGCTATCTCGTAGTTGGCACTCAACGTGTTAACAAAAGAGATACATTAAAAAGACTAGAAATAAATTATAAAAAACAAAAGTTATTGCTTCGAGACTAGAAAAATGGCGAAGATTAAAAAAAATTTGTTCACAATTAAGGAATAATTAGGAAAATAAGACGAGATATAGTTGTTTGTATAGCAATATTCGCATGAAAACTTGTTCCAATTATTACGTACTAACAAGGAATGGAAATCGACTCGGATGAATTATTTTTCAACGCGCCATCTTTTCTTGTTTTTCTTTCAGGAACACGTATAGTAATTATGTCTTTGATTTATCTTAGAATGAATAAATAAATAAATTATTGTATAGAACAGACTGTCGAAATTCCTGGGTCACGTTTCTCCAGCTCTGCCGCTCTTCGTTTGATGCCTTCGAGATACACTTCTCTATTAAACAATCCAGCTGATAATGGTATCCTGAACAAAAAAAGAAACACAAACGAGTTTAAGGAAACAATTTATAGTTCATTAAATTTATTTATGGTGGACAAAAATCAATTGAAAAGAAAACTGTAAATAATATTACGTGTCGATCCCCGGGCGCACAGTTCCTTTATAAACACCCCAAACTGGTTTGTGATCCGACGTTGAAATGGTAGGCACTGAAGAGTAGGTGACACAGCTCAAGTTCCCACCTCTGCTTTTGAACAATATTCGATCCGTGTACGCGGGAGACCGTTGTTTTGAAGAAGTGTCGAAATTCTGAGTTCCGGGATCGTATTTGTAAGTCGGTGGAAATGTTATCAGACCTTCTTCAAATGTCGACAAACATGTTCCTAAGTAAATTCGATTTCATTTCATAAATAATGCACACTCTTAATTCATTTCGGGTTGAATGAGTTAATGAACGAATCTCTCACCTTCTAATATTAACTTTTTAACTGATCCGTTTTCAAATCAACGAGCAAAGGAAATTTATATTCTTCCACCCAGTGAATGATATCTTCTCGAGTTTGGGATAATCTAAAATTTAGATCTCCGAACCAAAACACACAATCGAAGTTCTGAGTTACGTCTACAAATCAAAAATTTTTCAATATTAACACTGTCAGACGAACTTATACCACCACAGCATGGAATCAACCAACCATAAAACTAAGAACTAATACATAGTTCTATTAGAAATCCATTTTATTATCACTAAAAATATTTCAGCAAAATTTATTTCATATTCTAAGTGATGGTCAGCAAAACTAAAGAAAAAAAAATTTTTTGGGAGGGGTTTTAGAAGTGTTGATAGTGTTAAGTGAGTCCTAAATAACTTTTCCTTTCATCTCTCAGGCATTTATTTAACTCGGTTCCTTCTGTGCGTTATACCTAATATATATGTTACGGCAAAAGTGATTAATAAGGCGAGTATATATATGATTCCCGGAGATTATTCATAATCACCACTTAAACTTGATAAATGTGATAAATTACTGAATATTTATCACATTAACCGGATAGTTTATATACTCTCCAACTCGTATAGGGGGTTAAATAAAAGTTTGTTCATATCCTTGGCTTCTGTCACTTTTCTGACAAAAGACAAACAGTCCAAGCTGTTGCTATTAGTAACAGTGAACGAACCTCCCAAGAAGCGGCGAATTTATGACAAGTCCACACTTCTAAAACCATTTTCAAAAAATCTTTTTCTTAGTTTTGCTGACTATCACTCTCTGATTTGATGCGTTGTTTATTTATTCTCTTGATTTGACTGTTTGGAACATAAATTATCACCTTTGCTTTTCATTCTGTGCCTGATGGGGAGATTCTTTGGTAAATCTAAAGACCTGACTATTCTCTTGACATCATGAATCCTTTCTTTGACCTTATCCTGATGCGCTGTTAAATGAGACGTGATGAACAAATATGACGTTCCAAAAAGTATGAAACCAATCGCAACGGCTCCTTTCGTTTTGAATGCCATTCCCGGACGGACGCTTAAACTAGCTTCTTCGGGCACTGTAAAAACATTTACACACGTAAGTAAAGACAACCACCAAACACAAAATGACTATTAAAACCCTCAAAACGAATGATTTGGGGAAATTATTAACTAGTTACCTGAACAATACCATAAAAGGTCTCTTCTTATAAAAATAGCTAAGTGAATTGTTCCCATGGCGGATGAATGAAATAAAACGTGGGACGGTCCTATCGTCTCTTGGATTTTAACCTCCCATTCGAATCTCTCCGGGTAACTTTCCTGCGTTCCAACGGCTATTATATCTGGCACATGTTCCAAACAATCGGGAAGCATGAAATCGTTTAACTCAGACGGCGGAGCTTGACCATTCATATTCCAGGTTCCTAACAGAAGAAAAGAAACTTTCTTAAGACAAAGGGAAAGTTAAAAATAAAAGAAAAAAAATTTTGTTCACCGGCTTACCAATAAATATTTTGATTCCTCGCTTAGGGAAAACCTTTTCCAATTCAACAGGACCTAAAAGAGAATTGGCACTGATTCGACCTCGAAGGAAATTCCTTTCTCTAGCCTTATCCGCAGGTATCAGATTGAGGACTTGGGCTGCAAGAAGTGACTGCCTTGCTAACGAGTCCATAGACACTTGTCGGTTAGGAGCTTCACAAATCAAAGTGTTCATTTGACTTTTTTTGGGTCTCATAGTATCATGAGACAATCTTCGAGGTCTGTCTTTCACTTCAGGTGCACTCTTTATTGAATCCGGAGAAGAATGACGAGCCTAAAAAACATCATCCAGCTCAGTTTGGTTCGATAAGGAATATAAGGGATTAAAGAAAGGAAATATTTACAGAAGACGGTGGTGATGGTGGTGAAATGACCAGGTTATCTACTGAGAAACCCTTAGTGGGTGGCCTCCTTGGTAAACCTTCACATGAAACATTCGAGGATGAAGAAACAATCGAAACATCATCATCCTCATCTGCAAACCTAACTGGAGAAGAAGGACATGATGATGTTCTTATCAATGAATTCAAAAGTTCAGTCTCATGCTTTTTTATGCCAGGCGTTTCTTCAGTCGTTGACATGTCAAAACCCCCTGTTGGAGAATCTTAAACCAAAACAAAACGAAATCAGTTCAAGTTGTGGAAGTTTTCATCTCCACAAGCTCAACATAAAAAAAGATCAACAAACCTGTATTTAGATCAGTTGTTTGAGAACCGGAATCTTTTGTACAAACTGTGTGACAATTTTTCTTATTGTTTTCATTGTCATGAGAAGTGATTTGAAAATGGTGGGAGTGAGGTGGTGTATGAGAACTACTCTCTGTTACAGCACAGCATAAACTTAATCTTGTTGTTCTCGTTTCTGGATCTTGAACATGAAATATTCCATCAAAATTACAAAATTCATTTCTCATCACATTTATTGTAACTATTATTCTTACCAGAATAACCTCTTGTTAAATTTTCCCTCAATATATGTCTAGACTTCTTAGGTGAAGTCAAAAGTGAATGCCCACTGGAATTACTTTCGACAGCATTTTCCTCTTCAGAATCAGTCTTAAAGCAGCCAACTTTACTCTTTTTTTGGCTCAGCAATTTGCAAAACGACATCCTTGTTTTAGTTTTTTCTCTTGGCGAATCAGACTGAGAATCTTCAACTCCACCCATTTTACCTGACATATATAAATAACAATTCACACACTACCCTACTGACTTATTAATGAAACTTTAAATTTATTCAGCAAGCAACAAATAAAAGTTTTTAAGTTCCGACCAATTCACAACCCACAGCCCTCTCAAATAATTTAATTACTCAACTACTTCATATCGAAATAAACAATTCTTCTTTTAATGATCCATTAACAGGTAATGAGTTAATTAAACAACTCCTTTGATAAAGTAAATGAAATTATTATGAGAATTCCAATTAGAATTTTAATTTCTGGGATAAAAACTGACAAAAAATAAAAACAAAAAACTTCACACACACACTTGTAACCTCAGACAACACAAAAGAAATGAAACCGATTCGAACTTAAAAAACATATTTTCTAATTACGTCAGAGATGAAAATCATTAGCAAAACATTATTATTAAGTGATTCATTCAACTCAAATAAAATATTTCTGAACAGGACATACAAACCCGAAATCAATAATTTTAACCATTTCGTTTCCGTAGCGACAAGTTTTGATATATAACTTAAAAACATAAAATACGCACCTCACGTTGTGATTGAATCTTCTTTTTACGCATAATTTATAATAATAATAATTTAACTTTGGTATTTTGTTAATTCTTGAGACCGGGCCAAACATAGCTAATGACAAATGAAAACAAATTTGTTTTTGTTGAATTTTTCCTTTATCTTATCTTTATGCATGAATGTTTCAGCCGTGTTATAAAGTAAATTGAGAGTATTCAACTTTTATTTTTTATCGACTATTTCAACAGACCACGTAATAATTTCTTGTTTAAAAACAATAAGTTTTGAGAAAAAAAAAAGATATTTTTGACCCCTTTCCCTTGATGATAAATGTTAAATAAAGAAGCAGACTATTTTTAACTGTTGGCCAGTCACCGTTCACGTGTTTTCATAGAAGGCGCCAAATTATTTGTCATTTCCAATTTCCTTTATTTTTTCGCATAAAACAGGAAAAATCTCTAAAAATCATTGAAAACATTTTTGATTAATGACTTCGAACTCATAAAAAAGTTTCTGTCAACATTTTCAACGACAACAAACTGAAAGTTTTAATTTTTTTGACAGTTAGATCGTGATTTATGTTTTAAAAATGGCGCCGCTTTTGAGGACTTGGGGGATGACAATATTTTATCATTTTCTATTTTTTTTCTTTTACACAAAGTAAAGCGTTTAAAAAAAGACTGAAAACAACTTTTTATCAGAAAACTACTTCTAGACAACATTCTCAAAGATTTAAAAGTAAAAATTTTAAGTTTTTTGATAACCAGGTGGTGGTTAATTTAAAAATGGCGCCGCTTTTGGGAAGTGTGGATGACAATTCTTATCGAATTCTCTAAATTTGTCACTCAATTATCTTTAAAATTTTCATTTCGTTTTAAATTATAAATTGAGATGTAGGAAAGATTATTTTATCAATAATTACTAATTTTAGATCTTTAGAAAAAATAAAAATCAATATGTCCAGGGTGGATCATGTAACATTTGACATATGTGATTGAAATTTTGGGGTTTTGTTTTATTTAATTTTATTTTCTGAATCATGGTATAATTTATTAAAATCATTTGAACCTATATGGGAATATAATTGCATTTTCATGATTTTTCTTTACTGGATAAACAAACGGCTTTTTTGAAGCATTTTCCTTTGGTTCATAATCAACTTTTTGAGCTTACAATTTCATTTCCATTTTATCTACTTTATTTATGTGGATTCTTGAATTGTTTTAGCTTGTCTGTTTCAACCCTTATTTTAAGTACTCCTACAAAAAGTTAGGCGTCGTTCTGGAGAGTGGGCGAAATCCAAGAGGAATTAACAGAGTTGTTGAAGAAACTCCTCTGTCTTCCTATGAAGTGTTTGCAGTAATTTCATCTTTCATGGACACAGGACAACATTTATGAAATGAAGTTTATGTTATTGAGTTGATTATGTTCACCAAACGCTATTACTTTAATTCTTTCACCGCTCAGTCAAGATCAAATTACTGAAGACTTCTCAGCTTTCAAAATAAGCAAAACACCTGGGCGAGCTAAGATGTCATTTCTCTTATCATTCCCAAAATCATATATAAACAGTGTAGTAGCCAAGACAATAACATAACTAACATCAAAACCACAGACTAATTCTGATTATATAAGTCATTAATCCAACCAGACAAACTCTAAATAAAACAAAAACAGACTTCAAGTTTGTTAATTATATATTGATACAAAACTGTGCATCTTAAACCTAACAAAATTAATTAATTTTATACAAACAGAACACAAGTTTAAAATAATTTGTACAATTTGAACAGGCCCACTTAAAAAAAAATTAAATAAATAAATAAAACTACTAAAATTATCCACCAAAGTATCCAATAAAAATGGAGGTAGTAAAAATTTCAATATTTTCATCTGGAATCTTGCAATTCGAAATAAAAAGTTGCAGGGAGTGAACTTGACACTCTTCCCTTATTTCTTTCGTCACCCTTTCCAAAAGTAAATAACTAAAAATCGATAAATAAACACACAGAAAAACTCCAAGGTTCCGTTATTGGTAACAATAATTTAAGCAGCTTTATTTTTATATGAATACCATCTTACACGAATTTTAGAATCCGGACTTGGATCCAACCTTCTGTACAACAACAAAAAAAGCATCACTTCCTACACAAACATTCTAAATAACCGCTTTATGACACACACAAATATGGAGGTCCTATAATTATGTCAAAAAAAAAGAACAACACAGGAAGATTTTCTTTTCGAATAAGGCAGTTTTACGGTTAATTTAAACCGACGTTTCTAACATTGGGATCCCGATTGGATCAAGGAAGCACCGAGAAGGCTCGTTGGTTAGACATTGTCCCCCATATCAAGGGTATGACTTCCCTAACGAGCCATAATAATATTAAATTTCATTTGCGAAAGACACGTCGACGGTTACACTTTGAGCAAGTTAAGAGTAACCAAAACTTATGACAGAAAGTAATTAAGGCTCCGTTTGTTTTTAAATCTACGAGTGAAAGGAAGCTCCCATTCTCGAATTTACCTCTTTCTACCATCAAGCTGCACATGAATCATTTGACATTTCCATACTCTTCACTTTATGACTAAGTTCTAAAAGGCCTAAACTGAGTTTTGAGTAGCAATTTGGCTACCATTCAACAGGCTCTACATAACCAGAGGAACAAAAGTCATGAATGAAACAACCGAACACACTTCAACAAGTTTATGGCTTAATTTTGGTCAGTTTGGTGGTTTATGTATTTAACCGTCAAAGCAGAACTTGATCATAAAGTGTAGAGTACATATACATAAAAGTTTCAAGAGCTGCCAACTTAAAAAAAAAAATTAATTCTCACTTAAAACAATTGTGAAAGTATAACAAACAATTTGAGATTTTCACTCGACACACAGAATGACAATTTGGTGAAAAAGAACAAAATCCACACATTACACAGTTCTTTCGTTCAAAATGAAGGATTTCAACAAAAATCTCATGTAAACAAGCCAATAAACCAGTTCATAACTCCCACAAAAATTTTCTTACATCAGTCCATAGTGACAACAGACAATCAGACAACCCTCAAATCCATCATTCAAATTCTAATCAAACAACAAAAACCCCCAACAGGCAGCTGTGATGGAGCTTTAGAATCATCGGTTTAAATAAATAAAAAATAAAAATTTCGTCTATTTATATAACAAACAGACTTATGTGTCAAATTTCATTTTTTTTTCTGCTTTCATGGCAAGAGCATCAAATTGTCATCGATTTAAGTTCCTCTACATATATAAAAATTTTACCAGAAAAGGAAATAAAAACGAGAAGCAAAATGCAGGGAAAAAATTGTCAAATCAACAAGACGACCCTTGAAACGATTTCCTGACAAAAATATCAAAACAGTAGCTAACAAATTATTAACAACGCAACACAATTCACATAAAATATAAGGACACTCGGTTGATTTTATATATAAAAAAGTTTTCATTTCCTTTTCCCCCAAGTCATTCGTATCATTGCTAAATGTCAGCATTATTTACTTCTGTAGGCCATTATTAACAATCACCAAATAGTGTTTTAATTAAAAACTTATAGGAACATTTCTGCCAGCCTTTTCAGTCTTCACCATTGCAAAAGAATTTTTTTTTTATAACTCATAATAATATAAAATTTAGAGTATATAAAAAAACCTAATCCAAGAGAACAAATTTCATCGAAACAACAAACTGTTAACTGCTTTTAACATCTGAGGAAAAATTTTAAGCATAAATGAAAAAATACAGTCGAGGAAGTACAGTACCAACACCTCCTCACAGATATGAATCAATAAAAATAAATTTTGTGATAAGACTTAGTTTTCAATTCTTCGATTAGGTTTTCTATATTTTCCAGATGTGTTCATCTATTTAGAAAACTTTTACCCCGTCAGTGATCAATTAACCCCCCTCCATCTCTAGCCTCACACAACACTCTCTTACACCACCCCCTCCCATTCTATATAACTAAAAAGTGCAGACTAAAACAGCACCCGACTAGGCTAGAAATTACTTCTCAGTAATTAATCACTTCGTGAGAGGTCTTCGATGATAACTTTAAGCAGTAAGCAGATTGATGTCTTCATTATTAAAACAGTTACTAAACGAAAGGAAAAGTTAAACGAAACTGTTATCACAATCCAGAATTTATTTATACTCTCCGAACACGTTCAAAGACCTCAGACGAAGTGACTAATCGAGAAAAAGCTCAGAGCTTTCGTTTGACAACCAAAACCTGAGCTTCGTGAAAACTCATCAGTCGCAAAGCTAATATCAATACCATCCCAGTTTTTGTTTTTATACAAGAACAGACAGAATTTAAATACTTTTTCGTTTAAATTACAAAACTAATTCTATAATTCAGGCTTCTACAAGGCACCGAAACTTATACAATTTTCCATCGTTTCTAAAAAATATATTTTATACAAGAGAAAAATATTTATTTCAAACTCCACGACGCATGTCTACACATAAGAGGAAGCAAAGAAATTGTTTCTCGAACCGGATTCTTTGCTGACATTCTAATTTCAACCCGATTTATCTATACATCTATGCATCTGTGTGTGTAGATATATAAAATGAACTTCACAAACTATTTCCCTACGTTATATCAATACTGTTTAGACAAAAAAATAAAAAGCTGAACATTTAGCAACATTCCATCTCTTCTTTTTCTAACTGTAATTAGATAAGCCATAATTCTTTTTATGATTGTCTTGTTTCCGATTTCAAAACCAAAAAAAAAACTTTTCCTTAAAATTATCTTTTTGTTTTTGACGAATTAACTTCTTTTTTTACGTAATAGTTTATTTACGGCCGAATAGTCCCTGATTTTGGGTTCAATCGTACGGTTTCACTTGAGCTATCAGTTTCCCTTCCCATAAAGGAAGTTCTTGGTTGTCGTCGAAAATTTCTTCGAGAATCGCCTTCGTGTCCACTTCAGCACACTCCGTTTTGAAGTAATACCTAGAATAAGAGGTGAGAGTTTGTTATTAAATATTTTTTGCGTCTTTTATGGATGGTTTAAACTTCTTCCAAATATCCTCAACAAAATGTTTAATGGTGGCTTTACTGTACACAGGAGAAAATACCAGACCCGATATACTTGCGGTACTTAACACCCTTGCAAGACTACAGACTACAAGGAAAGCCATCTAAAGGCATTATATGATCGTCCAAAACAGATTTTGCGGTGTTTAACACTTACGCGAGCAGCGGGCATTTTATCGCGAATCGCGCTGAAGCTTAACTATTCAGTGAAACTGCTATAAATCGAAAAGGACTGTTTTTATCAACGAAACTTTCTTTATTCTACACTTAAACATATGTTTTATGAGTGTTTTAACAAAGAAAACGACAATTTTACGAAATCACAAAAATAGACGACATTAAAGATCCCCCTCACCTACCACAAATCTACTAAATACGTATTTTTACGTGACCCGCATAGTGACAGTCACAAAAACGTAAAAATACGTTGCCCGCAAAATAGGTGTTAATCAGTACAAAAACAAAAGTTGATAGTTTGAGGCAAAGGTAACAAAATTTTAGAAGCTTACTCAGATGCCGATTTTGCATCCAATAAAAGTTTTTGGTTTACCAATATACTGAGTGTCGAGGAAACAAACAATTGTCAGTGCGTCCAGTGCAGAGTCTTAGAATATTGCACTGGCAGCAAATATACCACATGTATCAGAACTAAGCAACTGCTAGACGTATATATATTTTAGTATACACATAAAACAACCAATAAATGTATGTGAAGATGATCGATCTACCATGATGATGGCTGAAAATGAGACAACGAGGGCAGGCTCCCCATTTATGTTTCAATTTACTTACCGGTAACTTCCTTTCCTAGGTAAAAGGTCTTTGAACTGTTTTAGTGTCACCCTAGTCCCCGGCACTTTGGTCCTGTAAGGAACTTCTTCGTCCCAAAACGAGTACATGACGGTCATGTACTCTTGTTCGGACGGTCGATGCATAGGAGGCGAAGGCTCGCTTTTCCTCGTTGACTTGCGTAGAGTTGACTGATTCGAAAATGACAAATCTGGAATGACTGATGGATTTGAGGATTTGTTCGATACTGGAAACCTGCAACAATATTATAAATAAATAATTAAATGGTTCGACAAAAAATTATCTACACAATAGATTTCGAAATGTTTCGATTAAAACCTTTGTCTATTCATCTTTCCCGTATTCTCATCTTCTGCGCGAGTCTGTTCGAGCCGTCGACGAGCTTCTTCCAGCTGCGTCGCGGTATTAGGTCTACTAGATGATGAAGGTACCGTCGAATCCGCTAAATACGATGGCAGAGGATATCGCTCGAGGGATCCAGACCTTTCGGACTTCCTTCCATGCCTGCAAAAATTATTTATTTCGATTAAATCACGAGAATGAATAAAATGTCAGGACACGATTATCGACCGGAAACTTACTTGTAAGCACCCAAAGCAGACATGCAGAACTGCTTAATAGATCGATGTTTTGAGTTAGTGCGGTCGCAAGTTTCTTTCATACGCATTATGAGCCACTCCGTCGAATGTTTACCCGGACAAGGCAACGTATCCGAAATGACGCTGACTCCGGAGTCCGTCGTCTCCGAAGCTGGTTTCTTACTGCTAAACCTTCGACTATTTGCATCTCTGGTACTTCGACCCCGATTTTCATACCCTATCGCAAGATAATCGTGTTAATAGAAAGAGATCGACTAACATGGATATACAAAAACGAGAGGTTTCCTTCCCTACCTGTAAAAGAATTTTGCGGATCGACATAATCAGGAAAGGTCTTACTTTTAGGAAACTGTCGACCTGATTCAGACGCATCTGTGAAGTCATGAATATTTCCACTGTCGGCTGAAAACGTGCTAAAGACATCTTTCTCTTTTTTCGGATACCTCCAAGTGTACGGTGTTTTCGTTTGGTACGGATGGGGAACGCCTGAAAAATCAAAAATCATAAAAATCCGTTGTCGAGTTGACAATATCATTTCGGCAACAAAGTCACCACTCAAACTACCTGGTGGAACCACCAACTTCCGCCTTCCATCGGGACTTTTGGATTTCGGACTGGATATCCTAGGCGACCTACTAGGAGTGGAATCGGACCAAACCCTAGACACGTGTTGATCTAAAATTGCCTGATTATCGCTGTCCTGCTCTTCGACTTGAAGTTTTTCGCGAATCATGTCAGCCAACGTTTTCTCCGGCTCGTACTCAGCCTCCATAAGTTTCCTGTTGAACTTCTCTTGAGCTTCTTGCCGCTTTTTGAGCGCTTCTAACTTTTCGATAAGTTGCTGAGCAAATTCTTCTGTTGTCAACTGCGAAGACTGATAACAAAACAAAACCCCCTGTTATCATCAATTTCTCCTGTCAATTCCTACCCTCCCCCACAGCAAAACGATACTCACAAAGTCCTTGACTCGTTGAGTCCTCGGAATCAACAAGGGAGTTGTGTCTCGATTTAAACTTGCATTTTCTTTCATGGCCTTTAACTGTCTTTGATGTTGCAGTTTTGTCATTTTTTGAGGGCACGTAGACATTCCATCTCTGAAATATAAAAAACAACCTGCTTAGAACTTCTTCCCACAGCCTTTTCAACCCCTCCTTCCACATTGACAACAAACTTAAATGCACCGGTGCTGAGAAAGTTAGTAAGCAGAAAGGTTAATGGTGGTAGAGTCAAAAGAATAGAATCCAAACTTGTTGGAAATGTGACAGTGCTGGTTTCAACAAGTGCTTGTGTCGACTTTGACTCATGATTTTCGAAACTTACACTGAGTTGTCAGTACATGACATTGCGTCAGAATCTGTTCTCGCATCAGAGCTTAATGACTGTAATTCAGAATCTTGTCTGGACACGGGATTATAAGAAGAATACACTTTCGTGTTCATCTGTGATCCGTGCTGTAAATAAACCCTATATTCCACGCAAAAATAAAAATAAATAAATAAAATAAATAAATAAAAAATAAATAAAACTATCGATTAAATAGACTCCATTATTATGTCAGGTTCCTTTATGATTAAATTCATAGATAAATTTTTAATCAAAACAAAAATTATAACTCGATAAAATAAAATAAAATAAAAACATTTATTGATTAGTTTGAACACTTATAACGCCTCGGTTTCTAAACGATTTTGAAAACAACAGCGATTTAACTTACCCGGCATAAGCTTCAGGTTTAGGCCGTACTTCGAAAGCACGACGGCTTTGTGTAGCTACTAGTGTGTCCCTTGTAAGGGGTAATGATTCTGTATTAACTTCAAGCTCTGTATCCTCGAACAAAGTGGGGAGGAAGTTGCATGGTCCGCCGCTCAAACCGACATCGCGACCAGCGCTACTGGAAGAAGATCCAGAGCCAGATCCAGAACCTGAACCTGAGCCTAAAATCAAAGCATTTCCTTTAAATTTCCTTCTACGCGATATTTTCATCATGTGACAACGAACAAACGCGATTAAATACTAATTCTTACCGGATCCGGAAGAACTGGAGTAGTCTTGGGGGATTTGTTGCAAATAATTTAGGTAAATATCTGACTTAAGGAAATTCGGGTAAGTGGTTGCCGTGATGCGTTTACCGACATCGGCTTGGACTGAATCGAAGACTCCCTTGTCGAACAAATTCTGACGAATTCGTGTCATCACCTCACGACGCAAATCCTCGCGGATAGCCAAGGAGGGAGACATGATGAATTTTCTGCAAAACGATTTGGAGTATGTAAGTATTATTCACTTCATAGCCATAGAAATGCACTTCATTATGTCCAATGAGTGTGGTCGTAAGAGAATAAAAAACTCAGAATCAATCACATAAAGTCTCTCCTTACTTGTATATGAGTTTAATAAGGTTAACAACCAAGTCTTTGTTCGGTTGCTTTTTAAGCCCCTCACAAGCGAACCAGAAGTTGAGGGCATCAGCGTGTGCTTGACCTTCTCGTTCCAAATACCTGTAAAAGAGTATAAAAAAAACTCCAGAAATCTGTGACTCAACACCTTACAATTACATTCCCTACTCCCTGAATAAAATAAGACATTTAAACATCACTCAAAGACCAGATACCTTCTAAATAATTCAACGCCCTCTGTGTCTTGCAGCAAGCAAGACAAATTCTTGGCCCACAACACACAAGCTGGTGGGGACCGATTCCCTTCGTAAAAAGGTGTACAACTTCCATAATTGGAGCAGCTTCCTTCTGGTTCAAAACCGAGAGGCGCATTCCCCTCTGGAACATAAAGAAAATTTCTTTAACAAAATCCGTAACAATTAAAACAAACAACATTCGACTGACGATATAATAAATAAAGAAAGGAGGGCTCGGGATGATACTTACCCACGTTTCCAGTCGAATGTACGTTAGAAGATCGAGGAGTATATTTATATACAGATGAGGAATTTGTGAAAAATGTGGGGGTATTGCTACAATAGCCGGGATCGGTTTCTTCACCCGGCACAGGCGGTCTTGGCGAATTTTCGTCAAAATCACCGACTCGACTGCGTGCAGTCGGCCGACTCATGATTCTCCCAAGCCAACAGTAAAGACTCACTCCTGTTATTCATTGCACACCACCTGAAACAGAAAACAATAAAATTGTACAACCCATAACAAGGAATCATTCATAAAAAGAAGTAAAAGAAGACAAAGAAAGTACTTAAGTCTGCAAAAAGAAATAAAAACAAAAATTAAAAACTTCCCCTTCAAACATCGTAAGGGAAAATTTTGAAAAGATGGTTTCATCGAGCATGCTCAATGCCACAAGAACTACATCTCAAAAAAAAGTCCATCAATAAAACCATCAAACAAAGAGGGGGGAAAATCTCAAAAACCCAATCTCCTTTTACCATGATCATGTTCATATCTGACACTTTTTGCCACTCAAAAACATGATTCCAAAACAAAACCTTATAAAACTTAATTACCATCCTGTTTTAAAGAATGGGGGCTCCACACCATCAATTCCTCATCAATATTATTTCACCAAAATAATTTTTTGTAAAATTTTATTTCACTTAAACTAAACAAATAATCCCTGTAGCTAAACTTAATGAAAGTCTATTCACTTCTAGATCCACACTTTACACTACAACCTCACACAAACTATCTAATCACAAATTAATTTCAGTATTTTATTTTAAAACTTATATTATTATTAATTAGGTGATTATAAAGGTGATGACTTTCATAATATTTACACACAAATTTTACTCATCTGTGAATCTTTTCAAACAAATAAAAAGGACCCTCCTCAAAAAGAATATTATTAAATTTCAATCTCTTTTATTCGGAACAACAAAAAGACCTCGATCTTAATTTTTTTTGCTTCATTAAACAATAAATTATGATTGGCAATTCAATACAAATATGATCCACTATTTTATTGTATTGTTCGTTTCCTTCCTTCCCTGTAAAAATATTTTGATCTACACATCCACCACTGATTTTTTTATTTTTTAACAAGTGAAGCTTCGAGAACAAACTATTGAATTTGCTCGCTCCCTTTCAACACTGATCCCAGGCTATCACCTCACTCTGCGCAAGCGTTTACCATTTTATCCTCTTACACAATTCCATCCCCTCGGTTTCTTTTTCTCTTCTCCAGCCTACAATGAAATCATCCTTTGTTCCATAAGGGCAATTTCTATGTAAACACCATCTGCTTGAATTATAGATTTTTCTTCTTCCCAATAACCGAAGGGAAATCCTCTTCCACCAAGTTCTGACTATATCAATTCAACAACAGAAAATCAATGATTTGGATATGAATCAGTGAATCATTTCCATGCTTATGATTCATCAGTTTTTTCTTCTTACTTGAATAAAATCTTTGGACTTGAATTTGAGAACTATTCCAAAAAGGTGTAGGAATGATATTGTCTTGATTCAAACAAAGTGATGCATTTTGAATTAAAATTACTTTCAATCCACTATTATGTATTGTAAAACCCTACCAACTGTTATAATTTACAGTTTGTGTTGGTTAAACTAAAGTTTGAGTGAAACTACTCCAGATATTATTGAAACTAATGTCAAGACATATAAACTTATATACAGCATTGCATTTGGTTAACCTAACCTTAACACACAATTAATACTATTTATAGACATCATGATGTCTTTTGTGATTTAAACCTATAACAAATCAAACCAAACAATTTTACATCACTAAAACAACAACAACGTTTCTATTTGGATTAGACTTCTTGCTAGAAACCAAACACAAACCTTAGTTGTAAAAACAACGAGTGAACAGCCATGTTAAGTCTTCCAAACGGTTGATGCCAACCTAACCTAAAGGAAGACAACCCTAACAGTTGAAAAAACGTCTGCTCCTTATGACAATGAATCATTCGTCACACACAAAGAAAAGAGCGACAATGAGGACAATCGTCTTCTTTCCTTCCCATGACGGTTGGACAACACCAAGACCCACAACCTCTTCCTGATTCCAAGAATTTTTTAATCAAAACCTCCGTTTTTTATTTTTCCCCCGTTTCCGTTTTTGGTTACTCCAACCAATTTCCATCTTAAATAAATGAACCTCCTGAAAGTCTGAATTAACTTCCTCCCTTTTTTTGCTAAATATAATATTTTCACAACAATTTTATGGACCATAACTGTCAATAAATTAAATTAAATTAACATCGAATCAATAAAAAAAAATATTGACCGAACTATCAAACCTTTTGTCAGACAGGTATGGGTGCAAAACGACTACCAATAAAGCGGATACTCATTCATTTATTAACATCCCAACGAGAGACCAGCTATAAATAAGTCTCATCTATAACTTCATATTATCGATTTTGCTAACTTGTTAACAGATAAAAACAAAATAAACAAACTGGGTGTTTAAAAAAATTGAGCCAAAAAAAAAGGAACCATATACCCATACACAAAAACTCTACCCCCCGCCGCCGCCGCCGCCTCCCCAAAGACTTTGGATGCTATTCCATCTCAAAACAGAGACAGAATAAGCAATAAAGAGAGGCGCGCCCGCAACAATAAAACTTTTATCAAAAACAACAAAATATTTGGAGAAACGATTACCAAGTCGTAAAATATATATTTTTATATATACAAAGCGGTATATGACACCATCAGAGACCTGGGTGAAATATTGGCGTCTTAGAAATAATACAAGCAATCCCTCAGACATCCTCTAGAGATAAAGAAATCGATTTTTGATAGGCGCCATAAAAAAAGTTATCAACTTAAAAACCTTAACCGTCTAATCCGATGCCTTCTCAAACGAATTAAATTTTTTTTTCTCTCTCTTTAATTTGACAACAATCATTTCTAAGAAACCAAATCAATTTGAACACATGACAAACTCAGTCAACTATATACTTCTCCAAAAAAAATAAATAAATAAATAAATTCTCACCTTATTAAAATGTGAAATCTAGCAACCAGTGATCCAATAATTTTTTATATGTTTTGAATTTGGTATTGAAAAAAGTCAGAATCGAAAGCTTTCTCGAGAAACTTGATGACAGCCTAAGTTAATTCTTCATTGGGCACTCCGGAACTCTTTAAAAGCACTGTAACAGACCAAAAATGAATAAGGATATTAAAAAGAGATCGCTAAACAATTAAAGGTTACTTATTAAGTCACCATTAACATTTCTTACACATACGCACACACGTGTATTAAATATTCTCTTCTCGTTCACGCTTATTTACAGGTAACGCGTAAATCAGTGCGAAGTGTCTCATAAAAACGTTTTCGAACTTTTTTTTTCTTTTAATATACATATATATTATAGACACATATTAGACGGAACGTTATTGTACTACCTACATTTATCGCGGCTTTTAAGTGTTATTTTTTATTAGCTTTTTTCTTCTTTTTGTTACAAAATGGACCACCGACTTGTTTTCTTGTTTACAATTCTCCCATTGAGTATCACGTCGACATTTGTCATTTTCTGGTGACTTCGGTTAAAAAGAAATAGAAGAGAACCATTTCCCTTGGAATTTCTATTCTATTTCTTATTTTTAGAACGATTCAAGGTCTTGTCAAGTGACAGATCTACTCAAACCTACCCCCTCTCGATTTTGTTAGAGGTGACCAAGACCCATTTAACCGTAACCATCTCTTATTGCTCGCATTGCAAAACTTGTCTAATTCGCGGCATACACGCGACCCGACTGAGGTATTAATAAAATTCTCAATGTCTCTTTGATAAGCCTTCTGGCTAAACCGTTAAATACAACAGAAATCAACAAATTATCTTCTCAGAGGTTTAACATAAACACCCATAAAATCAGGGATGACCAAACACCGTCCCACTCAAACCTGATGTTTACCCCCACCACCCCTCCCTCCCAAAAAATCAAAGGAATCCCTGACCTAGACAAAATCTATTCGAACCCAGCCGTCACATTCGGACTTGGATGCGGATCATTCTTATCATACTTAACATATTCATGACTCAAAAACTGCAAACGAAGCCGACAGAAAAAAGAAAACAACTTCGTTTCTCACGGTTCTCAAATCGATTAAGAACGAAATACGAGAGAGAGAGAGAGAGAGAGAGGAAAGACGCCGACATTACAAAGGAAAAGTGGATTTTGTTTACGGAAGACACACAACTACACAAGATGTTTGTCGCTTTATCAACAAACGATAAGACTCGTGTTTTGGGAGAATTAATACCGAGTCGGTTGTGCACTGTAAGCAAATCTTTCATCTCTCACCTCTCTCGGAACCTTATCGAATAAATTTTCTTTTCTCATCGGACCATCCTGGAAAGGAAATATATCAATGGACTGATGACGCAACGATATTGTGCTTCTTTAATTGGCAACGGTTGCGCCTAAACCTGTTATCGGCTTAATTACTAATTAAAGTAAAAATTAAATCTCAAATTTTTTAATTAGTTATTTTGAGGATATCCCATCTATGACAGATGGTCTAATGGTCACGTGACCTAACAGAGAATAATTGCTAATGCGATCTGTAAAGGGAATATTAGCTGGCTGAAAAAAAATATCAACTCAGGTTTAGTCAGTACCTCTAATTACAGGATTGAGTTTTGGAAGTGAGATTGTAAATGTTATAACCTTCATTCTTGTATAAAGCCATAGATATCAATGAATAATTATATATACGTAAAACTAACTTACATAAACGGTTGATATACTGGTTCTTGACGGATATTTAAAGGGAAAATCCAAATCTAGAAAGTGATTTTTGAATTTCATCCATTTTACCTCCAACAAACGACAAAAACACATTTCCAACGGTCACAACTTTCTGCACTTCCCAACATTCTTAATTCCTAGATAATTGTTTTGGTATACAGATAGATTTGATAGGCTTAACAAACTGACTTAAAGCTTATTTTCCAATTTTTCTCAACAGGAACACATACAAAACCCCCAAATATCTCGAGAGCCAGCCACTTTTCTTTTTCTTAGTATACTTTTAAGGCGACTCCTAGTTTCCAAAAGCTCGTCGCTAGTTAAGTTATCCTATCAAGTTTGACTGGGGGATTTAGCACTGATAGACCAAGTCAAATCATCAAACAGTACACAGGGTATACAAAACGGCAAACACTCGCACCCTTCGCACATTTTGAAACCAACGGACGAAAATTGAAACCGAGGGCCCGAAACCGAAGCCGCACTTTATTCAAACTCTGACTGAAGTTTCCACGCGAGAACCGCCAGGCACTACAACAACGTTCACAAAATTAAAAAGCCAGGCACACACACACAAAAAACCCACATGTACGAACCTAATCCAAAAAGAATTTCAAGATCTGATCCGGGGTTGCGGACCCGAAGCAAAAACTTCAAACAAAAATCGGACGGACGGTAAGGGATGAAATTAAAAGCGAATATTTACTTTTTGAAAATGCTCGGAGAAACCGGCCTTCTTACGATGCCGTGCCTGAACTCAACCAGAAAAGGCCGTTGTTTGGAACTCGACTAAAATTTATTTGTACTCCTCGGTCATAGTGTTATTACCGCACGAACCAACCTTCCTAAATTTCACACATTGTAAAAAACTCGACTCAACCTAAGAAGAACCTACTTTGAACCTTCCTCCACACTTCCGACGCCGTTTTTTATTCCGTTCGGCCTATTATACGGCAATGATAATCGCTTCTTTCAAA
Source organism: Columbicola columbae (assembly GCA_016920875.1). Classification (NCBI taxonomy): domain Eukaryota; kingdom Metazoa; phylum Arthropoda; class Insecta; order Psocodea; family Philopteridae; genus Columbicola; species Columbicola columbae. Next base: position 6,641,975 of record JADMLL010000001.1, on the reverse strand, counting down.
AGAACATCTAGTACTGCTCGGAAGAATAAAACGGAAACTTCTCTTCTAATGCATACCTGAACGATGCAGAAATTAAACTTTTAAGGTTCTTCATTTCATTACCAAAAATTTTTCATTAAGCTACCGACCTTTACTTGAACCTGAGTCGTTCAACTTAAAGTTTAAATTTTCAAAACCCGGAACTCAGGACAAATTTAATTAAATCCACTCACAGCACCCCAATTAGGTCTCGTTTTATGCGTTTTGAAAACGCAAACATAACAAACACTGTCCTTCAAATGGGTTCTAATACCCTTAACACGCAACTTGGGTTTACTATCTCTTTTACTGGAGTCACCAACTACCGCGTAAAACGAAACTTCTGACCATGACTATAATACTCAGCAATGCATCAACACTTGATGACTTAATTTCCGTTCAAATCAAACTTTTGATCTGTACTACAGTCTTGATTTCCATTTAAACAAAAAGCCCCACAAACCTCATCCAAAGAAAATCTCAAAAATCGGTGCGCCACTTTTATATACCAAACAAGAGGCAAGACGAAAACAAATCCCATGAAAGGCTAAAAGGACCCACAAAAAATCAAGGCGCACGTTTACAAAGAAACACGAACCCAAGTCGATGGCTGCACAAGTGGATTCCGCGGTGCGAGCCAAGAACTCAGTTCAAAGGAAAGCCGACAATCCGCCTCAAGGTGTACCTTGCCTGCTTCGACCATTGCAAGGTACTTCTGTACAATGAATTTTGGTCCTGTCCCTCAAGTTTAGCTTACTCGATAGTACGATAAGAGCGGAGCGCATCATAAAAACCCAGGCTCAAATTATATCCCTGAATTTTGTATTTATACTAAAGAAACTGATATTACCAATTATTTCGACGAGGAAAAATTTTTGTTTCCTTTCCTCCGCAGGGAGAGGATATATATATGAAAGTAAAATCTGAAGGAAATGCTTTTTGGGGGAGGTAACTAAGAAGTAAATAAAAAGAATTTTTGGACGGTTAGGGCTTAAGTACCAATCAGAGATAACCAAAATTCATTTGAAACAAGATCGATTTATTTAGTATAGTCATACAACATGGCGTAAACAAATCTCCATATTAAAGTGTTAATCGAGGGCAGAAAAACATTGACAAGGTAAAAACCCATCGATATATTTATTTACGAAAAATTACGATTACGAGAAGATTGAAAAGCTATTTAAAAAGTCGTCGCGTGAATTTAAATAATGAAACATCCAACAGAAAATTTTCCAAAATGACGAGTCAAGATCACCGGGTTGAAAAAGAAAATTTCTGCATCGCGAGGTACTTTGTAAAGTACGACACAGCCCACAAAAACAAGTCGGTATCTTAAAAAAGACAAAGGCATGGTCTTTTGAGTGAACCGCATTCCGAAATGGTAAGTGCATGCTTTAAAGACCAGTTCGGTACCTCAAATCGAGATACTCCATGTTTCTCAACTAACAAGTCCTTCCTAGTCGGATGCGTTTCAAGGAAATGTCTTCAAACAAGATGCTTTCTTTTAAAAATCCCTCTTCGACAAATAAAACGCACGCCATTACACATTCACAATGCGTCTCGACTTACTGTTATCCATAATTCGTCTTCCACCAGCCACTTACTCGGACATTGTTGACCGAAATATGAGTGCGGGAAGGGGGCAGAAAAAAAAATTGGCAGAATATTAACTGTTAACAGGCTAAACGTGATGAACTCCTAAAAGGAATGGTAAACAAGATATCGGAAATTCCAGAAGACGTGACACAGCAAACAAGGAACCCATTTACACTCTTGACTTATTAACAGGGATCAAATTACACTTTTTCTTTTTGGAGAAACTGCCGAACATTCTGGAAAGAACTCTTGACCAACGCATGTTTACTAACTGCTGACGGAGTTAACCGTTCAATGCAATACTTAAAACAAAAATCAGAGCTTGAGCAAAAAAGAAAAACAATTTAGTTTCTAAAAATAGAAAATATGAGGATTTTTCAAAAACAACATAGATATGACCATTTAACTGTCAGTTTTGTTTTCCTTTGGATTCTGTCAACTTGAAGATTGTGAACTACATATACAGATAAGTTTGATTAATTAGATAATGGATCAAAGTGAATTGAGCCTTTATTTAAAAAAGAGAGAAAATTTTCTTTAAAGCTTTTCCTCATAATTCTTTCCTAGAATGTCTTTTCATTCAAAACTTTCATACCTTAAAATTTATTTATGTCAAGTGACTAGTACAGCTCTACAATTAAAAAGTGAGTGGTGATAGTAAAAAGTTATCTGAGATATAAGACCCATACAAGAAAGTAAAATGTACTAGTTTTGCTTAAGTGACAGGTTTGTAAAGAGAAAAAAAATTTTTTTTACTTTCAAACTTTAAATCAATACAAATCCCATTGCTCAAATAATTTCTTTAAAAACATTGCAAAACCATTTTTAAGGGAATTCAAAAGGTTCCGATCATCAAATATTTTTTATTTTTGAATATCCTACTCATAGTATCGAAACTTGAACTGCTTTACTCAAGACTAAAATCTTTTGTCCTGTGAAAACCAAAACAAATCTTTGGATTCTGTGACTGCTTAAGACTACTAACTACACTTCTTTATATCTTTTAATCTTTGAAAAATTATATTAAATAGCCATTTTAAAAATCAATTATTCATTACTTTGAAACACTTAACATTCAGGTTTCTCATTAGTTTATCAAAAACAAATACACATGAACAATTGTTCAAAATAAAAAATAAGGGAGTTAAACGAATCAACACCTAAGATATTATTTCAATTCTTTCTCCGTAGATACTTAAGAGTAACTTCAATAAACGCAGAGACTGAGAAATAAGTTTGAACATTGAGCTTTATTAAAAAAATATTTTTGGAAATGAAACAATCTCCAAAACTAGACCTTTCCACTCACAATACAAGTCAAAATTTATTAATTAGCAAGAGAAAAATCGACTGAAATATTACTTGTTGACAGTTATATGAACCGTACTAAATTTTTGTGCTCGTACGTAAAAATTTTTAATGAAACTGTCAAAATAAAACCCAAGTGACCGAATGTGGAACCTCCCCACCCAATAACTTTCAGTTCCGATCTAATTAAGTACGGGTTAAAATTTAAAACTAATAAAGCCGACGAAGACGTTTTTGTTGATAAATTTGATTTTAAGAAAACATGCACGAGCAATAATTCAAGGAAACTGGAAAGAATGAAGATCAACTCAGCAAATAAAATAAACAACACTTTGCTGCTGTAGTAACCTACCTTGTGGTTTAAACACGTAATCTAATGCAATAATAAAGTTCAGCACAATACTATAACTGAAAGCTTTAGTATAAATTATACTTTTAACAAACAATTAACAATAACGAAGGAATTAAAAATAAATACACGGTAAAATTGTGAAAAACAATTGTCAACAGTCGGATGCTCTCGCCATTTTGGCTTTCTTTTTTTCCATTACGCAGAGCCTCCTAGATTCGATTGTATAAACTTTTGAAATTCGATTTTACATACTTTATGGGTTATTGTAATTATTAAATCTTTATACTGGCTATTAATTTATAATTCTTTCTTCTAAAATTCTTTTCAAAATTATTATTTTTAATTAGACTGTATGTAAGATATTTTGAAATTAATTAAAGGCATTTTGTCTAAAACATTGAAGTCTTAAATTTGGCGCCTAAGGACCAATATGTAAAAATGCTTTTATATAGTATAAGTTAGTATTTCCATGGTATTTTCCTTAGTATTTTTCATTATTCATCACTTATCTAACATTTGATCAGTTTAAAGATAAAATATACAGAAACTGAAGATATCAAAGATGAAATGTGGAAATGAAAAACAATGATTTGTTTAGATACTTTTTATTCATATTATATTGATAATATATTTTGTATTTATATAATATACTGAAATATTTCTACTCGAAACCCTTTCAAAACTTAGTTATCCCCCTAAAACTTTCGTTTTGGAACCAAATTTTTAAACGCATTCAACAGGCTTCAGAGCATTTTTGAACACTAAATCCTACATCAGGAAATCGAAAATTGGCAATATTAATCAATATTACTCTTATTTTCTCAAAAACATACAATTATTCTACAAGAGCGTTTAAATAGAAATCTAAAGGCGAAGAAAAACTAAAAAAAGCGTTGAGGTAATAAAAGTCGAGATCATATAGAAGGCTGTGTATGAATCTCGTGAGACAAACACCATTGCCATTTGCAAACTCAACCTTACACTTTCCAAACACCTGAAGAAGGAAAAAGAAATCGGATCAGAAAAATAAAAACAGCAAAATAATTTTCGAAAGATTTAAACTGTATTTATACTTAAATTTTCACACAAAAAAAAATTTAATGCACATTGTTTTATAACTATAACGAAGTTCTGAAGCATATTTAGATTTAGTTCAAACAAGAGAAAAGGAAAAGTTAATGCGGATTTAACATTCTTCTACCTCAAAACATATTCACTCTGTCACATCATAAAGTAATAATATATCATCTATATAGTTTGATACAGAAACCTAAGGCATTTAAAGATAGTATAAATAATATAAATTGATAGATAAAAAGGAAAGTTAGTTTCTATTGTCTGGTGCCTAGATGCCTTAGAACAATTTTGATTTGAATTAAGATTCGATGAATTTATTTAATTACAGATAATAAACAGAAGAAATGACTCGAACTAAACATGCCTCAGAATAAAATCAGTGCGAATAGACATTGATTCTTTTGTAATCTGTCACTGTTAAAATCCATACTGAGTATCGAGAAATATATTCAGAGGAATGAAACATAACAAATAGGAAACAATGCTTTTAATTGCAATATTAGAAATTACATAAATTTAGAAAGTATATTATTAACTTAGATTGGAATACATATATATTTAAAAAAAAATTGCGAAAGGAAAAAAAAACTAATAAATAAATAAAGGTACAATAAACGTTTTTTTTTTATCGAATTTTCAAATAATCGAAATAATTAAAGTATGAAAGCATTTTCTTCGGATTAACAATACCGAAAAAAAAATTCTATATTAATTTTAAATAATAGGAACTAGTTAGAGCTTACTTTTCTCAACTAACATTTTCATAAACAGTAATTTCATCAAAATCCATTCTTTTGTACTAAAGTATACTTCGAAGTATTCTCACATTCAATTGGCAGATTATATTTCGTTAATTGAGGATGAGAACCATGACACTCAAGATCAATAGGTTCATCCCTTTGCGAGAAATCTAAACGTTTCTGTCGAGGTTGCGCTTAAACAAATAAACAAATATTTACAATTTAATAATTTAACTGACAAAAATCCTTTATCAATAATTTAATCACTTACAATACAAAATGACAATCAGAAAAAAAGAGATTTAATATTGAAAATAATACACAAAAACTGACTTTTAGCACAATTATATAGCTACACAATCAGCATCCAATTTTTTTCTTTCAGTGTCTTCTTCCAAACTTCTCCTACTATTCAAAAAGTCAGCTAAACATTTAAAGAAATCGATCCGAATTTAAAGAAAATATTATACAGGAGTATTTTTATCAAAAAAGAGGAGAAGAGGAAATTGAGAGATGATTTATTTACTAGCTGCTTTGTACATCTACAATGTTTCGAAAAGCTGCTAATGTTTTCCTGAGGGTTAAACAAAAACCACGTGATGCAGGTAGCAGAGGGAATTCCGGTTGATCGGCTATCGTTTCTAGATTCACAGAAGATCTCTCCCATTCTAAGTTTCGAATGTCTGTGGCATTCAATTGACCGTCTGCATTTTCTTCTGCTCTTACTGAGCAATTCTTTTTCCCGTCCGAGGAGATGTCTTGTTCAGGTTTCGACCCGGTTTCCACGTTCCCATCGCATGAATTCCTACTCACAGTTTCATTGTGTCTCTCTGAGATGTCCAGCCATTTGTTTAGTCTTTCAACGAATCTAAAATTAAATTTTTTTTCTTCAAGAATTTGGACTAATAAATTAAGAAAGAGAGAGATGATTAGGCTTCGATGTAATAAGATTTTTGTTTCTCTTTAAAAACTATTAAAAACAAAAAAGGGAGTCCACGGCTGATTGAAACAAGTTTTGACTACAAAAAGGGGTCCATTTGGGAAGCACTGTGTTACATCCAAGGGAGAAAAATGGGATTATGACTCAAATATTAGAATAAAATTACCTTTAAGAAGGGAACTTACGAACTTATATGCTAGGACTTGAGCCGTTGGCTACAGAAATTGATTAACTTCACCTTATATATATACAGTCAATACGTTGACACCGACGTGCATCACCGATGGGTCATTCTTCCCTTTCACGAAATAGGTGGTGCAAAATTGGCTTGTATTACTTATTTCTATTTTTATTATATTTATACAAAAGTAATTTTTCTTTATTAAAACTTAGGTCAGTAAATATACAAATTGACCGACTGGGTATCCTGTGCATATATTGCGGCGAGTAGTGTAACATGACACAGCACCACCCCCAAGAACGAACAGTGAAAATCCCCGCCGGCGTCAACGTGTTAAGTTAGTGGAAAGAACCCTTAAGACTATCAAAAGTCTGTCTTTAATGCACGACCTAGAGTTCAAAATCAAAATTGTTCATTACCTGTCAGTGTTTTGAGCAAAATGCTGCTTAATTTCGTCAACAAATACTTCGGGCGGATGAATATACATTTTAGTCATGGCTTGAACAAGCTTTAATATAGCCATTTCGTTGTACATTCGTGAATTCTCCTGGCCTTGCTGAGTACCTTTCTGCCTTTCATATCCCGCTTCGTTAAAATAAGGTTCATTGACGAGAATAAGGCCTGGTAAAAGAGAAGGAAACAATATAAGTTATGATTTCTAGTGTCAGAGAACAGCTTCAAAATAAATTTTTGTCTTTGCAAAAATTCTCACCTTGAATCGACACGATGACTTGTAAAAGATTTGAGTTAAGCGTCCATACTTCCGTTCCCTTTCCGCTCCAAGTTCCCAGCAACGAAATACAAACTTTTCCATCTTCGTACAAGTTAGGATTGAGACGATCTGAACAGTAGCTCAAATAATGACATAAAGGAGGTGCTCTGGGATAATCACTGGGTAATTGGAAATCAAAAACAAACAAACCGTCTTCGTAGGGAGTTTTCTCGGGACCACGAATCATGACTGAGTATAAATCCTGAGGATGATTAAAAACATTTTATTAAAACCAGGTTTAATGCTCACCTTCGATTAAAGTCACCATTTATGGATATTACAACCTACCGTTCGGTCTTCGAATCCTTTCACCCAAATCCCGGGTGGCAATGAATTTTTCAACAGTGTTAACTCTTTCTTTATGGTTCTATAGAACAATCCAGGATCAGACATTTGACACATAGTCAACTTATACTTATGACTATTCGGAGCGTTCGACATAATTGAAAATCCTTCGCCGCTATTTTTGACCACGTCCTCTTTGAGATCAACCTTCTCCTCCAATGAGTTTGTTTCAGTCTTTCCCTCTTTTTCTGCCTCAAATATATCCTCGACTTCTTCGGATTTTGGATCCTCCACAGCCTCATCGTTTTCATTATCAACCTCGCTGAGCGTCACCGGTGCTTGATCGCCTTGGAATCTTCGCGTTACTTCTGCGTGGGCTTTAACCAACTGACACTTGATTAAGGCGCATAATTTCGCGCACACTTGCGAAGCACTCTGGTCATTTGAATTGGAATCCAAATTGGATTCTCTCTCCGCGCAGACGGTGGGTAGTGATGATTGAGTCTGATGTTTTACTTTTCCGCCGGTGCGTTTCTCTGACGGACCGTGTAAGGATCGACTTCCCATCACTCCGAATATGTAAGTCCCTTTCTTCGAGTCTGTTATCACTCTATCGACAGTATTCATTTGATGAGGATCGGCTACCTTTAAAATATTCGCGTTAGACTTTGACAAACAATCGCAGTTGTCGGTTAACGAGGTTGTGTCTGCGGATGCGGTGGAATGTTCGAAAACTCCGCTGTCATCTGCAGAAGAGCTTTGTACCAGTTGACCGTTGGCGCTTCCGGGAGATTTATCGTTGGCAGACGAGCATTCGTCTTCAGTGCTCCCGTTGTTCGCATTACCGTCGAGTTTTTCAAGGGCCAATCTCGTTCCGGGTATTATCGACTTTGTTTTGAACATAGCCAACTGATCGATTTCTAGTTTATCTAAATTCCTGGTATTTTGCTCTAATATTTTCTTACCCAGGGTGTCACTTAAGCTATCTATTGTTTTATTCACCCGTTCTATATCTTCTGTGATTTCTCCGTTCAAGTCAAATGTTTTCTTTGTTTTTTCATTATTCAATACATTATTGACTAATATTTTATTTTTCTCAGCCTCATCGCGGTCATCTTTGGTTTCTTCTGGTAAATGTTTGTAATGAGCAGACTTATTTTCTTCAGCAATAGCCGCGCACGCGACAGCTGCTGTTGAATTCATTTTCTCTCCTTCGGGTGTCTTTTCATCGCTTTCGAAATCGTAAGACACGATTATTTTTTCGCTTTCCTTTTGTGACAAAAGCTTGGAGGGTGAGCTGTCGTTGGGATTTTGAAATAAACGTGAAACCTGTTCTGCCACTTTGGAAGTAACGCTCGCTCTTCCCCTTTCCCTCACCCTTTCGAGTAAGCCTCTGAAATTGTTCTCGTGAAAAAATGACGTTCCCATTAATTTATCTAGGTATCTACAATCTTTGTACACTTCTAACAATTTTTTCATAATCTCTATAGTTTGTAAAGCTGGATTTTGTGTAAACAGTTCTTCTAATCGTGACATGGCGATGCGAGCTTTCTCTATATTTGCTGCGAGCTTGGGTTTTATAGTTTGATCGATGATTTCCTCTTCTATCACGGAACTGCCTTCCGATTCAGTTTCCCACGAACCCTCACTGCTACCGTCATCCCATAATTCTCCTTCATCCGATTCGTAATCGCCAACTTTATATAAATCTTGTGGCCAGCACATGCTGGCGTGTCCGTCAACCCACCAAACAAAAACTCTTCCTTCTGGATAATTATCCAAGACCTGCAAATGCAAAAAAATGGTTGACATTTACGGTTACGAAACACTCATTCTTTACTACAATATTTAACTGAAATGATAAAACAAATAATGATGATGACAATATAAATGCAATTTACCTGACCAGCAGTGCAAGTTGCATCTTCGCCTTCAAAATTTGCGACTCTAATGGTTACTGTACCCGGACGATACTGGAAGTCTGGGTGGTCTTTTAAATCGTAAACACTCACTTCGCTCTGTTCCAATCTCGTCGGGTTAGGGTCTTCGGCAGATGTATAAGTGTGGAACCAATTAACAATGGCGATACGTCCAGCATGATCGACACTTTGAACCACACCATACACCTATAACAGATGAAAGTTATAAACTCAACCTCAATTTGAAATTCTCCTGAGTTTTAATACAAATAAATTCATCTACGACTGAATATCTGTTTAGTTTAAAAATACTTGCCCTAAGACATCCATCATCTCTGTTTTCCATGACAAAATCACCGGGGAAAAACTCTTGGTCGTCCAAATGATGAATGGGATACAGGTCGGTCGAAGGGATTTCTTTTTCCACAGTTCCATCTTGCCAAACAACGTCTGCTTTGGATGATATGGCAAGAGTTTCCACGATGAGCCTTGTGTTGGGTTTTAAAACAACGTTTGGTGCTTTTCGTCGTGCTCGGCGTAGTTTCTTGAATTTCAAAACTCTTGTCATTAAAGTCGGACTTTTTTTCTTTCTTCCAATAGCTCCGCCGCCACCTCCTGAAAAATGAAGTTTGGATCAAGTTAAGCTTAGAGCACGGTTATCACGAACTGTGGCACAATCTGTATAGTCGGCCCACAATTATACTGACCCGCTGACGAAGAATTTGAAGACCAACCAGAACTAATAGAAGCAGTGTCATCTTGGCTAGCGCATTCATCTGTTTCCCAACCATCTCCAGGACCGGATTCTACAATTTTGGATTGAGTAGAGCTCTTATCTTCAGAATCTTCAACATGACCACAATCATTTGTGGGAATTGTCTCAATTGTGATTTCTTCATTGATTCTTTTATCATTTGAATGTGCTAAAATTTCGACAACGTGACAAATAGGGTAGTGTAAAATAAATTATAATTTTTAACGAGAGAGATTTAAATACCTTTATAAACTTTTTTGGAATTAGATTTTGGTCCATGAGGTGCTTTCTGTAGTATTAATTGTTTCTGTTGCATCCTCCATGTTTCTTTGGTCATTTGAATATCATTTTCTTTAAATGTGTAAAAAACTCGATCTCCAATTTGTAATGTACATGGTTCAAACACATCTAACAGTTTTAATTTTTTTAGGTCTTCTCCACAAATAACTTCACTTGGTTGTTTTTTCATATCACAGGATCCATCTGGAGAGTATGCATGACACTGCCAGTGAACTGTGACTGAAGCAGTTTCAACATTTTCCACGATAACCTGCAAGCAACAGTAAAAGTAATTAAAACAAAATAATGTGGATCAACACAATCAATTCAGTCACACATAGCAAAGACTCCTCACCTTGACATTTCTGTGTGATTTTAATCTTAATGCCTTTGTTTCTTTTGTGCAATTTATCCATTCACCATCCTCCAATGCCTCAATGGGTCCATAAAGGATCTGTCCTGGATGGTAGTCATTCCTATGGGGAGATTCGTAGTCAGAGATGCGTCTTTCGTCTAGCTCTTCAAAGACGCATGCTTCTGCATCAGTCACCACACATTTTGAACCGTCTGCAAAACCTAGCTCGAGTTTTGAACGGACAGATTTTATTGTTCCAACCCATGAGTCCCAGCAAACAGCCACATCTGGGGAGAAATCCTAAAAGAAAATTTTCAAGTTGAGCATTAACACCATATACAATCGAATGAATTTTTGGTAAATCAACATAAGTACAACTAAATTATAATTGTAATTAAATGATGATATATAGAAAAGAATTCTTCACACAAACTTAATTGATTGATAGGTTTGTTTGTTTTCATTGACTTTAAAAATTGCAATAAGATATTTTGGATATTAGGTTTTAACGTCTTGCAATGAAAGTGGGGTTTTAAGATAAAATATCTCATCAAAACAGCATAAAAATGAATTTACCTAACAAAATTATTTCTTACAAGTAATATTTTATTGATCTGAAAGCATAAATGAAATTTTTTTTTGATACGTTTAAAACTGAAAATATCTTGACAGTTTTACTTATTCTTCAGTAAAATAATAATAAATTTAAATACATGAATGATAATTCAATAATTTCTTTGATTATTTAAAATAAAACTTTGTAAAACCGATACAGAAAAGATTTAGAATCAATACAAACTCACCTCAATGGGTTCCAAATCCCTACTAGGAACATTAATGATAACTTGTTTTGTGCCAACAACTTGGACACAGGCAGAAACACGAATGTTTCTGCAATAACCACGTTGAGTGTCTTTTCCTCGGATTAATCTCCGAACTACATCACCAGGCATTAAAGATCTGTCAGCAAGATGGACCTAAAAGTGTAATTTCAAAAGAGTTAGCTTTAAATTCTGATTAAAAAAAAAGAAAAAGGAACTTTAATGAGAGGTTAAGAACGAAAATCGATCCAAGATGAAACGTTCAAAGAATACGTTCACTAAGTGGAACCACTGAAAACTCTGGCAATATTGTTACCCACCTATGGAAATATCGATTCGAAAGGCTAAAAGTTTATCTACTATTCACATATAAAATCAATTACCTTTTTTTCATGAACGACTTCTTCGACACCACTAGGGTGCCACGCAACTCGAATGTGGCCTTTTTTCATTCGTACTCCATCTTCATTATCAGAATTTTCATCACTACTAACCAACTCAGAATTTTCTAATACCATGCCGAATTCAATGTAACCTTTTTTATTAATTCTATAAACTTCATCTTCGTAAAAATATTGGTGTTGCGCAGCCATGTTGATTTTGCTGTTGACGGACGAGAGAGTAAAACGAAATCTTTCATATGTTCAAAAGGGAAAAAAGTCGCCACTTTTCAATTTACTATTTTACTGCCAGTTTTGAAGTTAGTTTTCATATACCTCAAAAGAAATTGAAAAATTTTTAGAATACGATTTATTTCAAAATGTCGGTAAGTAAAATTATAATTTTTACAATATTCCTTTAATTGACTGTATAAGGAATATCATTAAAGCTATTGAATATCTTTTGTTAAGCCAAAAACGTTAAAATGTTTTGGGTGTCAAGCGTGGGTTTGCGTCAACTTTGAAAGCGTCAGTCAAGCGTTTTTTTTATATTCTAATATTTTCTTTATTTCGCAATGAATGTCACACAGTCGCCTTTTAACAGTTATTTGAAACAAAAAGGTATGCTACTTGACAACAATCACGTTCAATCAATCTTACTTTCATGTCAAATAACTGATTTTATATGATGACGCTCAATGGCTTGGCTTGCTATCTTTGACAGTAAATAAAGAAAGACTGAGATATTAACACGCAGTTTTTGTTCGCTCAGATAATAATGTTAGTATAATACGCTCATAATGTTAGTTGTCTTTTATGTTGGGGTGTTATAACGTGACATTGGCTTATCAGATGATGCTCTTGATTTGCTTAGATCAGGGATGGCGAACCTTTTTTGATGTCCGTGCCTCAAAGCCATAAAAATTCTGTTTTTAAATAGGTGACGTGCCACAAATAATTTTTAATTAATTTCTATCTTATTAAACTTATTAAAAAATAATAATTTTGTTTTTGTGCGTGCCATCAAAATTTCCAAACGTGTCACTTGTGGCACGCGTGCCATAGGTTCGCCATCCCTGGCTTAGACGTTTGTACAACTTTGACAGTCCAAAAGTTTCGCTTGATGGGTATTATTGATAGGGTAACCCCAGAATATAAAATATTTTTAAAAAAATGACGTGTCATAGTATCATCTACTGTATTATTATAGACAGATACAATATGAATATTTTCACCAATGAGACGACCAAAGTTGAAACGCAAAAAGTGCATGACCGTTAAGTTTCAACGCAGCTTATGACAAATTATACTTTGAGTTATTGAAATTTCAAATGAAGCCTTAAAAATCTTCACGAAGTAAAATTATTAACAAATTTAGAATAAAATCTCAAAGATTGACTAAAATATTTGGTTTATCTGCTTTCTTACAGACCCAGAACCTTTTTATGTTTACAATACATTATTTTTTATATATACAGATTTAACTCTCTAATTTTCAGTATTATTTTATAATTATAATAACTTTAAAATATCTTTCCAGAAATACAATTTGAGGAGTAAAAAACAACATGTTCTAACTTGCTACCAAAAGGAGGGAAGAATATGCTCTTACTTAGACCCAGTTGTGGTCATCAAAGAAAGAGTTCCTGACATTAGTCCTGCAACGTATAGATATCATATCACTAAGAATAATAATAAAAATTTAAAGAAAAAAGTTAATACTAGAAAAATAAATATTTCGAGATTAGACATGATTTTGCTGACATGCATTTTCATGACTGTTATTTTTTTAACTTTGTCACATTATTTTCAAGGTAACTAAAATAATTTATTCCAAAGGATAAGTTAACAATTTGATATAAATATTTTATCAAAAGTTTTAAATTAAATTTTTTAAATAATAAATATATAATATTTTTATTTGAATTTTTAAAATTAATTACAAAACTTTTTAAAATTGAAATTTAAACTTAATTAATCATCTTTCAGATTATTTTTGAATTTTCTAAATTTAGAAAAGTTTCTTTGTCAGCTTTTATTTCAAATTTCTTTAATCAACTGAAAGTTTTTGAATTAATGGTTTTCACAGTAGGCATACTCCAAAATTTTAAATCTAAAATCCTCGACGTTACATCTATGTACACTTACATCGGAAAGGAGACGTCAGATACATGTGAAATCCGGAACTTGGTCCTAAGTGCTTTGGATAAAATTAAAGAGGAGGAGAAGGAGAAGGAAGAGGAGGAGGAGGAGGACAGGAAGGAAAAAGGACCAATGTCTTTTATTCAGGAGCAGTGTTTGTACCTAGAAAACGGTACCAATTCACAGGATTCAGTCACAAGTGTGAATGTTATATTTGATAATGATAATCTCACAGATTACGCACTCGAAACGAAAGGTTTTTGTCTTTTCATTTTGTTTTTTAAACTTATTGATAAGATCTAACACTTCTTAAACTTTTAAAAATTCTAAGTAGACTAAGATTAAACATTTTATTTATAAACTAATACCATACAAACTTATAAAATAAGCTTCAATCCCACATTGAAGCAGTGGGACCTTTTTTTATTGTATCGGGTTGACTCTAATAGAGTACTTTCGGAGATTTTGCAAAAGTCGAAATTGAAATTGCTTTTGTTCTAAAAGTTTAAAAACGGCGGACGAGACTCGAAAAATTTTATTTCAAATTGGAACATTGGTGGAAGGGAGCTTAAAGATTCTTTGGAGCATCATCAGAATTCATACTTAAACGAGAAGCTCATTGCTTTCAACTAAATAATCAAGAAAACATTTAAAGGAAGAGTATAACGTCATGTAATCTGTTTGAAGGAAGATCTTTTGGATTTTGGAATGAAGTCATCAAAATCATCATTTTTACATTCTTGATCACTAAAATAATAATTCAAAAAAATTTTTTTACATCCAATCTGTTTCGCGCATTCAGTTTTTAAGCACCTTCAAATTATTTATTAATATACAAGATTGGACTATTAAATATCAAGATATCAAATTTTAATTATAAATATTAAATTTTAAAATCTTTAGTACTTCAATTTTACAAATATTTAATTTTTTAACGACTTAGTAATTTATTATTTATTATAAAGTATAAGTACTTAATTCCGCTACAAAAATTATCGCGCCATATTCTACGTTTTATATCAACGACGACTTGTCAACGGAAGAGAGTTATGCACGAAAATTTGCAAGAAATGGAAAAGAGTAGAACGCAGAGGTTATGTATAAAGCTGGTTGTAGTGTTGGAAGTTTTAAGCGCTCGGAGAACTTTAATTTTAAACCCATTCTAACTACCAGCTGTCTCCAAGTAAACACCTTGTAGTTGGTCTAGTTATAAGGGGATTTTGACTGGGGAATAGACCAGCGTTTTAGTCCCAGGAGCGGATGTAGAAGCTAGTTTTGTGTTAGAAGGTTAGTGGGAGAGGTAGAGAAAGTTAGTAGGAAGTGAGGGGTTGAACTTTTAGAAGTATATCAATGAATAAACTGAGGCGTAAACACCTTCGAGACGTTAAAGACGTCACTTTGGTAGTGCTAGGCAGAATCGTTTTACTGAATAATCAGTTACTACAGTTTGTATACCTCTATTTGAAGACGTTTGTGATGTATATAGTCAGATTCGTTTGATTTTGACAAGAAAATGTTAAATAATTTAGGAAGAAGTTGAATGGTATGTTGAGGGAGTGAGAAGTTAGTATAGTGACATAAATAGGTTGTAGTTGGTAGTAGACTTCTTTGGAATGAATTTGTTTTTCCTTTGAGATAAAACTTTTTTGAAATTATAAAAATTTATATTTCAGGTGCTAGAATCGTTACCACATTCGACACGAAACCCTACGGTTTCATATCGCTTAAATTCTGGGGTCTAGAGTTTGCTTCAAGCTTGTGTCACATTTACCAGAAATATTTTTATTCAAAAGCTCCTTATAGAATTCTTATGGTAAGTATAAGACCTTGTGATTATTTTATCATAACCTGTGGAGTAGTTAATTGAATGTTTCGGTTCTTGATTGGTGTAGTTGTGGCAAATGCTACTATTTTATAATTAACGATTTATTTTACTGAAAAACTTTGATAATATATATTCTTTAGTCTATTATGTCTACAAATAGAATGATCTGCAAACAAATTAGTCAAACAAGTCGTGGCCTTTGTATTTGCATTTGTAAAATTGATTTGAGTGTTTTATTTATGGACGAATTTAGCCTATGCTAGGCTAAGTATTCACTATGTAGAAAGTTAGTAGGTTCACAATGACTGGAAACATGTTAAGAAACTCTACAGTTCGACTGCCACGGAAACCTTATTTCAGTAACAACGATACAATCATTGAGGACGCATCATACATCTGTATTGAATTTCGAGTTTCAGAAGTTTGGTCGAAATCACCACGTCTGTGACAAGTAATTTCGGCGACTGTACATAAGTGCGAGGCTAAGTCCTTTAATTAGTGCTACGTTATTTTTGGGAGTCAGATTATAATAAATACTCGCAAACTTTATACTTTAGATAAAACACTCAAAATATGTGGTCGTGTCTTCTTCGATAAAATAAATTTCAAATCATGTTTACTTAAAATGCAATCCATTTCCGAGTTAACAATTTTTTGTGTTTTGTCTTAAGCCCTGGAGTAAACCTGGAGATTGTTGGGCCTTTAAAGGATCTTACGGACGAGTCAAAATACAGCTATGGGATAAAATAAACATTACTGCCATCAGCATCGACCACGTACGGAAGGAGAATTTCTCAGTTGAAGACATGTCATCGGCTCCCAAAACATTTTCCGTCGCGGTAAATTAATTTATCTTAAATACATTAATCTCATCGGTTATTCACAAATCAATCACTCAATCGATCGCTTACTCTCATTTCAGGCTAGTGAAAATGAAAATTCCACGACAGTATTTTTGGGAAGCTTTGAATACAAAATCACAGGTCCGTCTGTTCAAACTTTTCCCATCTCTCCAGTGATAATGAAAAATCTTTCAAGATTCATTGAACTGAGTATTACTTCAAACCACGGCAACCAAGACTACACTTGTTTATACAGAATTCGTGTTCATGGTCGTAAATGAACAAAATTCCTTTTTTTAATAGTCTTTTATATTTTTATAATAATAATAATAATGATATATTTTTCGCCTTTCGGCATTACAATTGCATAAAAGTTTCGTATACATTTACATGACAAAAATTTTGTTTTGGTGAACATTCTTCTTCCACCTTTTTCTTCTTTCTTCCTAGTCTTCTTTCATTTCCTCCCCCACGCATCTCCTACAGGCTTCCTTTCGTAGGTTCTTCAAAGATCTTGCTACCACCAAATAAGAGGGAAGGGAGAAAGCCGAGTGATTTTATACTCTGGATTCGCCCTGGAACTTACTATTCTATCGAGCTGCTGTTGGCATTGATTTTCTTTGTCCCTCCTCACTACCTCTTCTATAAATCTTTTCCCTGTGACCATATTTCCCTTAATCGCCAATTCCCCGACCCCATTTCTTTCAAAGAATTTCTGCCTTTCCTTTTTCCACTCAGTTTTTGGCTGCTCTTTATCTATATCTGCCAAGCTTTCTTTCAGCACTTCATTCTTTGATTCTAGCCTTATCTTTCTCTCGTAATTTGCGGCTCTCTTTCCCCTTTCTATTCTTATTAGGCTTCTTTTAGTCTCTTCTAGTACAATATAATTTGGGGTCAGGTGAAGACCAGGACCACCTTAAATATGTCCTTTGTGTGGCTTCCAGCGCAGGATATTTCTTCCACCCCCAGATCTCTGCTCCATATAATACTACGTTTTTAACGAGGTAGTCAAAATTGATCATCCTCCTCCTAAAGTCCCCTCCCAGTTTTCTCTCCCCTATCCCCACACTGCTTTCATCACTGTTGCCCCTTTCTTTGCTAGTTCTTTAAGGTGTTCTTTTTTGTTATTACTTTGGAAGGTGAAACCTAGGTACTTAAATTTTTCTTTCCTTTCAGTATCCAGGGCCTCTCCCTTCCTCTCCTTCCTTTCTTGAAAATCATCATTTTGGAGTTTTCCGTATTTATCACAAGATCTCTTTTTCTGTAAATCTTTCGAACCTGTTTGGATATAATATAGTCTTAAGGAATCGATGTAGCCGGCAGGCATATCCACCGGCTAAGGTTTATCAGCAAACGTGAATCTAAAATACTTCCAGGTACTAATAAATAAATATTTCGTTTAAGATTTGTGTTGTTTAATTACACCCCATCCCGACAGTACGATTATGTATTTCAGAAACCTATAAACGTATGGGACGTTGATTTGAAATTTATTTCTAAAAAACCTATCGAAGACCAGTACCAAGCCATGGGTTATAGTATTTCATACATCTTTAAACTATGAAACTCAATTTATAGGAAAATAAAATGAAGACTGCTAATCATATTCCAAGTTTTATTTCAAAAATCTGTTTGGAATGATTAATTCCATCCACTGTTAGAGCTTCCCCAATCGTTAGGGCCTGTAGTCACTGGAGCAGCATTCCAATCATCAGCTTGAACCTGAAATTATTTTATTTCAATAAGTTATTAATGACCAAACTTTTAACTGCTTACAAAAATAAAAAGCTTTTAGATTATAAATATATATTATAAAATGAAACTAACTTGATTGGCCCAATCATCACTGTTTCCACCAAAGTTAGCAACAGGTTGGGTTTGAATTGGCACTTCCTCTGCCCAGCTAGTTGGCTGACCATCAGTTGGAGGAGCAGTCACAATGTCATTTGACCAAACTTCTGGTTGTCCAGCAAAATCAGCATCAACCTAAATTCAAAAAGTTCTTGTCTATATCTGCTTCAAATCAAAGTATTTATAAAACTAGTCAGTAAAATAATTTCGATTTATACGAACTACCTTGCTAGTAGGTACTGTTATTTCCTTAGTAGCTTGGTCATCCTTTTCAGCTTCTTCAGGATCCCTGTAGAAAAACAAATCAACAACAACATCCCATTTGGTTTCTCTGGGAATTGAACCTAAAAGAATTACAATTTATTAATTAAATATTTAACATTCAATAAATAAAAATATTTTGAAATAATTACCTCGAAGACGTAAAACTTCTCTTGCTAGCAACCACCACATAAGTCCAATTGAATGAGGAGCTTTGTTGTTGCAAGGAATAGCAATATCCACAAATCTCAAGGGAGAGTCTGTATTGCAGAAAGCAATTACAGGGATGTTGACATAACTAGCTTCAGTGATTGGTTGATGGTCAGTTTGTGGGTCAGTGACAATCAAAAGTCTGGGTTCCCTGAAAGCAGCTTGAATCTGATTTGTGAATGCTCCAGGTGTGAAACGTCCAGCAATTGGTGTAGCACCTACAAATTACATAGATATAAATAAATTATATATTACTTATTTAATCAATGACTAGCATTATACATAAACCGATGAAAAAATTGCAAAAATTTTTACCAGTATTAGCGGCAAACTTGAGAACAGCTCTTTGCCCATACAATCTAGACGAAATCACGAAAACTTCAGATGGATGTTCAATTGCAACAATGGCTCTTGCAGCCAGCAATAACTTTTCCCATGTTTTTCTCAAATTGATGATATAAATACCATCGGCTTTCCTCTTATAAACGTATTGTTCCATTTGGAAATCAACATTATCATTACCTGTAAGAGACAATTACATAAATGGCTAGAATATTTTTTAAATGATCAAATGCGCAAATACACTAATGACAACTGAAAAATTCACATGAAAAATAAAATTGTAATTACATACCCAAGTGAGTGCAAGCCACTAACATCTTGGTCACGTCATCTTCCCGAAGAGACAGTACATCTAGACCTCCGGACATTGTTAACGTTGTTTATAGCAACGATCAACCTTTACAAATTTAATGAAAAAAATATAAAATTAATTCTTTAATCATACCAAACTCTAATTTCAAATTTAAAAGGATATAGAGGCTTAACATCAGGGCAGATACATAGGAATTATCTTCAAGCACATGGCACGACCGAACATCGGTAATGAAAAAATGAGTAAAGTTCTGCACTGAGCGAAACTATTTCTATATAAAATAAACACATTCTCCGAAAAATGCTAATATGCCGGTTCTGATTGCTTTTAGAGGGGAATAAAACATAAAATTAAAGAAACTTACGTTTACAGAACGCCAAATGGATGATCTAGATCAGTAGATTCCACTATGTGAAAGAGAAGGACCGGAAACAGGAAAATTGTCGTCATGACAAAATTTTTGTCGCAACATACAAATGCGCGCGAATGCGCCATTTTTTCTCTTGATGTTCGCGCTTCATGGCAGACAAAGCGGGTTGTCAAGCCATTAAAAATGATTTTGTGGGTTAAAAGTGTCATTTTTTCGCTGTTTTTAACGCAGGTAAGATTTTACTTATTCTTTGTAATTTGAGTAATTTGTTACTTTGTACAAACTCTTTCGCTAAATCTTTAAATAAGGTCAGATGTTAGAACCAGTTGGGGAGCGTTACCAAGGCTTTGAACTGATTACTAGTTGAATAGGGCAAATTAACAATAATGCTACTTAATAAAATGAATAATCAAGTAGGTAAATATATTATCATTGAATTTTTAAAAATCAATCCATGAAATGAAAAATATTAGACAATTAGTCTAACTCTACAAGGAATTTAAAAAAGGATGGATGCATATCAAGTCTAAGATAAGTCCCAAGCTGAATGTTGAAATCCATATAGTTCAATAGATTTAGACCAGTAGGGCTTTTTACTAAAAAAGCATATGTTTGCAGTGGAATTTGGCAGAATAAGTTGTTAATGTCTCTGATTTCTTCAATTTACAAGTTGTCAAGTTCCAAACCAATCTAGGGTTTTAACTATGTGAGAATTTTAAAATTTGGTTACAGACATGATGTTTCTAAATAATCAAACTAAACAAATTTGCAGTTTGGGTATAATTGGAAGCCTTAATTTAATAACAACTCCAAAATCTTTGTTTATAATTACAAAGACTCCAATGACTCACAGGTTTCTAAGGTGAACCCACAATTTATTTAATTATTTATTTCAATTGCATTTCTGAGTTTTTGAAAAGTTTTAAATAAATTTTCTGTTCAAATTTGGTTCAGTTAAAGGCAAGAGTTTCTTACAAACAAATTTAATAACATTGTTATGTGGCTTCAAAACAATTTTGACCAAAT
This sequence comes from Columbicola columbae, assembly GCA_016920875.1. Taxonomy (NCBI): domain Eukaryota; kingdom Metazoa; phylum Arthropoda; class Insecta; order Psocodea; family Philopteridae; genus Columbicola; species Columbicola columbae. The sequence continues at coordinate 6,621,013 of JADMLL010000001.1, read as the reverse complement.
TTATTGGTTGATATTTACTTGAAGGTAGTTTTATAGTGTGGATAGCTTAACTAGTTGACTGAGGAGTAACCCAATGACCTACTAGGCTTTACAAAATGAAGATTTACATAAATCAGAGCCATATGCTTTCACCTAATGGTCAACAAGCAACCCATAAAAATCTAAACTAAGCTTACTCATTCTTCAAACTGACTTATAAAATTCCATGGTAGAATTAATTAAGAATTTTATTGTATTGACTGGTAGGTAATAGGTACCCATGTTACTTCTATAGTTCAGAAAGTAGTTTATGTACACAATCTTCAGCTAATCTGCAAATCACTTACTAGGCAATTGTGAAATTGAAAGTGAGAACTTTCCAGGAACAACAGTATTACTGTTGTATGTTCATATGTATTTAATAAACATTCACATTAACAGTTTTTGAATTGTGGCAGAGATATATATATTAAATACTGTATATCCAAACATATACAATAAGGTTTGCAAGCAACACTCTAATGGTAATGGTTATTAATAATATCTGTCTCTCACCTGATCAGTCCTCATGTTATATATGATTGAGATTAAAGGGAACGTTAGGCCTAATACATAAATCAAATAAACTTGATGAATGCTTACTTGTAAAAGATTTAAAATTTTGAAAATGACCTAATGGAAATGAAAACACCAATGATCCAAATAGTTTTCTAATTACTTAATTTCGGTTGATTTTGTATTCGCACATAAAGAGAGCTTTGCTGACTTGATGTCATTTGCAAAATATTTGTAAGAAGAGGAAATATAATTTACTCAAAAGACGTCTGAGAGATATTATGTGGACTGGAAAGTAATATCGTGGATAAATTGCAGTAAAAGTGATAAATTGAACGAATATATATAATTTCCGGCGATTATTCATAATCACCAACTAAGCTTGATTTATGTGATAAATTTCTGAGTATTTTATCACATTTACCGGCTATTTTATAAAATTTCCAACTCGTAATGATGAATTTATTCAAAGATTTACGCTTCTTTCCACTGTCTACCTTTCACTCTCTCTCTGTACTCCATTTTTCTGTCTCTTGTCTGACCAAGAGAGGCCGGGCTTTCCTCCCGTCTTTTTAGCCCACTAAAAGAAGTAGTGGGGGCTTAGTGCTTATCCCACACTATCTGGGCCACCTTCCCCGATGCCTTTAGAAGGTGCTTCCTCTACAAAAAAAAATTTTGCTCAGATTCTTAGCTTCTATCACTTTTTCTGACAAAAAGCAAGCAATCCAAGCTGTTGTGATCGCTAGTAATTAAGCGGCGAATACATGGGAGGTGACTGATGCAAAACATCTGAGCCAACTGTGATTGTTTCCCCCCAGTATGAGTAGGATATTTTATAAACTAGCCGGTGAATGTGATAAATTTTGTAATTTGTCACATTTACCAAGCATAGTTGGTGATTATGGATAATCACCAGGAATTATATTAATATATATTGGTCCAATCTATCACTTTTACTGTAGCATATATATTAGGTACAACGCACAGGACCGACATTATTTTCCGGTCCATCTAATATTATGCAAATAACTTCGTCACGTGATAATCAAAATATAAATTTTTGAAAACGAAAAAATAAGAATAAAATGCAAAAAAGGGAAACTGTAACGGCGGTGAAGAGAGAAGTCGGTTTCGGATCGGAGACAGCGCATCGTGTTCCAAGGAGTTTCTGGAAAACTGGTGATCGGGGCGTCGTCTGATATCGCGCTCACGGCCCACAGTCGGTGATGAGCTTTGGAAGCTTTCACACATCTCTTCGAAATTTTCCTCCCAACTCTCATTTTGATTCAAAATAAAACCGGGTTTTCCTTTCGGTTCCGATGTTTTTCATTTTGTGACATAAATTTTCATGTTTTTGATTTCCGATCGGATTCTTTTTTTTTGTACTTTTTCTTTTAACGTGTCAGACTCGGTTTGTGCGAGAATTAGTACAATGTGAATCACTGTTCTGAAAATGATATGACTGGATTTTCTCCATTCGGTAAGTGTTTTCGTTTTTCATTTCGATTACAATGTTATCAAAATAATTGGAAAGCGTAGATAAACGGGAAACGTTTTATTCGGAATCGGGGGTACAGTTCAAGATCGACTGGATTTGTGCCAATGATGAGAATGTTTGAATGCATAGACGAATCCGAAAATTTGGCGATTTAGAAAATTTCCCTCAACATACGTTAAGGTTTTTGCGGTATTGTTTGTTTTCGTGGGATCTCAAAATTTAAAAGGAGGAAACTGACAAAGACTAGGAGACTGATAGCAAATGTTAAGAACGTTAACGTATTTAAAGATACGTCAAATTTTTTTATTTACAACGGGTTAATTAATATTTCGGTAATACAATGAAATGAAAGAAAGTTTTGAAAATTCGGGCTCGTTTTAGCCGGCAGGTACTGAAAGAAATCCGTTGACCCTTTTGTAGTGAATTTCGTTGTGGTGACATGGTGTCACCCACAATAGCTTGATTGACCTGTTTGAAGCATGGCGGAGTATTTTTAATCGTGCTTCATTGGTTTATTGATAGATGAAATAGCGAAACATAACACTGCTTAAAGAGATTTTTATGGGTGATACTGTCGTCTGCAACCGATTTAAATCTTATACGAACATTTTGAGAACAGTCAAGTAGACGGTAGAAGTAAGCCAAACCCTATGTATGTTTATAAATGCCGGAATGGTGACGTTTGACCGTTTTGGGTCGTCTTATACTTCAAAACATGGATGTGAGTCTTTTCTTATGAGATCACAACCTGAATTGCTGAGGCCAAATTAACCTTGAGGTGTCGGGGGGTGTTGAAGAGGACGTTTGTAATTAGATAATACACCTTATCCGAATGAATCCTTGTTTAATTTATAAATACAGCACACTTTTAGCTGAAACTCATTTCAAAAATATTGCACAGTTTAGGGAAGAATTAGTTTCGTGAGTACATCTTTATGAAAAATTGTTTGATACCGTTACATCAAGTTTGAACGGGTTTGTGTATATTCATTTGCTCTCGTTTTATCACTGAATGACATAGCACATAAACTAAAACGAAGATGATTCGTGTTAGTATTAAACATGGATGGATCGGCTGCTATTAAAGTTTATTTAAGCGACAGTGTTTTGTGATACAGAAGGAGTGGAAATTTGTCTAAGCTGTTGGATGAATGTACAGTTTCCTATAGAACCTGCAGCAGATGGTTTGAGAAATTCTAAATAGATGACTTTGACCTTTGTGTTTGATCGACGATGATACTGTCAAGATGATGTTTGAGTTAAAAAATTTTTTTTGACATCAGATATTGCTGATGCGAGGAAGTCATAAATGATAATGGCACTTATAGTATGAGAAGTTTATACTTTTGTTTTATTCTAAAAAACGATCAGAACTTTCCGGTGAACCTAACATTTGCACTTTATCGTAGTGAATAGGTTTCATAAATAATGCACATTTTTATCAAAACCGTATTTTCTAAACACTGTACTTTTTTAGAAAGGGCTTACATGCAACATCGTGAAAAATTTATTTCATAAATAATGCACACTTTCATGAAGAATATATTTTATAGCTCTTTGCCGGTTGTATCTTGACAAAAAAAAATGTCGAGCAAAAAGGAAACCGGTGATCTTATTCATTAATGAGAGGAAGGAAGAAATGCTGTTATTGCACGCCGGTTAGACATCCGTAACTTCGACCGTGAAATTCATTTTACTAATGCATCCCGCATCCAGTGTACTTCTTTCACATGTTATTTGTTTTTTTCTGGATGAAAATTTTTGGTGCGTGTCTGAATTGTTTTCGTTATGACTCTGATCAAAATGGTCCAATGAATTTTTGACTTTGTTTTTGTTGTTGCAATTTAAAAGAAAAATGCGAACGACCTAAAATTTAACCGTAGGTGTTGGTGTTTAGGGTGGCGTGGTATTTTGACTTTGATGGTTTGATGTGGATTAAAAAGAGAAGGGAAAAAATGTTAATGGTATCCCCGACAAAGGAGATAATTTGTTATTGCTTTTGTAGTTGATAGCCGTTTTCGATATTTCGAAAAACTGGGTGGTTATGTTATATTGAGTTTTTATTTCTTTTGTTGTTGAAAACATCGCTTATCTTTGTTATTTCCGACGAAATGGATTTTTTTGGGGGTGGATTTTGCTTTGGGAGTTATGTATATGTTACCCTTAAAGTGTGCGATTCGTGAGTGTGAACCTGAGCTATGTGCATCTCCAAATTATTCTGTTTGTAACGCCGGAATAAAACTTTTTATCTGGGCAATGTCCACAGCTTCTGAATAGTTAAAGCTTAAAAGTTTGCCTCTTTTTTTGTCTTACTTTCTTTTAGTAACTTAATTCTTATAACATCGAAGTATAAATAAATAATATAATGTTGAATTAAGCAAACGGAAGGTTTGTTGTTCTAAGAAACAACTTTTTTTCCTTAAGGAGTTGTTAGTAGGTACTGTATACATTTTCAACGCGATTTGAAGCTTGGTTTGGGAGTTTGAGTAATGAAACCATTTTCAGCACTTTAACGGATCACTCTAGTTCCTTGTTACTCAAACCAATTGAGTGAAGATTTAAGAAAGGTCGATGGCTCATTGTTAAGTCTGAACTATAGTGCCTGACGGGTACGAAAATGTTCGAGCCTCTGCTCAGAATCTGCTAACATTGTTTGCCTCAACATGTCTTCATGAGGCAATATACAGAAACAGATTGAAAGATGCACATGCACCTTGAGGGTTGCTTGTATGCTTCGAAAGCCTGGCTTGTAAAAGCTTTTTGTAGGTCGTGTGGTTTAGTTGGAAAGGTCGCCATGTAAATTTGACCTGGGAAGGAAAAAGCTTGAGTGCCAAGGCTCTAGTTACTATAGATGAGATAGGTGATATGTACATTCACAGATTTTCACTTTTTAGTATAGTAGTGCATAAACAACATTTCAGAGACACTGATGGGATGTCCAACAGGGGCTGTACTCTCTAATGAGACTCAGAACCTTTTGTAGTGTCTTTCGATTTTAGGTGTCCTCCACCAGCTCTTATCTTATAAGCACTGCTGTCGTTGTATTGAAATATTTTTTAAAATAATTTCTCATTTAATTGCTGAGGCGTAAAATATAAAATGAAATGATATTTATGTTCAAAATGTTGGATTTTATTATTAAAAAGGAAAACTTGAGAAAATTGCGCCAACAAATCTTTCTTAATTGTAAAGAAAAAAATGTATGCTAATGAAGAAAAAGTTATTTAAATGAAAAGGAGGATAGGGGGCAGGAAAGGGGGGAGATGGGAGAGGAGAAAAAAGTTGCACGTTTTTGAATTCGAAACGGTTCTTTAAAACTGGGAAAACTAAATTAAAACACAAAAAAGGTCAAAATTGTGGAGCGGCGTTTCCACTTAAAAATCCTGTTTCCCACCACTCATCCTTCAAATTAATTTGTAAGATTCTGAAGGGAAACTTTAATTTAGAGAGCCCACAATTAGACTGTGAGAGGGTGATTCGGTTTGAAAATTTCGTTTTTACTTTCCCATTTTGAAAACGTTAATTTATATTACATGTGAAGTCCTTCAACTTTGGAAAAAAAAGGTTCGAGTTTTCAAAAATTGACATTAATTCATGGCGGAAGGATTTATGAAAGAACACAAAGGATGCGAGTGCTCCAGGGTTTAAGAGTTGAGGTAGCCATTCAAAAGTTTTTTAAATTGTGTTTGCACGAAACTCAAAACGTAGGCAAAAAACGAAAAGTTAGGTTTTGTGAAATTTGATAAAAACAAAAACCATTTTGTGAAAATAAGTGTCATCTTTACATTAGATTCACCGGGTTCGTACTCAGCATTTATCACAAAAGTGGAGTCTTTAATTTAGATTCACTGAATTCGCGCTCAGAACCTACCTAATTGTTGACACTCTTAATTTATTTTCACTGGATTTGTGCTCAGAAACAGTGTTGAGTCACTGTCAATCAGTGAATATAAAATAAATTCACTGAATTCGAGAAAAGAGCCATTAAACAGTTGAAGCCTTTATTTTAGATTCACATTCGTGCTCAGCATCATCCAAACAATTGAAATTTTCCTTTTAGGTTCACATAATTCGAGCTCAAAATCCATCAAACATTCATACTATTAATTTATATTCACCGGATTTGTGCTCAGCAGCATCCCAACAACTGATACTTTTCTTTTATATTCACTGAATTCGACCTGAAGACCATTAAAGAGTTGAAGCCTTTATTTGAGATTCACCGGTTTCGATCTCAGCATCTAGATCTAGTGAATATAAATTTGTGTCAAATGAATGACTGATTCTGAGTTCGAATTCAGTGAATATAAAATAAATGTATCGGTTGCCTGGAATGCTGCTGAGCACGAATTTAGTGAATCTAAAAAAAAAGGCTTTAACTGTTTAATGGCTCTTCAGCTCGAATTCAGTGAATTTATTTTATATCCACTAAATGACAGTGACTCAACACTGTTTCTGAGCACAAATCCAGTGAATCTAAATTAAGAGTGTCAACAATTAGGTAGGTTCTGAGCGCGAATTCAGTGAATCTAAATTAAAGGCTCCACTTTTGTGATAAATGCTGAGTACGAACCCGGTGAATCTAATGTAAAAGCATCACGTATTTGATGGATTCTGAGCTCGAATTAAGTGAGTCAAAGAACACCCGCTTCTGTTTTCGTGTTTCAACACTGTGTTCAAATGAAGATTTTTCGAAAAAGGGAAAATAAGGGATGAAACCGTGGCTGTTTTTGTGCTGCATTCAGCAGAGGAAGGCACGTATGTGACCATAGCAAGAGAAGGCGAAATCACCCGTATGGGAGCCGACTTCTCCATTAACAGACACAATGGACAGCCATTTTAATCTTTCAGTTTCCTAGTTCTCAAAGGAGAAATTAGTTGTTAATAAGTGTTGACATGATTAGGGATAAAATACGGGAGTCGAAAACCCAGTTCTCTTGTTTTTCTTAATCAACGTCAGCGTTCACTTTTTCTGGAGTGGGGGATGGGTCATTTGTTTTGTGTTGGAGTGACACAACTCCGACGAACTGTTTCGTTGTAATTATTTTTCGAAATAAGAGAGGGAATGAGTTACAAAGAGACGCGGAAAAATTTTCAAACCATGATAAATTATAATATTTAAATAAAAGGTTCATTTTAATAAGTGAAATTAAATGAGAAAGAAACATAAAAGGAAGAAAAGGGTGTAGGATGGGAGAAAGGAAGGAAGAGAAAGAAGAAAACGTTAATAAAGTAAAGAAGTGAGGAGGAATACTAATGAAAACGAGCAGGTTGATGACTGGCTTCTCGTTGCCTACTGTCATCTTTGTCGAGAGCAGGAAAGAAACTTTGGGTGTGTATATATATTCCACAGCGATTATGGCTTTGTCAAAAGCGTTAATTGTATAAGCGAGAAATGTAACATTCGAGACGGAATAAAGTGGAAACTTGGCGACACGAAGGGATGGAGGTGGGGTGGGGGTGATCGGGGGTTGAAGGCGGAGTAGAGAAGTAAAAGGAGAAGAACACAAGAAGGAAATTTTCGCTTTTGAAAATTCACGTCTATGATGAATGGCAGGATTATTTAATGGCAGCTGCGTCAGGAGTTATCATTCATCAAACGTTTGATGAATCGCGGCAAAAGTTGTAGGAGAGAGCTATCGAAAGGGACCCAAGACTTACGATTTCTTTTTGGTAGAAACTCAACCTGCCGGAGTTTTTGATAAGGGATTCTTCTACCCGGTCCTGTTGGATGAGGAGAGGAGAGGCGGGACTGGGAAGAGGAGGAGGAAGGGAAAGGTTATTACTTTTCATCTAATTATCTAAGCGCATAACTTTTAGTAATTTAATGTGTTCCTCCATTTTCAATTATTTGGATTTTAATTTAATGAAAAAAATGTGCTTGTTGAATTTAATGCTAAATTAAAGTAGCGTTTTCACTAATTTAAAATTTGTATTTAATTAAAGATGTAATTTATTTACGGGGTCAAAAGGGTTTTTCGAAAAACGGAAAAGCTCTTTTTGTCCTTGGTTTGTGGGGCCGGGGGTGATCGTCGTATCTATCGAATTCCTCCTTTTTTTTAATATCAAACAAGAGTGGTGTTGGTTGTGGTGTTGTTGCAACTGGTTGCCTCTCCCCTTTTTGCCTTTTACACGTCTGTCCGTGGCATTTTAGGAATTCCACTTTGAAAACTTTCCCCAAGTCATGTGAGAAATGTTTAAAATAAAATTTTCAGTTATTGAATTGAAAAAAATTTTTTTTTTGAGATTTGAAGCTCAAAAACATTCTTCCGATTTAGAATGCAAGAAATTTTTGTGAAACTTATAGTTGGTATAAAATTTTTATTGAAATAAGAAAAATTTTTGTTGTTTATTGTTTGAAGCAACCGAGGTTGAGGCGCCTTTTTGACGTTCCAATTTCTTTGATTTCGAATTGGAGATGGGAGATTCTCTGTTACGCGTTCTCTTCCTTGATTTTTGAGTTGAGGCGGCCTGTCAGGTTTCGTTTCACGTGGAGTCACATTTTTAAAAAAACTGGCTGCCTACATAAGCTTTATTATGTTCCCACTATGGCGTCGGAGTCAAGTGACATTTATTTGACATGTTTCATGAAAGGCTGGGTTGTTGTTGGGAAAAATTAAAATTCGAAGTCTTTATTTTGTAAATCTGATAAAATGACATCATTTTAAAATCTTTGCGTGTATTGTCTCTATGGTTTTGGGTATGGGTTAGTGGGTCCATGTGACAACATAATTCACGAACCGATTTGAATCAAGCTTCGCACCCATATTAATCAGAGATGGGAACATTGTGCTAGTCCTGTATTAACCTGTTAGTCTTATTGTAACACGTGACACATACTAATTTTTTAGACAATTCATAAATTTTTATACAATATTTTTGTAAAATATGAAACTCTGAGTCAATATTAATTTTAAAATAGGACCTAAATTTGGAGGGCTGCACAAATTTGCAACACATGAACTACGCAGGTAGTTTAGCTTCTTCTGTAGACTGTGCATCTATTATTCTACTAACTAAAATTCACTTTAAACATGTAGCGGGCCATGTATTAGTAAACCCTCGGTGGGCCAGAGTTGACTGTACGTCATGCTGTACGTAACTGCTTTGCTGTATGTCATTTTTTGTAGTTTTCGGTATGTGTATAGTTTCTTTCTTGTTCTGGTTTATAGGTGTGTTAGTATGGTTTATTAGCCCTGTTTGCTTTTAATTTGTAATGTCAAATGCAAATTTGATTAGCCTGTGAGAAGCACATCAATAAAATGTCATCGGGCCGTATACGGTCCGCCAAATTATTTTTACGACCCGCTAGTACATTTTACTAGTAATGTTACTAAATTGTTATTGTTAATATTAAAATTATTTCACAATTATGGCCACGATGTTCTCATTAATATATTACGAATATTTTAAAGTTTTATTTTTAGTATAAGTAAAAATTTTTAATTAACATAAACTGACCTTTCATTTATCAGTCGTGTTGGCCTCCGAAATGTTTGGTGAAGAAAATATGGCCCGTGGGATATGATAAGTTGAAAATAAGTTACAATATTGCAACTATAGTTTAAATAAGTGTAGTAGATATGCCACATGTATTAATATTATAACGACATATGTACTAAAAATATGGTTTATATGTTCAATTGATTGGGCGACTTTCCACGTCACCTCACAAATATAATTGAGATTTATATTTGTAATGATTTATATATATTTTAATTATATATGATTTAATTTATTTATTATAAATTTAATTATTTATTCGGTTAATTGTGGACAATATTTATTAATTTCCTTTTTCTTTTGTATGTTTCAGGTGAACGGGTTTATTGCTACGATGAAACATCTCCGGGATAGTGAAAGTGATGGTGATAGTGAATAAAGATGTTTAACGAAGTGGTAAATTAAAGATTATGGTGAAATCAACGCAGGCTGCAAGATTTAAATTTAGGGTAATTTTAATGTGATTTCGAGAAAAAAATTTTTTTATCCGGTAACAGAGGAATGGGGGTAAAAATGAGGAAAAGAGGTGATAGATAATGTGAAAATTCATAGCGTGATAATTTTTCATTCTTCGGCGGTATAAAATTATAAGCCCACAGTTTCAGTAACTTTTCTCACGACTCCTACCCTTATACAGGAATTTTTAGCCTTTATCATTTTGCTTTTCTCAGTGCTGAAGATCATCAACTGAGTTTTAGAAAAGTGTGGAGGAGAGGGAGTTAACTAGCTTAACGAATTTTGGAGGAAAGTGGGGGAGGGGGGACGGAGGGAAACTCGTGCATGAAATGACTTGAACAACGCGAAAGATAATGATTTTCGAAAAGGAAATTAAATGGTTGTCGAGCCCCTGTAGAGCGATTCGAAAACGTCCAATCTGTTGCAAGAGCTTATGCATGGAATCCTTCGCACATAGTTACTCGTCTTTGGGAGTTTCTCGACGAACTTCTCCCGACAAAACCTAATGGGCTGTAAACAGTGTGAAAGGAGCGTTTTAATTTTCCATTTTGAAAGTTTTCGGGGCTAATTCTCGGTAATTTCCCCCGTCGAAAGTTTACGAGGCTCCCTTTCTATGTTACCTTTATGTTTTTTTCCCGTGAGCTTTACGATACTTTTAAGTCACGGAAAAAAATGCTTAAAACCAGATTTATCTACCTCATCTTATTCATCCTTACATGGTTTGCTGCTTTTTAATCTAAGCATTGTGAAGAGAAACGCGTTCAACTTTTAGGTTGCTAATAAATTCGAGGTGTGCCATCATTTTTGTTCTTCCTTTCAACCATCTAACGCTTTGAGGATTGAGTTGCTTTAACTGCTCTTTTGTCTGTTACATTTTCTGCAAGTTCTTTAACTCTTTTTTATCGCCTCTGTTTTACTACTTAGTATGTGTTCGGAGTTCTGAACACACTGCAGCTAGCTTGATTCTCTTGGATTGACCCATGAAGGTGTGGTAGAGTTAGAAGGAGCGCTTTGTCAGGTTCCCAAAATTGGAATTTTATACACCTCGAGGAGGGTTTACAGGGCTATCTTTTGAGTAATCCATCTAGTCTGCTACAATAGAGTAACAAAACTCTTGTCGTCGCAGATATCACAAATGAACGATTACGCATTCCAATGCCATCGAATTGGTCACAGATCTGAACATGCCGAATTCACCCTGTCTTGAATCTTCTTCCTTTTCTGGATGCATCCTCTTACAGTAAAATAATAGATTCCATTGCCTTACGGTCGTTGGTATCATGAATAAATGACTTTTGATTCGAATGCCGTCAACTTGGTCTATACAGTATCTCTTCATTCGGTTTCTTCCTTCTCTCCATGTCATATCTTGCCCATTTCCGTTTTTTTGGAAGCGCACATTGTCACGGTTTAACTGCTACTGATTTTTGAACCATCCTGTGGAAAAAGTAATAATTTTCGTTCGTCAGAATAATGACTTTGAATTGTATCAAAAGAAAATGGTAGAAACGAGTTTAAAGTATTTAAGTTAGGAGAATGTGCTTGTCAGGAAAGAGGTTGAGGATTTGTAACGTGATTGTCATACAATTCAGCAACAGAATCTGCATCTCAATCGGGTTCTTTCAAACGGAGACCTCGTAAAAGTCTCATAATCAAGTTACTGGAGCGTATCTCACACTTTGAGAAACAAACAAGGTAAAAAGTTTTTCCCGAGAAAACTTTCAACCCGAGTCGTCGTTGTTGTCCCTTATCAAAGAGCGAAGATCAATGGAAAGGGATTTTGAATACGGTTCTAAGGTTTAAGGGCGTGTGGAGGAAAATGAATAAGTCGTTTACTTAAACTTTAATGCGAAGAACTAAAGTCTGTAAAATGATCCTCTTATATTATTTATATACCTATTTTATTTTCTCGGCGACGAAGATATTTTATTTATGCAAATTCAGTTAAGTTATTAAACCTTTATTTTTAGTAGATCATTAAGTATATTTAGTTTTTCTAACTACCCATCTTTTAGTCCTGCAATTTCGTCCCAGTTAAGACTTTATGCTCAAGACAGATTTTTGGAAAAGTAGGAGAATTTAATTTACTCATATAGGGCTCTTGATGATAGGCTGCTTTACTGGGTTTGGTTTAGATTTGTATATATCGTGTGTGAGGTTCGTTGTATATTATTGGTCGTTGTTGATACTGATTGTGATGTCTAATTTAAGGTTTGCTTATTGTAGTGTATAACTGGCAACTTGTAATGGCTTCCCTTAAAGCCCAAGAACAATGTACGGTGGAATTTCTCATTACGAGTTAAATTCGTTCTGGAGTTTTACTCGTTATACGAAACAATTTTTTCCACATAAATTAATGTAAAATAGGACAAAGCATTCCAGACCGAACGAAAACTGTCGAGGGATCCTTCGTGTACATGTCGCTCATTATGCCAAAAATTGCTCGTTGTGAGAGACATTTTTTTTTGCTCGTAATGCGAATTTCTCGCTATGAGAGGCACTCGTCATGAGAGGTTTCACTGTATAAACATTATTAATAATTATTTAAAGAAAAATTAGTGACAGTTTTATACAAATGTTCGGTTGTTCATAATCAGAGAAAATCGTAAAGAATTACAGTGGAACCTCTCATAACGAGTACCTCTCATATCGCGAAATTCGCATAACGAGCAACAAAAATTACAAAAAAATTCCTCTCACAACGAGCAATTTTTGGCGACCTATACATGGGGAATCCCCCGTCAGTTAGAGAAAAAACTCCGAACTCCGAATCAGGACAAATTCAAAGTTAAATCTTCCCGTATCTGTCTTATTTTCTTCACTACAACCCAAAATTCTTTCACTTTCACACTCTTAAGCTTCTTAGCTACTCCTTTTCTTCTGCTAAATACTAAAAATAACTTTTTTTGGCCCGGAACGCATTATTCTATTTTACATTGATTTATATGGAAAAAATTGTTTCGCATTACGAGTAAAACTCCCAGAAAGAATTAAACTCGTTATGAGAGGTTTCACTGTATATTATTATTTACTTTTATCTCTCTCAGACGATAACTTTAACATAATTTTTGCCAGTCAGTCGACACCGAACTCCTTACAATTGAAAATAGTTATAGCTTTCAACGTCTGGTCAAAGCTAAATTTAAGAAATTTGAGTCTCCAATCAAATTTCAAGTTTAATACTCCCGATAATGATTTGTCTATTGTGTTTGCTTAGTAGTAGTTTATAACATCGTAGTATTAAACACTAATTTTTAGGCTATAGTAATGCGTTAAAAATAACGGCAGTTCGTTGGTATGAACGAAACTGTGATTCTACCATTTTCTGATGATTATAGGTCAAATAAAATTTATAAATTTTTTTTCTCGAATACGAGAGTTTCATAGTTAATATGTCAGTGAGATCATTGATACATAAAGTGTACATTTAAAATCAATCGAATATAAAGCATCCCCTGAGCTAAATGTAATTGCTTTCAGCCCCCCAGCACAGCTATCACTTGGCCCAAATCTAACCTAATCTCGTTTCCTCATCTAAGCCTAGGCATACATTAGTGGGAACTTTTTTTTTGTGGTTGTGTTGGAAACGATATAGTTTTGGGCTTCCTAATGGCTTTTCCATACTTTATACCAGCTGGATTTTCAACCAAAGGCTACGGGATTTTTATCAAATTCGGGGAAGGAGAGATAAGAATTTGGCAACTCGACCTAGGGTCTGGTTTTTTAAAAATCAAACGTCGGTTTCTATCAAACAACAAACACGATTCACGAGTTTGTGATGGTGAAGTGTTTTTGTTTCCGTTTCAGAGAAAATCCACAGCCTACGGTAGTTTGTGTAAAATTTAGTGTTGTAAAATGTGTTGGTCGAACAGTTCAAAAACTCTATCCTGGTTAGGAGTGCTGTGGGGATTGTTGTCGTTGGCAACCCTTCTCACTGCTTTCCTAAGCAACGTCTGGCTTTATACGAAGGAACCAATTCGGTTTCCCAACAACGATATTTTGACAACCGTTACGTTCAAAATTGGACTCTGGAGGATTTGTCCTAGTTTCAAACGCACCAACGGAACTCCTTGTAAGTAATCTTGATTTTTATTGGTTGACTTTTATTATCTTCTTTCCCTTTTTAAATTACACTCGAATTGTAGGATTTTCTTTAAGGAGAGAGAATGAAAGAGAGAGAGAGGGACCTTAAACTGGATTCTTATAAAAGATTAGAACTTTAGCTGATGAAACTGTATTAAAGAGTTTTTTTTTCCTCCCTTAAGCAATAAAAGACAGGAAGTTATTTTAATGGGAGAATTCAAATTCCGTCGAAAATAGTTTTTTTCCAGAAAAAAAAAATTTACATCAAAAACATTCAAGTTGAAATGTTTAAATGAGAAGATTTCTTTAATTTTTTTTTTAAATAGAATTTGTCCGAATAAATTTTATTTTATTTTTTTGAGTTATGCTACTGGCACCGGATCTTTATTAACATTATTCATTTTTCTTCTGTTTGCCAAAAAATTTGGAGTCGATCGTTATTTTTCTTCTCCTCCTTTCTCATTTACTTTTGAATGTTCCAAATTTTGTCTCGTTTTTTTCCTTTCTCTTCTATTTCCTCGCTAGTTTCATTGTCAGCAGTCAGATTTTTCTTGATTCCATAAGTCGGATATTTAGATGAAGAGATTGTAATGAGTTTAAGGTCATCGTTTTTAGGGGAAATGAGATCGCGTATTTTTTGCCTCCTTTAGTAAGATTTGGTTAGTTTAGTGGTACTAATTTTTATGATAAAATCAAATCTTTTTATTATTATTAAAGCAAGGCTAACAGTTATTCCAGAGTTATCCGGTTTTTATTTCATCTGAATTGATTTTAAAATTTGGAGTAGTGTCGACCCATCTCTCTCTCTTTTGTGTTGTGTTTGCTACCGCTCAGGTTCGAAAACCGTGCTTGTGTAGTGTACACATCTAGTTTGTCTAGTTTGTTTCTCACAATCCCCCACCCAAAAAAATGTTCGTATTATAATATTCTAATAATATTAATATTAAGAGATACTACAAACTTAAACTGTAATTCTTCCCTTATTGTAGTTAGTAGGTTGGTAATGTTTGGTTTAAATCGTCGTAAATGTGTTTCGGTGTTATGTTGGCACTTACATATAAACAAACATGTATAATTTGAATGTATGGAAATTTTTTTTATACAAATTTGACTCCATAATGAGGTAAATAGCGCTTGTGACGTCATTTATTTATGACAGCATGACCTTGAGAGTTCTGTGGCTCCACGAACACTTAAAAAACGTGAGATGATTTATGCTGTTGTTTTGTATATACCGTCTGACTAAAATCTGGAAAACTGGAACAGTTGAAAAGCTATAGTTATTGCATTTTGTTAGGGGTTACAGTTTTAGGTATGAAGGAATAGAACAGTAACTATACGGTGTCTTTCTGTTTTATGCGCCTTTAAATCGTTTGTCTTTTTTGTTCGGTCGCTTACTGAAAGGGAATAAGAAGAGAGAAAAGGGAAAGTAGAAAAATAAAAATTTCGTCTCGTGTGAGGAAATTAAATGTTAAAAGGTCGTCCACTAATAAAAGTTTAAATAGGAAATGACGCAAACGCTGAAAGTGGACAAAAATAACCTTTCAGGGGACCAACAGGGTATTTATACCTCCCCTAAGAGTCAAACTAAGGTAGTAAATTTAAACTGAATACTTGGAAACTGGTCTCCTGTGGTCATAACTTGCAAATGAGCGCACTTTACATTTCAGTTATTCATGATAAAATTTTATTAGTGTGTAATTTCGCCAGCTTTGCTATCAGACAAATTTGGTGTGAGTAAGCGGAAAAACTCGAGTTTCAGTCTTTATTGGTGAATTTTGAAATTTTCGCTGTTATCGCAGCTAATGTTAGTTACTGTAATTTTGTTGGATGTTACGCAGCTGAGGTCAAATTTTAGCCTTACCTCATTTGAAAGGATCGTGTCATCTTTGGGGTTTGATTTCGGTTCAAGTTCGTTTTATAAATATTGCACACAAGCCCACACTTTGTGAAATAGATAGGGTAGTAGTGGGATGGGTTAAATGAATAGAATGGTTTTGGTTTTAGTCGAGACCTAATTGCCAGCCAAAGAGGATGCAGCTAAGTAAGCGAAACGTCTAGACGATGTGGAGTCAGTTCCTGAAAATTTTGTTGAGCGGCATAATAATCGATTGACATGGAGTCTGTCGCTCATATGATGAATTCTGTGATTGATATTTTGTGTTTTGAATGAAGATGATATTAATATTTAGCGAAATGTCCTGGTGATATTATAAAACAGAGTAAAAATTTGTAAGCTGCTGTGTCAGTCAGCCTTGTTTTTCTTTTATTTAATAAAAATATTGGAATAATTAATTCTGAGATTAAATTTTCTTTGAAAAATAACGAATCATATCGGCAGCAGAAATTTTAGTCTCTCAGATCTTCCTTAAAAATGTTTAAAATTACTTCGATAAGAGGCTTTATGTCTTTTGATGAAAAAGTTTAAAAAGTCGTAGTCTTTCGCCGAGGCAGATCTCGTGTTTTCATCTCTAGGTTACAATTTTTGGGTAATTTTCAATTTATTTTATCAATGTTTACATAGCGAGCGTGTCTTAGTGCTTCTTTGAAAATGTTTAATTTATTTGCGTTTTGCTTCTCATCACGGATAGGCTTTTCTAATGCTGATTTCCCGGAGGCGGATTTTCAGTCTTTTTTTTTTCCAAATCGAATGCTTTCGGGCTTTACTTATTCAACTTATGTATTTCTGGTAAAACCTTTCACAGGTTTAAATCCCCTCATTGGAATTCATGTCACGATAGATAAAACTTGAAAATCTTTTTTCAGACAATCAGACACCCTCGAATGAATTAGTTAAATCGTCATTTTACTTTACTGACGAATCGAAACTGCTAAACTTGACTACCATAAATTTAGTCAGACGAGATATTGAGAAATTCTTTTAGTTTAGTTCACGAGGGATTGTGTTCTTTGGTAGTGGGAGGTTCCTAGTGTCACTATGTTTTCTTGTGCAGGTTTAGACTTGTTAGATGAGTGAGGAAAATTTGTTTGCTGAATGCTTTCGGCAGATGCGTTGAGTGTAATTCGCCTATATATGTATCTATAAGGAATTCGTTGGGATTGGTGTACATGTGATCCTCCCAAAACGCGGTAACATACCTTGTTTCAACAAGGTTGGAGATTTGCTGAAATTTGAGTGAAAGGCAGCTCCTTTATGTATGAATATGTTACCAAAATTCAGAGAACTATGTACATAGATTAGGTTAAATTTATTATTTTGTTTCAATACATAATCAGTATGTATCCCTTAACTATGTCTCATTATAATAAGGTTTTACTTAAGTTAACATCTACCAATTAACATTTTTTATAAATCAATATACAATGGAACCTCTCATAATTCATTCCGGAGTTTTACTCGTTATGCGAAACAATTTTTTTCGATATAAATTAATGTAAAATAGGATAATGCGTTCTAGGCCGAACAAAAACCTTTTCGGGGGATTCCCCATGTTTATGCCAAAAACTGCTCGTTGTGAGAGACATTTTTTTTGCAATTCATGTTGCCCGTTATGCGAATTTCTCGCTATGAGGAATTCAACTGTATCATACTTTGTTAAAGGGTTAGAATGTCTAAAATAAATTGTGAGTAATCATTTTTGTCATTAACACTCAGCACTGATTTGAAACAGAACAAAGCTTTTCCTTGAGTTTTACAGAAAATCCAATTTCAAATTTAGGGCTTTTGAAACTACAGTATTTGAAGAGAAGTAAAAATCTCCGGGGAAAAACAAGAAAATAGAGCAAAGGCAGGAAATGATTTAGTTTTTGAACGATAATATTTAATTATTGCAAAAGGCTGAGTCAGTTTAAATCATTAAATTAGGATTAAATTAAGAAGTGGAGATTATCTCTTGAACAGAACGTAGAGATTGTAAAAAATAAACAAAAACAAAAAAGCAAATAAACTGAAAAACTGTTTTCTAAATAATTACAAGATACAAGAGTTTTTTCATAAATAAGTAATTGATGAGCGTTCGCATTAATAGATAAATAGATTGGAATAGCTTTCTTTCACTCCTTCTGCATTTCGCCTAGGCTATGTATACATATTAACGGTTGTCGTTTTGGTACAAGCGTTTCCCTATGTATTAATAATAATTTTTAACTCTTTGATTGTTTGTATTATAATTTTTAACTGATCAATTATTGACTCTGATTGTACAGGCTTGAATTGTATATGTCGAAAAATGAATAAATAACATTATGTTGTTGTAGGCTTATAGAAACTTTGCTGGTGTTCCGGTAAAGGTGTTGTTTTCACTTGAACGGGTTTCTATTTGGTAGTCTTGCGGATTAACTAGGCAGTGTGAGAAATTAAACAATTTTTGATTTTTAACGGTCGTTATATCTTCATATAAATAGCGGGGCCGATTACCTTTCCACCAGAAAATTCTTTTGTGTCTCACTGTAGAGCATCTAGAAAGATTTCTAAAAGTAGCCCTTAGAAGGAGGATAATCAAAAATTGACAAAACAACCGATCATACTCCTTTTCTGAGATTTACTCATGTTAGAGGGAGTAAAACTATTAGCTCAATATCAACAACCAAAAAATAACAGAACTGATAAAGAAATGAACACAAAATGGCATCTGGATGTAGATAACACTATGACATCCGGAGGTCTAATGTAAATTTTTTAGATTCGGTACCGGTGGAACTGACTCTAATTCTGCCTGAGCAACAATATATTCAATTCACAATACATAAACTTTAACGGTAATCGTTCATATCCGTAAATAAGTATAAGATCGCCAGGGACACATGCGCTAGCATTTCCGAATGTGACGTCACCGGCACTCAACTAATAGTGTGTAGCGAAATATTGTATGGCACCAGTCTGGGGCCACCGGCACTTAACTGAGACTCTTTTCAGGCCCTACAGTAGGCCGTCGACGTCATAGTGTTAGTATATTTTCATCATAATGTAGTGACATTATGTCGGGTTATATAGTTAATGTATTTGTGTATAGTTAACAATACTACAGTAGTCTGTGGAATAAATGATTTGGGGGGGAGGCATGGACATTTCATAAATATAGCACGGCTGTTTGGGGGATTCGTTTCGTAAATAATGCACACTTCAACGAGTACCTATTTGGTGATTTTACGGATTAACTAGGCAATGTGAGAACTGAATCAATTTTTTGGCTTTTAGTTAATTTGTTTATTCCTTCAGTAGCGTGCGGAATAAATGATTTTTACATTTTAGGGGTGTTATGTACATTTCATAAATAATGCACGGTTGTTTGGGGAATTCGTTTCACATATAATACACACTGTCACGAGTTTCTGGTAGGTAATGTACAGATATGTGAAAAGCCATGAAATGAAACAGTTTTTACTAACAGATTTCTAAATTTTATTTTTCTGGACTCGAGGGTAAGATAGACATAAATACAAGTAGGTTTTTATGTATTTACAAACCGAATTTTGGTTTTTAATAATTTTCCGATCCAAAAGGAAAAAAATTTTCCTTTTTTTTAAAAAGGGATTATCACTCGAATTCGAAACCCGGATGAAGAAAGATATTGATTCGTGGGTCACGTTTCCCACTGGAATTTATGAGAATTGCTTACCATGTAGAAAACAAAAGAGAAAAGTTGATAGCATTTATTTTGTACATGTTATTGCCTTTTTTTCTTCTTCCCTTTTTTTGTTCCTTTCCATGTATGAGTAATTAAAAAAAGTAGTTTTAAAATGGAGCCTGGATTTTAAGGTCCACGTAGGAAACATCAAAAAAGGAAATGGACGTGATTTAATTGTTTTATTGTGGTTCTCAGCGCGTTTCCGTGTTGTTGCGGAATTTACGTTTCATAAAATGAGTTAACAGTCGAAAATAGTGTGTGGCTTTCTAAGATGGCGAAGTAAGAAAACACTGCGGGAAGTTGAGGTGTCGGATTCGGTGAACCTCAGGCCTAAAAATAGGCCAACCAACCCAAGTTAACACCACGATAACGCAATCTCGTTAATTACGATGTAACAGAACACCTTAGCGGGTGATGAATTGCCGAGGTGTTTTAGGAGACTTTTTTACTCTAAATTAGAAGTCTTTTTCTCGTGTTGTCTAATTATTACCGTGATTGTTATTGTCTAATTTAGCACCGTGAAGAAAGCGTCGTCGATGACTTGTAATTATTTTTTTGTGTTCTAAATTTTGTAGTGGCTCTCGATGGGTGTCTTGTTCAAGTATGTACTATTTGAAATAGGAATTCGTCTGAGAAGTGTTCAGTATTTGTGTGGTAACAAAATTCTTTGCTTGAGGACAAAAATATTCTAAAGGAAGTTACAAGCTGTTTGTTTATTTATTAATACACTCATACCTCGCTATACGGCCGCTCTTTATATGGCATTTGGCTATAACGGCCCTCTTCAATTATGACACGTTTTTGATTTACGGCCTAAAATGTTTCGATATAACGGCCAAAATGTGTAAACAGTAGAAATTAATTTTCTTCCTAAAATTAGGCAAAGCTTTTTGGATCTAGAACATGATCTTGGATTTGAAGGTTTGAACGAACATGATGTGATTGAAGCTGCTAGGAAAGCTTTTAGGAACTCATTCAGTTGCAAGCAGAACCGACATTTGATGAAAAGACAGAGCCTGTTGTATCCAAACAGCTAACATCAAAAAATTTATCGACAGCTTTTCCTGTTATGAACAAAGAATAAACACCCTCCTTGAAGACCATCCTGACGTCGAGCGTAGCGCTAAAGTTTCTCGAGGACTATTAACTGTTATAAATCACTGAAGAACGAAATAGACAAGAAGATAAGTCGAGCAACGTTGGACAACTTTTTTAAGCCAGGCCTAGCATGACGAGAGTTATCTGAAGGTTACCATTTCTTCAACGTCTTCAAATTTAAGCCATTTTAAAAAATTATGTATCTATACATACACATATTTTATGTATTAGAATAATTGATTCCCTATACGGCTTTTCGCTTTACGGCCAAGTTTCGTGGAATCTAGGCCGTAAAAGGAGTTATGGGTGTATTTTACAAAATGGAAGAGAAGCAGCTTTTACATCCTCCATGCACCACTATGAAGCCACTGACCGTTGTAAAAAGAAAATCTCTCCTCGGGAAAAAAAAATATTAAACAAAAAAGAGTTTGAAAACAACATTAAGTGGGAAAGTAATTTTCAACTAAAAAGTTACAAAACCGAAATAAAAGCAAGGAAAGGGAGGAGGAGGAGGAGGAAGGAGAAAAAGAAAATAAAGCCAATCTTCTTGGGGGCGATTGGATCACGTTAACGAGCTGCAGAGCTTCCGGGGAAGAACGAAATTTGAGTGCACAAACAGTGAAAATTGAATTCGAGTTAAAACGCAAAAAAAAGGGAAAAAGGAATGGTACAAAATAATTTTCTTCTCGTTCGTATTGTTTCATCTGGCTTTGATAAATCGGTGTGCAGGCTTCACAACCATAAGAGAGAGGAGGAAATTACACTTGGGCAAATCTTTTAAGCGTTTTAATCTTTTATAATTCCACATCTGCTGAGAACCTGTCTTTAAAGATTTGCTGTTGCGTTTTCTTCCCTATTCTGTTCTTTTTTTTAGGTGTTTTAGTTGTAAAAAAAAATATTTCGGAAAAACTAAAAAATGAGAATGTGAATTGTATCTTCACTAGTCCCCAAAAAATGGTGATTGGCTAATTGTTATTATTCACTAGGGGAAACCTGGTGTAGTGGTTTTAATCTCTCGACTATAGGAGTTATAGTCGTGAGTTCAAATCCTCCTTCCGTATCCTGTTATACCCAAGGGTGAAGAACGGGATTAAAACTAAAACTAAACTAATTGTTATTATTCGATGATTGAACAAATCCTCAACAATGGCTTTAGTGATATGATAAAACATGGAACAGGTTAGGTCTTGTTTTTATGCGAAAGATGTGAACTAGGACAGTCACAAAAAATTCTTTGTACATTGAAGCAATACTATCATATAATATTATATCGGGAAATGGGAAGTGAGGGGGAGATTTGGTTCTAATTTTCTAAATGTGAATCGTAAATCTCATTGTGAGTAATCAAGTTAAAAGATACAAACAGGCAGTCTGATGGTAAATTTGAACGAAAAACTAAATGTGCATTATTTATGAAATTTAAAAAGTTTTATTACTGTTTTTGACCTTTGGATAAGACAGGATACGGGAGGAGGTTTTAAAGTCACAATCATAACTCCTATAGTCGAGCACTTTAACCACTACAACAGGCCTCCCTCATATTTCTGAAATTGATTCCCTACTAAAGTGTGATTACTTATGAAAATAACTCTTCCTGTGTGCATTATTTATGAAACGCCTACTCCTCAAAACTGTGCAGTATTTAGAAAATTCTCTTTTATTTTCGATACGAACTGAAACTACACGCATAAAACGAAACCTGAGTGTACGCGATAACGAATTTTCACTCTTAAAAGCTCAATAAGCGTATTAATTGGTTAATCCTCGTAGGATGCGTCAACCGAATTTTGCTTTTCCCATTAAAAACAGAAAACAAATAAAACACGGTGATCAGAATATTCCATTAAAAGTATACCTTTTCAACATGGGGGAAAGAGGTAAAAAGCTTGTGAAAAACCAGTTTAAAGACCACACAAAATAAATTGAAATCAAAATTTTGATTCGAATTGGCTTTTAGGCTTTTCAACAAAAATGTTTTACGGTAGCTGTAATTTAGAGATGGGGATTCATAACTGGAGTCATTAGACCTTCAATAAAAGTTATAAACGTGTCGATTGGTCGCTTACAATTTTTTTAAAGGAGTATCTTACCAGATAATCTGATCAAGTGCGCGGTTTTCCAATGTACAATTTTTTAAGTCTAATTACCAAGATCCCGGGTTTTAAATTCCCGAGCACCAGGTGTGTCATATGGGAAGAGATAATTAAAAATCATAATGAAAATCCTTTTTGGGTTTTATATTTTTTTTTAGTTTTACTTTGAGTGTGTTCAGATATTAATGAAAGTGTTCATTGAGTGAGTCATACAGTGACCGTACTGTCCTGGCTCTGAAATTTTTATTTCCAACAAATGAAAGGTTTTTTCTGTATCGGTTATCTTTTTGGAACATGACGTCAACACTGCTTCACTTTTTTTCCTTTTTCTGTTTTTCGCCTCCTTCAGTACTCCCTCATCTTGCTGCTGTAGGCTCTTTTTCTCTTCTCGGACCACGCTATACCCGCCTTCAGCCTGTGGCTCCGGTTTGTTCTTCATCCTGTTACGTTGTTTGAGGTCGTTAATGGATTTTTGACCTTTTGTATTCTTTCCAAGTTTTAACTAATAGCCACGGTGACTAAGTCCAACGGAGGTTTCCACCAGGATAGTTACTTACATCATCTGTATAAAAATCCAAAGCTCCCATTCTCAATGTGTGTAAGGATCAGCTGTGATGAGTCCTTGCTACCCCAAGAGTCTGTTTCATATGTTATGCTCTTTCATCTCCTCAGAGGTCACTTGGATTTCCGGTTCGAGAATCTGCCTAGATTTATAGACAAGATGAGAGTGTATCAATCACATCATTATTTAAAGGTTTTATGTGATGGTGAGATACAAAATGTATCGATTGTTTGAAATTTGGTTTTACTGGGTGGCATAATTTTGGATGGAACAAGCCCATAATTTGTAAAATAGGAAATCACCTGATTTTCTCTCAAATACTCTTCCCGCCTCATCTACTCATCCGCTCCTGGGATAACGACTGTGCCGTGTCTCAGTCCAAACCCCCTATATTGCCTACCAACAACTTGGTGTCTCCAGTTGGAGACACCTGGTAGCAGGGAAAAAAATTTTTTTTGACTGACTGCAGATTCATTTTTATACAGTCGTTAGTGTAGTTTCTTACAGTTTTTTGATCTCTATAAAGTTAGTCATTATTTAAATGACCCTATTTCGCTGACGAGGAAGAAGTAAAACGTTTTGTAGTACCGCACTTAACTTTTCTGGTTAAAAATTTATTATTTCTTCACGAAAATATATATTTTTAAATCGCTTAAGTTGTGTCTGGGTCGTTTTCAGGCTTGTATAACCATAAGTTAGAGTTATTTTGAAGTGAGGGGCTATCATGATGCTGTAAATGTTCACGTAAAACACGTGTACCAATCGCACTAACATAATAAACCCAACGACCTAAACCCGTTCTTATTCTGAGTAACCATTATAAAACTGTGTAATATTCTTTATGGTTCCCCAAAAAGTTAGTAATAATTTGATTCTATTTCAATTGAAATATCTGAAGCTGAAAATCAGCAAACGATTAGTATTATCGTGATTAGGGGAGGCCAAGATTCTTAAAATTTACCGAATAGCTCATTTGAGTGAAATAATTGTTTGATTCAGATTTAGAACGGTAGCTAACGATGCCAAATAAAATAATTAGGTGCCGCCATTTTCTTCATATCCAGAAGAAGAAGTAGGGAGGAGAGGGAAAAGGAAATTTTGTTTTCCTTCACTTTCATCAAATTTTCATTAAAGGAAAAATTGAACACAAAGAAAAGCCATAAAGAAAATATTTTTCAATTTGAAAATTCTCAAGTGAATGTCTGGAATGGAAAACAAAAACGAATGAAGTATAAAAAAAATATTTTCCCTTCAATGAATTATTTAAATTTACGCGGGTTCAAGAACGCCTTCCACCGATTTTTGTTTTTGGTTTTTTCACCGTCTTGATTTCCTTCCCAAAGGATTTTATTTTTATTTTTCACTTTATTTCGAATTCATTCATTTTCTGGTTAATTTTTTGGGGGGGATGCGAAATTTCTTTTAATTTAAAAAGAGCTTGAAATGTGTTTCACGGTTGGAGTTTAAAATACTCTGGTTACCCGTTTTCGGAAATGGGAAATTTTTTTTTGGGATGGGGTGAAAAAAGCTCCAAGAATTTGAATTATTTTCTCGTCGATTATAATCTTTCTTTTCCGTTTTTGGAAAAGTCTAAAGAAAACTTTTTTTTCTCTCTCTAAGTTATAATTTAAATTCGTGATAAAGTTTCCGAAAGCTCATTTTGACTTTTTAAACTAAATTTTGAGAAAATTCGAGAAAGCAGATGCGATTTTCAGATTGCGTTTTATGTGACTCACATCAGTCAGTCTGTTTTATTTATTTATTTATTTTTATGTATTTAAATCGTAGGCTGTCTTGAGTGTCGTTGATTGGTGTTAATTTTTAGGGGTGATATTGTCTCATTTTTTTGTCAGGAAACCGTCGCCATTTTGACTTACGCAATTCATTTTAGTCGGAAACACGTTGGAGTAAATGACGTAGAAAGAAAGTTTTTTTCGAGTTTGGAATTGATTTTCTTTTTCGACTCCTCCACTTCTTCCCTACACAGTTTCTGTTTTTGCTATTCCATTTTGGACTTGACTTTGACACCGGTAGACTGCCTTTTCTAAAACTCACGTTTCAAACCTTGTTATCTTTCTTTTCAAATTTTCTCTAGGTTGCAAAATTTTTTCGGAAAAGTTTTTATAATTTTATCCCCGTCCGAAGTTCATGGGTTTCATCGTGTCTGTCTCTGATTATTTGAATTCAGGTAGATGTGCTCGTTTCAGCACGATCTCAGAACTTTCGAATTGATTTTAATTAAAGTTGGCACGCTCAGGTTCAGAACCTTTTTCATTTCCTTCATTCAGTGAACTTTTGTACTCGACATTGAGGTTGCTCTTTGACAGGTTTAGTTTTTATAAAAAATCGATCTTACTCTAGACATGGTTTCTGTTATCTGAAACAGTGATTCCAAAGTGGTCTATATCGACCCCCAGGGGTCTGTGACAACCTGTAAGGAGTCTAAGTGAACGAAAAACAATTTAGGGATCCACGAAATGAAAATGGGGTCCACGATAGTGAATCTCTACAGTACATTGATAGTACCTATTTACTTACATTATACTATCGTATAATATAAAGACATATATATTATTTATAAGAGTACCTATGGAGTAAAAAATTTACCAAAACCAATATCAGGTAAGTAGGGGTCTACCCAAAACCGCAAAACATGGCAACGGGTCTACGACACAAAAAAGTTTGGGAAACTCTGATCTGAAAGGAAACGGAACGCAGAGTTATCAGTTCGTAAATGTGAATAAACGACCATTATTTATGAGATGGAAACGATAAAAGTGTGCAATACTTATGAAATATAAAAAGTTTCTTTTAAATACGTTTGTGATTCTCTAATTTGTATATCAGTCATTCATATCAATTTTCATTTTTCAAAAATATGTCTTTGGTTTGTATTACAAAAGTTAATATTGCGATTTAACGACTTCTTAAGATCAACAAGTAGAGGTCAGTACTGGTGGTTACAAGACACCGTGACACGTATGACACGTATTATAGATCTGTGCAAGGTTATGTCTGACCCCGGAGTTTTATCGAAGATGTCATTTTCTACCACGAAATCTGACAAATTTGTAAAATTTCGAAAGAAAAAAGACTTAGAAATAGACCGAGAGGCAGTTCAAATTGCTCCAGTCGGAGTCGGACCGTCGAGCAATCGATGGTAACCCGAGGTCTAATAAAAAAGTTTCAGTTGTAAATAATAATGGTAGTGAAGTTTGATAAGATAAAAAGAAAGAAGAACGAAAAACAGAAAAAGGAAAGTTTTGAAGAAGGAGAAAAAAATGACAACGGTGACGATAAAACAAAAAGAAGAAAAAAAGTTAATCGGGCAGAACGTATCCTCACGAGAATGCCTGTTGGAAACTAAGATAAAAATTTAATAAGAGATTGAGAGAAGAGAGAGGCTTTGACATCTTCGACGATTTCCCCAAAATCAGTTCGGAGCTGAGATAAGAAAGCAATATTATAGAATGATGGTTCGGTTAAAGACGATAAGTGAGGGAACGGTGTCTGGTTCGGGATTGGTTTTGGCAGGATGGAACCTCCTGGAGGAAAAGATACTCAACTTGGATTTGGTAGCGATTTTGTAATAAAACGAATGGAGTAAATTTCGAAGCCAATTAGATGAAAAACTCGATATCAGCTCCCACACCTCGCCTCCCAATATTCACGCCTTTTATTGCTATAATAAATAATATATCTTCGGTTTCTTTACATACTAGTAAACAAATATAATATTTATTGCGTCGAAGGGAATGGTGGTGGTGGGGGATTCTCTTCAGGTCGTAAAATGTGTTAAATAAAGACTTTCATGTCTTACAAAATGGCGAGGGATTTTTATTTTTATTCAGAGGAGTGTAGGAGCTCTTTCGGCTCTTGATAAAACCGCCTTTAGCTTAAAACAAGGTTGACGAGTGAATTAATTTATTGAAGCGAAGCATTAATAATCAAGGCAGTAAAATGATAACACGCCCGAAGCTCTTCCATTACTTCCCAATTTGCATGTCCCTGACTTTGATGATGCCACCGTTTTTCCACACGACATACAACGCCGGCTATAACACCCCCGACAATTCGGGCCCGCCCTTCTCCCCCCGCTCCCTTTCTCCATAATAAATCTCGTTTATTCGGAAACTTTTTAGGCCGTAAGAAACGGAGATTATCGCCATGGATTTCTCGTGGCCGTGTTCACACCAAAACCAAACCTCGGCGAAAACATAACAAGCGAGTGGGGAGGATTAGCCGTACGTTTTAAATTAACAACAACCTAGTATTAAAATCCCTTAGCCACGAACTGAGCGTTCGTTTTATTCTCTCGCTTTTCTCCCAACCGAAAAAAGGAAAAAATTTTGAAAAAAAAGGAAGAGGTTTTCTCATTTTCCAATAAGTCTGGTTGGCGATGACGTCAACGATCAATTTTTGATTTATATTGTGCAGTTTAAATGAATTTTTATTTTATTTTTTTTATACGACTGTAAAGGTGTATGAATGTTAATATATATGCAAACGAAGATTATAAGAAGAGTGAGAAAACCACTGGAGGGGGATTAGGTCACGATGGAAATAAAAAAAAAGTGGTAAAAATTCATGATTATACGAGGAGACAGTTAATCTAACCAAGAGTAAAAAATTGCCTTTTCTCAGTTGGATACGTAATTCTCATCGGTGTAGTTTCATGTCATCTTGCATGAATAAAAATGGCAAAGAAAGAAATCTCTTCGAGAAATGCGAATTCGAAATCAATTCTGCAGTTTTGATGATAACAATAGAAGAGGAGAATGGAATGGAATGAAGTACGTCCTCTTACTGCGCACACACACTCATCGGAGAGGATTTCCCAAAGTGAATTATTGAATGAGTTTAACTTGCAAAAGTCATTTTATATTGGATACGTGAAGAACTTGCTAAATGGCGGGAGACCATTTTCAGAAATGGACAACTATGGAGTGAGGTCCTTGGTTCGAATTGCAACTTTCCTCTAATATTGCCATTCTCAGTTTCATTGTTTCCGGCGGAGAAACTTTGTTTTGCGACTTTATAAGCGGTTTTAACAAAGTTAAAACGAAACCGTGGTGTGCTTCTTGGTAGAAATCTCACTCGCATGGTTAGCCCTTGTATAATACGGTTTTGCTTACCTACGATTGAAAATTTGAATGAAATGTTCGCTAACAAAGCGATGTGCATTCAATATCTGCGATCGTGTTTTATGATTCTAGTGTTTCAGCTACCGTGACTGATCGTAAGAAGTAGGAATTGCAATGGTTTGAAAATGGCTGATTGTCAGCTGTATAGGGTTGGGTTGGGAGCAAAAACTCAAATTTAGGATTTTGTGGGGTTCTTCTTTCTAATTACCTTCCAAACTTCTTAAAAGTGGAGGACTTTTATTCATAAATTTGAGTTAGATTCTCACCAAATTATAATGTGTCGCTATTAAGTAACGAAGCTACACCTAATTATTATACTTCTTAACTTCAAGTCTTTTCGTGACAGTGCTGTTGTTCTGAGGTTTTGTTGTTCTCATAAAATTATGTTGTAACCACATGAAACTTGGGCTAATTCCTCTTCTGGGAACTTATCTAACGTGTAAGAGTAGGGTAACCTAATGTTAGTAAATAATTTTGGGCTATTTTCAAATTTTTTGGGAAAATAAGAGAACTTTCTCTTACCTTTCACATTCCATCTAAAGCCATCTTCGACTCGAAAACAGTCAAAACCTATCCTTCAAGCACTGAAGATGCTTAAGGAAGGCGAAACATTTGGGAATAATAACAGCCACGAAAATTTTAAAACTCATCTTAGTAGAGTTATTCTTAAGGAAACAAAGCTAAGAGTATATAGAAAGAACTTTAAGCACCCCAGAGGTACGCATCTCCTGTCGTGAGGTGTGGTCCAACATCCAATTTGAACTGGCGAACAACCTAAAATACAGTTGCAGCCATCGAACAAACACGCCACTCCTACCCAGACCATCTTCTATACAAAATAAATTTTATTGTAGCAAAATCCTTCCTCCCTTAACGTTTTACCCTGTTAATAAAACAAAAGAAACGGCAGCGTTTCTCCCCCGAAGTTTAATGTTCCAAATAAAGAAATTCAAGATAAATGTAAGGAAGTTTAAAGTTTATTTTACTATTATTTAAAAGCTCAATAAAAGGCGGGAGTCGGGAGGCACAAGGGAAAGAGTGAGAGAGAGAGAGAGAGAGACGGAGAGAGTAACAAAAGGTTGTTAAGTGATGTTAATTTACCCTCATTTACAACCTCATGAATATATTTTGGTCAACTGATTTACTCTAAGGGGTTTCCGATGACCAAAAGCTCAAGGTTGTTAGTTTATTTATTTATTTATTTATCACAGATATTTTATTTAATAAATTAACGAAACAAAGAGCTCGGCCTTTGAAGTAAAAGCTCAGCTCATCGAATTAGATTTAGTCGAAAAGATTTCCTCGGCGCGACCGCTTTTTCCCGAGGAAAAACATTCCCAGAATTAACATAAATGAATGACAAGTGGAGTTGAAACGGAAGTGGATTAGAAATCCTCAAAATGGCGTTAAAAAAGAGGCTGAGAAATACCAAGGAGTAATTGAATTTGTAAAGAACGAGAAGAAACAAGAGGAATTTGAGTTGTAAGTGGTTGGAAAATTTCACAAGAGTACAGAGAAAATTTAAATTCAAGGGGCGGAAGAGGACAGGAAGTGGAGTATTATTATTAATAATAAAAAAAGACGAGTGAATCAAAATCAAATATCGTAACTTTCCCTAGAGCAGAGTAGTGAATTTATTTATTTATTTATCTATCTGTTCTTAGGAAAAAATTTACTTTAAAGTCTTGTATACAATATTTACTTGAGTTCAGAGGAAGAAAAAAGAAATATTCATGGGAGAAATTTTAAAGAAAATTCCTTTGTGACATACTAAAGTCAAAAATATATGGAAAATCACATTTCCTGTTTTATTGTCAGACGAACCGAGAGAAAGAAATGAGAATCGGAACTGAAAACACACTGAAATTGATGTCGTCGTTGGGAGTCCTCTTCACAATCGATGAGCAATGAAAGAATAGGAGGAGGAGGAGGAAGAAGGAGAGAGGAGTGAGAGGGAAGTCTTATTTACAAAGGAAAAAACTCAAATCAGAGGAAAAACATTAAAAATGTGTCGAGAATACTGAAACGAAGGCATTGCTTGTCACAAAACCAGATGCTCTCTCTCTCTCTCTCTTCTCGTCGTCGTGAGAAAATCCATCGCATACATTCTCTTCTTAACCGACTTATTCCTTCGTCGCTTCGGAAGCTTTCTTTGGTTTATATAATGGGGAACCCCAAAAGAAAATGCGGGGGGGGGTGTTATAGAATCTAAAAGTTTTCAAGTCGTCTTTCATCGGTAATTTACTCAAGTTCTCCTTTTCCTTTTCACAAATATCATCCTTTTGTAATTAGGGCTATGTGTAAAGAATGTAAGATTTCGCGCTAACAATCACGGAATCTTCTTATTGAAGGAATTCCTCGCCTCCTAACTAAATGGTGCACAAAAGAAGGATTTCTCTTAGTTTCCTATGCTCGAGTGAAAAAGGAGAGAAATTTTTTTCCCGAAATATTTTCCCAACCAGTCTTCTATAAATTCTATTCGAAGAATCTTTCCTCGCCTAGGAATTTTTAATATATGGAAGGAGAGGAAATAAAAATAAAAAGAGAAAGGGAAAAAGATTTACTTAATGTTAGGAGAAGAAATAAATAAAAAGGACTTAAAAAACCGGAAGTTGCTCCCTTCAATCAATGGGTAATTAAATTTTGGAAACGTTTATCCTTATCCTTTGGATTAATGGAGGACCCAGTTAAAAGCCCGAGATCGTTTGGGTTTTTAGTGGACAGTTTTCATAGGCGTCATATACTTTATTGCCTATGGGTCAGTACATAGATTATTCGTAATGAGACTCAGCTTGAGTCTGTTTGTTTTAGTTTTGGTTTTTTTTCATAAATTCCGGAGGATTTTCGTTCCTTAATGGAATCTGTTCGTTTTCTTTATGGGTCTCTGGGATGCAAAACCGCATGATTCCAGCCGTTTTATTCAATGGGACACGGTATTTATAGCTTGTGGGAAGTTTGAAATGGTGGATATGGGCTCCACTGTATTAGATTTTGATGCTTTCGTCTTTTGTACACATTTGAGAAAGCAATTTTATACAAAAATAGAAGAGTGCCTTTTTAAATTCAGTCACCGGGAGGGAAAGCCTAAAACACATCAATATATCACCTACTTTTTAGCTATCAAATTTATTTTATTTTTGCGGTTTTCGTTGTTCACTGAATATATTATATACAACCCAGTTTTTTCTTTTAATATAGTGACTTTGGGGAAAGTCACTCTCACTTTTCATCCCAAAAATAAACCGCAATGTTGAGTAAAACATAAGAAGGAAAAAAAATAAATAAACTCGCAAAAAACAACAGAGGGTCTAACAAAGTCAATAACAAGTCTTTCCGTTTGCTTTTGATTTTGATGTCTGGTAGGAAAACAAAAAAAAAGAGAGAAAGCCCGGGCTCTGAAATAGAGAGAGGCTTTTTCCCTTCTGGTACCATAAATTTCCCGATAACGGTGTAAGCTAGCAATTTCTGAGCGATCACTAACAGTCGAAGAATTAAATGAAAGCTCT
This sequence comes from Columbicola columbae, assembly GCA_016920875.1. Lineage (NCBI taxonomy): Eukaryota > Metazoa > Arthropoda > Insecta > Psocodea > Philopteridae > Columbicola > Columbicola columbae. The sequence goes on along the minus strand of JADMLL010000001.1, from coordinate 6,588,948 downwards.
CGTTTTCCAGCTTTTTTTCTTGACGGTTTTAAAATAATTTTATGGGTCACCGTTCTTCCGGCCATTTTTGCTTTCTAGTGGATAATTTATCGTCATTTGTTTTTATGATACTAATTTTTATAAAGTAGGCTACTGATTTTATTAAAGGTGGGCTAACCGAACTAATTCCGTCGTCTATTTTTGTGTTGGTTGGAAATGGGTTGAAAGGACAGATTTCTTTCGTCGTGGTGAAACTGAAATTTTCGTTGAGGCTTCAGCTTTAACTTGCTCACTTCGATAATTTGGTTAATCCGTTTTTCATTTTCATCGTAATCGGGCCAAAACGAAAGGAAATCGTGCGACAGGTATTGAAATTCGGCTTTTGGCGGGATTTTGTTCTCGCAACGAATTCCCGTGACCGCTTGAGTCCTGGCTTGTTGTAATATTTTACGGTAAGTCCCCGTCCCACTTCTTAATGCTGTTTTGGTTAGGCTGTAGTGATTGGAATTCCTCCCAAAATCGATTTGGTTGATTTTGATAGTCGCACAGAGTCCGTGGATGTATCATTAGGATTTGAAAGAATGTTTGCTGTAGTTCAATTAGTGATGGGTCATTAAGGTTATTGTGTTTGTTTACAAACGACGTTAGAGAGGATTTTCGTAAGGAAATTTTGTCGAGGAGATCGTCGTAAACATAATTTCTTTACTAATTAAGCATTTAATGGTATTGTCGCTGAGATGAATCTTGTAAAAGACAGCGATGCCTTTCTCTTCCTCTGAGTGTAAGTAGGTGCAGGTTGCTGGAGTACCGATCGAAATGTATTTGTCTGAGTCTCATTATCGTTAAAAGCTGAATTATTTATAGATTTCACATCTCACTTAATTTATTGTTTTTGTGCTGACTCCTCGAAACAAGCTTCCAAAAATAAAGCTGTAAGATTCTTCATGTTGTATGATGTGTTATCTGAAAATAATTGGAGATCATTATCATCCGGAAAACAGAAAAGGGTCAATGGCATCTGAGGTCTGAATAATTGTGAATTGAGGGAGTAATAATATCCCAATTTTGGTAATATAAAAAAAGCGACGGATAAACAAAATGAGTTTTAGTGATTGTAATGAGAAACAAACACGAAAAATGCGTCATTTAGGAAGGATGGGGGCAGTCAAAGAAGTCGAAGCGGGAGAAATCGAAAAGAGAAGCTAAAAATTTTATCAATTTCCCTTTTTATTAAGTAAAAAAAAGCAGAAAGAAATTTCCAAGAAACGGCTCCAAAGGGAAAATATAAAATAAAAAAATTCAAAAACGAGATCTCGATTGATAAGAGATAAAAAGAATTTTTATTTTATTTTCATTATTGAAAATTTCAATAACAGTGTTTAAGTAAAAGATATCGACGCGTTCGTTATGCGTTTAAAAGAAACTTGTCCACGCTTTATCTGTAACATGCCTCATAAAGGAAATTAAACGAAGTTTTGCTCAACGAACCAGAGCAATATTGATTAAAAAATAAATAAATAAATTCAATGAAACGTAATACTTTTCCGAGAGAAATAAATTTACAAACGACACGAGAGGGAAAAAAAAACCATTCAAAAGCAAAAATTGAATCGTTAACGATCTTTTAAAAAGCTGTTGCAGCAGACAAAAACAAAAATTGCTTTCCCACTGTGAAAAATAAATGATAGTTGGCGAGTAGTTTTTCCTTTTTGGTTTTGGGGAAGTCCGGGAGGAAGGGGAGTAGGAATTTCTGGTGAATTGCCCGTTTCTGTTGGAATTTAAAAACGATTTCATATTTATTTTCATAAAATCAAAAGAAAGTATGAGATGGCTCAGCTTGAATTGTTGTATAAAAAGAAATTTGGGCGGAGGGGGTGAGAAGTGGGGGTCGGTATGGAATAAATAAGCCCCGAACGACAGAATCATTCTCTCACGTAATAAATCATAAACCGAGGTATTCAGGGGGGTCATTTTCGTAAAAAGCTTTTGTCAAACGGAAAACTGTTAAAAAGAGATTTCAAGATGATATATTGTGAAAGCTGCAATGGATTCCGATGGAGACGGGAGAAGGCACCCTGGATCTCGAGAAGAAGAGAGAGAGAGAGAAGCAGAAACGATTTCATGAATTTTCATGAAATAGAAAGCGAAATTCGTTTTGGATTTTTTTTTTCGGGGAAAGCGTTTTGGAAGTGGGGAAGTGAATGCATCTTAGGACCTTGAAATAAGGCGAAAGAATTTTTGCCAAAAAAAATTTTCATATAATTAGTTTAAGCCGGCGAAGGACAGGAAGGCGGGCCTCGAATAACCCATTTAAATCACAGAATTTTTTTGTCTTTCACGGTTAACGAAATGCTTACTCTCGGGTGTAGGTTTTGTTACTTGAGGACGACCCAGAAACACAAATTAATTTTGGTTTGAGATTTTAGAGTTATGGTTCTAGTTCAGAGTTTATTTATGAAACGAATACTCCAAGGAAATGCGATATTTATGAAATAGCTTCGATTCTGACTAGATATAGCATACTCAAGTATGAAGATGTTTTATGGGTTTCATATTAGACGAAATATTTGAACCAGGTAACAGGAAACCAAAAATTTGGCACAATAGGCAACATAAAAACAATATTAACTGACTGCCAGCTAACTTCACATTTTAAAATTTTATTCAACTTTCCTTTTGGGTCTTCACTTAAATTTTTTTTCTAATCACTATACTCTAAACTAAATATTTGCATGAATTCTGACCCATAGGAGAATATAGGAAAGTAATTTAAAAGAGAGGGAGGAAAAGGAAAAGATCCAAGGAGAGAGAGAGAGAAAAGGGCAGAAAAAAGGGAGTGATCTCGCAGAATTTTCCTTTGCTTCGAATGCGGTCCCAAGAGATCTCAAGGGTTTGGACCATGTATTCGGGAAAGAGCTGTTTTAATCCAAAACTCTTACTGCCCTCTTTCACCAGACCTCGTTCCTTTTATGTAAACATTCGCTGAAAATTTCATGGAAACGGATAAAATTATATTTCGAAATTAAAAAGGTTACCGATTTCATTATGTCATTAGTCCGGCCCTCTTCATACGGGCCTTGGATAAAAGGTCAAAAATAAAAATGGAGGAAGGCTAATTAGTCAAGGGCTATTTAAAACCGGATAACAAATTAAACACTTCAAAGAAATCATTGTTAAAAATAGTTTTGAGCTGTTAAAAAAGTTATTTTGTGAGTAAGACACGCATTATCGCAGGGTTCATTTCATAAATATTGCACACTTATTGGTTTTTTTAGTTTATGATGCTATTTTATTTGTCGCTGGCGCTCAAGAGCCGCAATTTTCCTTGATAGTGTGGATCGAAAAGATCTAAACCAGAGGATCCCAAACTTTTTTGTGTCGTAGACCTTTGCCAGGTTTTTCGGTTTTGTAGACCCCCTACTAACCTGATTTTTGTAAATTTCTGACTGTAGTGAAGTAAATTATTTGTTTCATAAGTACTTTTATAAATAATGTATATGTTTTTATATTATGATAGTATAATGTAAGTAAATAGATACTATCAGTGTATGTTGAGATCCACTATCGTGGACCCCCATTTTCATTTCATGGACTTCTAAATTTTTTAGGATGACGTAAACTCCTTGTAGGTTGTCATAGACCCGGTCGATATAGACCACTTTGGGAATCACTGGTCTAAACTTATTCGTAGTGACATAATTTCCTAATAACTTTCCGTAAGCAGTTTTCGCAGAATTTGAGCAGTCTCATCCCTAAGCACTGTTTTTTCAGTTGAAAAGCAAATCCTTATAACGTCACTGATCGATAAAATCGTTGTACCAGTATAAACACATTTTGAAAACAATAATAACAAGAGAATGAAGAGACTCTTTTTCTTAATTAATGTTTAATCTCCAATTGTTGAGTTTGCCCAAAGTATTTATTGTTGATTTTCGGTTGCGGTCCTCCAATCTTTTCTTCTGTTTGCTTCCAATCAAGCTTTTCCCTCCCACAAATCACAATTTATGTAAACTTAATTTTGTGTTTTTCGGAGGGGGTTGTCTGGGGCTTTCCTTTTCCTTTATATACGTTTGATTGTCAATCAAGTTTGATTTCGATTCAATTTGTATTTTTTTTGCTTTTCCTTTTGTTGATTGATTTTATTTTAACCCTCGAAAAAAATAAAAATAAATCAGGGTTTCGGGGGGGGGGAGGAAGGAGTAAAATAAAGAAAATCGCGAGGAAAATGGGTCTTTCCACATCAAAATCACATCCTACATTTTTTAAATTTTCCGTGTCAGGTTCTTGAAAGAGAAATTTCAGAGCGACGTCGCGTTGTTCTCCCGGAAGATTTATTACTTTGTACGCTCCATGTTGGGTAAATTTATAAACAACTTTCAAAAGCTTGACTTATAATAGTGCTTGAACAATTCTTCCATTTTGTTTTTTTATATTTTCTCTTTTTTTTCCAAAAGGGTGGAAGGGGTAGAAGCAAATAAACAAGTTAACAATGTTTGTGACGGTCAAGAAGAGCTCTTACCACAAAAATTATTCGGTTCCCACTCGAAGTCTAGTTCTTTGTCTCTACTATTAGACATGAGAAGGAAAAGAAAGCTAAACCAGATTTTTGATATTTTAATGTTGGAGCTGAAAACTAAAACTTTTGCTGCGGTTATATATAAACACACACATTTGACTTTCCTTCCTTGTTTTCTCTTTCATCTCCCTTTCAAACCTAAAAACCTTTAACTTACTCTTGCCTTTGAACTCTCCAAAAGTTAGTCATTAGTCATTCTGACTGTGGTGGTTTTCATATAAACCCAAGTGTGCTTACACGTAATTTCATATAACTGAATGTTTCATTTCGTAAAATTTAATGAAACTCAGTTTTTTATTTAATGAAAAGAAGAGATGTAAATCGAAACGCACAGTTTCCCTGATGGTAAACCTATACCAGAGTGTCTGAGTTTAAAATCGACTGAGGAAAGGAATCGAAGAAAGATGAAGGAAGTGGCAAGGGGTAGGAGAGACGGGGGTTTGGGTTGCCAGGCTTATTTTCAAACATATCAGTTACAATTCCTGAGTCAAAGGATCCAATCCACCGGATTTACTAACTGTAGTTTTCCTTTTGCAAGACATTAAGCAGCAAATGAAGTATTAAGTCTTAGTTAAAACGTATTATAAAACCATCGATTCAGAATCTGTGTTAATTTGCACATTCTCCAATGGTGAGTTGTCTTGATGAAGCGCGCCAACTCGAGTGCATGAAACTATTTTAATACTCACATAACGAAGTTAGCCATTTAAAAGTTTCTCATTAACTTTCCAAGTAGTATTTCCAATTTCATCAATTCATTCCACTTATCTACTCACTACTAATACGTATAACATGAGTTTAATAAGTAGTAATGAGTTTGGTGTGTGGTATGTGGGTGAGGGGGTAGACAACTGTGATGAGGAATTTCGTAACTCACGAATTTCTTAAAGTCAAAATAAGTTTCTGTTTGTTATCTAGTATACGAGTTGACAACCAGACATGAGAATCGGTGCCGAAGAACATCACAAAACTCGAGATTATATTCAGTGTTTAATTAATTTAATTGAAGGGTTTAATCTAACTATACTCAGTTATGTATGTGTTAGGTATGTTTCTGAAGAAATCGCGGTAGCATGAATTAGTTACATGCAAACTTTCGAGACTAACGTACAATGAGGCTGGAAATTATTATTCGTCTATACGTTTGTCTGGGTTTAGAATTTCGCATTTAAGAATTAATAGTGCTAGAATTGTGTTTGCTTGATTTCCCTTAGTATTTCATAAATAATGAACACTTTCAGCAAGAGCTTGTTTCATGAATAATGCACTTTTAAAAGAATTCATTTTGTAAATAACGAACACTTTTCTAAAGAATGCCTGTTATTAATTAGTGTTTGGGCGAGTTTGCTTACAAGAGAAGAATTTTTCTTGCTCTAAATGTTAACCCAGGCTTCATACATTACTTTCAATCAGGCGTGTTTTGGTACTCAAAACTGCTCAACGTCGTGTTTTCTTGTTATAAGACGGAATACGTGTGGTGTTGTTGATGACCGCATATGTTTCGTTAATCCGCATTTAGTATAATCAACAACCTCATGTCGTCTTATAACAAATCGCTTATACTATACCAATCGCAAGAGTCGGGCTTTGGTCCTATCAACCACTCATATTATTCAATACATTCAGATTAGAACCGAATTTGTGATTGTTGATAATAGTGTTTAAACTTTAGCGGTCGTTTTCCATAATTTATACACAATTAAAATTTTTGGGATAATAATAAACCGCGTCACTGTACCAGCAAAAACTCGCAGAGCACTACCCGTCTCAACCAAGAAAAGGAAAATTGTCCGTTTTGCTAACTTTAAACTGTTACCATCCTCACAGTTTGAGTAAGACTATCTTGAGTGATGTGTGTTTTTGCTGGGAGAATTGTGATTAACCTAAAAATTTTATATTTGTATATAAATTAGTATTTGTGATGTTTCTTTCAAATATAATTCGGCACAATTTTTGCATTTTCTTCTTTTGAGAATTATTCAACCCTACAAATTCCAACAGTACGTATCTTTATTTATTAATGTATTTTACAAAATTTTCCTTCCATTAAAGTACTTATAATCTTTATTCCTGTATACAATATAAAAAGGAATTTTTATTTAATTATTAGTAAAATAGCCTCAGAAAAATCTGTAGGGTTACCATTTTGAATTTAAATATTTCTGCTGCTTTTTAAACCATGCAGCCTTCTCAAAAACAAATTTCATTCCGCAGTAGTGCACTTTATAAATGTTGCCGATCCCCTGTGTAATTCATGGGAAATTAACTCTCTTGGTTTAAAGTAAAACGGTAGGAAATGTTTTAGAGTAAACAAGTTGGTACCTGGAAGGCGAATAATGGAAAGAAATTCTTATCTCGAAATGGCTCCGAGTCTGCTTTCCTGAATATTATTACCATCATTCAAGTTTTGGCAGGTGCGCAATTCCCGCGCTATAGGGAAAACGCACCACAGTTAACAAGACAAGATTTGGGAGCGGCTAATGTGAGTCTGTATTACCGAATGGAGGAAGTTCCGGGAAGTCTAAACTTTGTTCTAAAGTGATAAAAGGCTTAAGGAGAAGGATTTTAAATGAAATAGCAAATTTCGGTTATGAGACAGAAAGAAAACGACAGAGGAAATGAGCTGAAACTTAGGCGGTACAAACCTTTGCATTGTTAAAAATTTTCAAACAAATTTTTCAAACCAAGGGCCCTGAATTTAAAAGTAAACTTTGAAAATCAAACAGAAACACCAGAGTTTGAAACACTATTTGAATTGCTTATAATAAAAAGGAAGGAAGGAAGGAAAGAGAGAGAGAGAGAGAGAAAGTGTGGAGTGAAAAAGTAAGAAAAGGTAAAAGTAGGTTAAAAGCATTTCGAAATGGGAAGTAATCTTCATAAGAAGAGTGAGGACGGGGAGTAGGAAGGAAAGCAATGTGAGAAATGATAGGGTAAAAGCAAAATCCGAATATTCTTGAGCTATTTGAAAACGCTAAGGTTTCCTCCCCGGAATTATTTACCGATTTTAAGTCTTCTTCTCCTTCCCCGCTTCCAATTTTTTTTAAGTCGTAAGAAGAAGAAGAAGAAGTCATTGGTGGAAATTCGCTCATTCCATACTTAAAAAGTCGAATATTGAAAATCGGTTCCATTGTTCGAAGCAATCATCTCGCTCCCGGGGGTGAGAATGAGCCGGTGGGAAGGATGAGCGAAAGGAAAACTGGAAGGTTGGTGATGACGCAATCAAATTTTCCAAAAATCCTCGTCGAACGTCAATGAAAAATGAAGTTTGACGGGGCGGAAGGAGAAGGATGAGATGGAGAGGAGGTGATTTATAAAGCCAAACGGGTTTTGGCGGACTTGTAATTTATCTGTTATTCGCAACAGGAAAAAGGGAAATTAGGTTTCTGACGGCGATTTCTCTGCCACATCCTCAGACATATTTTATACTTTTATAAAAGTTTTAATGAAGGGCTTAACGGTATAATTTAATAATGGCAAATGCGACTGGAGGAGTTGACGGGTTTTTTCCTACCCCCTTCTCTCCTCTTTCTTCTCCTAGTTTCTGTTTTTGGAAGGAAAAGGAGAGAGAAACTTGGAAAAAGGTTAATATTTCTTGACAAAGCTTCTTTATCTTTTGCTAAAGTTAACAGTTTTTACCGGAGTTTCCCCTTTTATAATCTTCCGTTTTCGAGTAATATTTTACCGGGGTCTTTGTTAAGTGTTTAATTTTTTGAATCTATTCATATTTATTTATTTATTCAATTATACATAACTCTTAAATAGGGGATTTGTAAATTATTGCTCGTGTGTCTGATCGCACGTCAAAACTGATGAAACTATTGGGTAAATTTAGTTGAAGTGCACGAGAAGATTAATCATGTCGGATTTTGTTGAGCGAGTCATTTTATTTACATACGCGATGTTATTTATTTAGGGGGATTGCGATGGACGGGTCTTGTGGTTAATGTAAATGGACGATAAAGAAAGTTGAGAGGATAAATGGTAAAAAGGAAAAGCGAGAGAGAGAGAGAGAGAGAGAGATGCGAGGATAACATCAAAGAGGATGATAAAAATCTGAAAATCATGAATGACCGGGAGGAGTTGAAGGAGAGTAAGAGCGCGCGGTTGTGGGAATGCTGACAATGTCGACTTCTTGCTGCTGTTGAGTTTTTAATCTCTCAAAGCTACTTAGTTAAGTTATAACTTCTCTATGATACCGCTTTTGCGTTTTTTGCGTATCGTTGTTGGCCTTAATTTAGAGTTAAGTTCTTTAACCTTCTTTTTAATTACTCACTCTAGGATGGAAAATTTTCATTGAGCAGTAACTTTTCAACAGCAGTGCTGTCTGGTTTAACAGAGAAAATGCATTTCTCTAAGGGGGTTTTAGGCTCTCGTTTCGGTCGGCTAGAGACCACGACTTCTACTCATTTTCACTCCTATTTGTTGGAGGAAGTTAGTTGAAAGTGAGCTTGATTGTGAGTCAGCTACCTTGAAGGCTTACTCGCTGACTAAACATTACTACCAAGGTTGTGAGCCTTGGAGGGAGTTTTTAGGTAACATTTTTAGGTGAGGAAGAGCAGGAGAAAAATAGGCACCCAGGCGGGATTTGAACCACGGCCCTTGGAGTGATAGACGAATGCTCTAACCTCTTGCCTACCAGGCCCCTTCCTCTATGGGCTACTATTCTATTAGATAATTTTTTAGTAAAAACTAAAAAGAGGCGATTCATTACAGCAGTCAATTATCTGATGATGTGAGAGGAACTTAACCACCGAGAGCGAAGAACATAATTTATGCTTTAAAGAATCTCTTTGGGCGAAACAGGGGATTCGTTTCTAAAGACTCCTGAAAGTGAGTGAGTCACGAGGAAAGGAAAGAATGAGAATAAAAAGCGAAATGGTAATGAGTGTCGACAATAAGAGTCGCAGTAAAGGAACGATAATTACTAAGGAGTAAGAAGAAGCTAAAAATTAAGAAAACCGGGAGAAAGTGTTGATGATGATGAGTTACAAGAAAGAGGAATGAGGGAATGAGAGAGAGAGAGGAAAAAAAGATGGCGGAAACGAGGGAAATTAAAGTAAGAGAAATATTGAGGAAACACTGGAGGAGAGATGAGAAAAGCGGTTGATGCGTTAAAATCAAATTGATTTTCTTGAGGTTTCACTAAGTTGAGCTCTTAAAGCCGACAGAGTTTTATGGAGTCAACTGTTGACTAGACCTGTTTTCGTTTTAGTAAAAACTATACCGCGACAGTATCGCTTCTTTTTATTAATTGACATCATTTTTCGTGGGAGGGACTGGAGTGGGAATTAATAAGTAAGTGAGCGTGAAATAAGAGAATGACGAAGATTTCCAAATACCCAGTTTTGAATATTTAATGTTTTCAAAAGAGATTAAAATTTATTTATAAATTTGATCACACATATATTTAAGATTTAAATATGTTATCATCTTATTTTAAATATAATTTTTTCGCGAATGGGGATCTTTAGCAAAAATACCACCAAACTCTTAACCGTAGGAAAAATTTGTTACTACCTCTAAATCCTTGGTACTCAAACTCTTTCCTTACCGGGTCAAATTTCCATTGTGGCCATTGCGACTGGGCCACACGACTTACAAGTCGGGCTTTCGTCGCATACAGTCCACCCTCAGGGCATATCATCTGTATGTACATCTGTCAGCCTGTTTCTGTATATAGCCTCGTGACGAACAATTTTAGAGGTTTCTGAGCAGAGGCTGGAACATTCTCGTACTGGTCAGGCACTATAGTTCAGACTCAACAATGAGCAATCGACCTTTCCCAAATTTTCACCCAATCGGTTTCCACTGGGTCACTCAATAGAGCTTAGTGAGTACCAAGGGTCTAAATAATAAAAAATTTCTCGGCATTAAAGTTTTGACTGTTGCGAAATTTTTGTCTAATAAATCTTGGTTGTAGCAAATATATCGGTCACAAAATTTCGACTGTAAAAAAAATTGCAATAACAAAATCTTAGTATTGGCTGAACTTTTGGACGGAATTTTGACTGTGATCTTAAAAACATTATAGCAAAAATTTTGGTCAAAATTTTCACCCCAAAAGCAAATTTTATAGCCAAACTATTGCAAATATCTTTTTCGCAGTCTTAGTCATAGAGAAGTTCATAGAAAATTTTTGATCGTAATGAAAAATCCTTATCGAAGCAAAAACTCACCGCTGTAATCACATGTAATATCTCACCGATATTCTGGCAAAAATCCGACCTGAAAAAGCGAACTGTAGCGAAATTTTCACCCGCAGAATTTTGAAAACAGGAGTAATGTCGCTTGCAAAATCTTCACCGTAGTGCAGTCTTATTGGGAGGGTGGCTGAGAGAAAACTCATCCTAGAATTCTGTTACACCCTAAAACGGGACTAAAACTACTTCAAACCTTAACTATAGCAGAAACCTTACCCCCAAAACAGCAGGAGTACATTATTTGTATACATTTGGAGTAGAGAAGGTTGACTCCTTGACACACAACTTCTTTTCCATTGGATTTAAATACGGCCTTTCATATACCTTGACTTTTTAGAAGGTCTTTATATAAAATCATTTTTTCTCAAGTTATAAAGACACACAATAATCACTTGACAGGTTTTTTTTAAAAACATTTTTTTAATTTTAAATATTAAAAAAGTTTCTGATTTTATCATTTATAACAAACCACGCTAACAATCTAACGCTGACAAGTGAATAATGAAGAAATGGGAAAAATTTTCTTAGACATTTCAACTAAGGGGGAAAAGCGGATTGATGGGGAGTAGGTGCGGATATAAGGGAGAAAACTTTTTAAAATAAAGTAAGGTTTTTTGTTTTATTATAGTTTTAAAGTCAGGCACTGTGCACGATTTCTCCATTCTTTCTTCGCGACATTGAAATTCTTTTTTTTTCTTTTGGAAAATTTTTATGGAAAGAGATCGGAACGAGTTTATTCAATTTATCGGCTTATACGATGAAGTCAAGTCTATAAACATTGGGAAAACTTTGAGATAAAAAAAAAAGGAAGAAAAGAAAGAAAATGGTTGAATTAAACTTTTTAAGGATCGTATTTATTCTCACTTAGAAAAGTCTGGTTAAAGAATACCTCGTAAAAAAAAGTTTCTAACGTTAAAAGAAAAGGATTTGATTTAAGCCCCCCCCGTAAAAATGAAAATTTTTTTAGGCGAAATTAGTTTTTATGATTTTTTATTGGGGTTTCTTTTTTGGAACAAGTTAGATGAAATTAGGTTCATTAAAATGTGAAAATTTAACCGCGTTATAGAGAATCGCTGCTGAAATTTCTTTTTTTTGGCTTAAGTCTGTCTGCGTTGTTACCTTTTTGGATGATCCAAAGTTGAAAATGTATCCGGTTATGAAAATTTTCTTAGATATACAATTACCGACTATATCAGGTATCGGTTGGCTGGGTTGCCATGGAGCTTTTCAATTTCCATCAGATATTTTGTAGACTTAGGCGTAGTTGTATGGGTTTGTTTTATAGTTTCGGTAGGTGAGACGACAGAAATTTGACAGGATTACTGATAGAATAAGGCTAAGTGAAATGTTTAGTGCAGGCCCGGAATATTATTTATTAACTAAATATTATCTTTATATAATCATGATATAAAGTTTTATGTAGTTTTAGTTAAACTAAGGCAAACTTAGTAAAGACAGGCTCGAGTGTACTTTTAATCTTAATTATTTCTATAAAAATGTTTTTACTGCAGCAAAACTGGAGTTCCAAAAAATGGGACTTAAATAAGTTAAATGGCTCTTTGAATAAATTTTCATTTTGTAAGGTTTATTTAGACCGTACCAAAGTTTGCAAGGTTTGAATTAAATACAAAACATAGTTGTCAGTCTTAAATTTTTATTTTTTCCAGAAAATTATAAAATGCATAGATTAGGGTTGCATACAAACTCTTTTGTCGAAATTTGAGGCCTCAAATTTTCATTGTTTTTGAAATATTTCTCAATAATGAAAACACGTTGTTGTGTTGTATAACGCTATAATTATATTAATCCTAAACCCTCAGCTGTAAAATTGTTTGTTAACAATCGTTCCAGTGTTGCCAACGAGAAGTTCAATTTTTGCGTTAATTTTGAGACGCCCTATATTTGGTCATTTGGATGTCGAGTTTGCCAACTACTGGAGTAAGGGAATGTTTCGTAATTTCCTCAAAATAGCTTTTAAATAAAATTTAAATTCGGAGCTTTGTGGTTGATGAGGTGTTACTTACTTTGTTGTATAGTTAGTTGTAGTTTCATACGTTACAGAATGAAAGTAATATTTGTGTGTTTAGGGCCTTATTCAGAAAAAGTAAAACTCCGAAACGTAATTTTACAAAGCCTCGTAAAAGCGAAATTGTTTAGAAATAAAGTACGGCGTAAATTGAGGGATTAGAGTACCTTTCTCACGGAAAATAAAGTTTTTGATTATCACTTGCAAACAAGTTTCATCCGAAACAGTTTTGCAAAAAAAAATGTTAAAACACATCATTCTAACTTTTGTTAATTTGAGGTTGGAAAACTCGGGTTTAATAATGGCTGCCATAATTATACCTGTTTTTTGTCCTGCATATAGTCGACTATTAAGCATTAATTACTACAATGTACCTTTTTAAGTGAATAAAAATAGCAGTAATTTTAAATTGCTGACAAAAGTTTTTTCTTTCTCAAATTCAAATACGTCATCATCATCATTAGCTATGTGGGCCTTGGCCCTCCGCAAGAGTGTTCTCCATTCCGCCCTATCCAACGTGCATCTTCTCCAGTTTTGAAGCACTCGGACGTCTTCCCGGACTCCGTCTTGCCATCTTAAGTTGGGGCGACCTACTCGTCTCCTTTCCTCGGGCTTCCCGTTAAAGATACAGCCTGTCATTGGCTCTTAAGACATGGCCTGACATTCTAACTTCCTGAGCTTGATAAAGGTGACAATATCCTTTTCCTGGAAGAGCTCGTAAACCTCGTGGTGGTCCTCCTTCAGGAGTCACCTTCCTAGATCGGCCTGAAGATCTGCCGGAGAATTTTCTCTCGAAATTTTCGAGGAGCCATTACAGTTTTTATTAAAAGAAATAAAAATTTGTTTCGGGGGAAACAGAGCGGACAAACCGGTCAAATGTCAAAGCGGGTGATTTGTCATGACGCATTTGACGTTGTAAGATTCTACACGAATCTGGAAAAACAGATTCATAGTCCGAGGGAACCGAAAAACCAGTAGATGGAGTTGAGGGCAGCTCTCATCAGAAAATGGGTGGCGAAAAAAATTCACAAAGAGACGATGTCACTTCTAAAACTAATTAGAACCACCATTTGTGACGAAGAGGAAGAGTTTTTGTTTTGATTTTTTTCTTCAGCAAAATAAAAGCCTTAAGACCGTCTTAGACGTCGACTTTAATTGAAAAGCATCAGATTTTGGGTACACGCTTCGTTGCCCCTAATTAAAAAACAAATAGACAACGCATCAGGAGTAATTAAGATTTAATTTTTGTTTAAAGAAAAGTCTTCGAATATATTCGAAATGACGACGACAGCGAGGGAACAAAGAAACCCATTTAAAAATTTAGAAATATCGCCTCGGTTGGAATTAGACGATGAGGGTGAAAGAAGGAGAAAAAGAGACGAACGAATGACTCTAAAAAGATAATTTAGTTAACTACAAAATCTTTTTTTGAAAAGCCAAAGCAAAAAAAAGCTTCTCTTTTACTTTCGAAACCTAACAAAGAAATTTCTGCTCGGTGATCAAATTTAATAACCAAAAATTTAATTATAACGGAATGTCTTTTGAGTAATTTTATTTTTCGGAACACGTATTTTCAACGGGAACTTTTTTAAGATATGTAAGTTGGTTCCTGTTCTTTAAGCAACGAACCTGATACCACTTTAGCGCAGGAATTAGTGCTTATTATTTAGGTGTTGTGTTGAAATTGTTTCGTTTGTTAAATTTTTTCCTCTGTCAACTGGTAGATAGTTGACGCGTTAGCTTTCTTTGTTTTTCTTCAAAGAAATTGTCGTCCGACCTCCCCGGGGAACATTTTATGCCGCTATGGCGATTTCAACTATAGACAGTTAATAAATACTAATAGTAATGTGAAAAGTATTAAGTGAAAGAGTTAGGTTCGTGGCAGGTAAAATCTGTATTCAGATGTTACCACGACTTCTCTAAGTGCTGGTACGCCTGCTTTAGACGAGGTCACGGAGTTTAGTTTTTCCTAGAGTGCGAGTGAGTAAGGTACCATAGCCGCTTCATTCATTCCTCGCTTCCTTATTCCTTCCTCTCCTCATCCCATTCTTTCCTTCCTTTTCTATAAGAACGTCTTGTGATTTTTGGAATAACATCCTACAATTATCCTACAAGCTTATAGTCCTAGGGGACAGGTGTTATGAGGAGGATGGGTCAGCAGTTGTTGGTGTCTTCACATTTCTTCTTGCGAGGATTGATTCCCTTAGGTGATGCATCATGTGGCAGTTAAATTTTTGTCAAGGATTCTCAAGTTGGCTCAGTGACACCAGAACAGAGGTGGAGACGGGATAAAAAAAAATTCTCAAATTATTTGAATAACCCGGACATGTACACCGGAAACCCATTAGAGTAAAAGTAAGATGTTTCTTAAAACAACAGCAACCTTTTTATTCGCATTTCATATATCCCAAAAATCATGTTAATACAGGAAAGTAAACGACAGAAAAAAACTTGTCAACTCCAACGACACAGAAGTTGGCAATGGGTACATTCTCAAAATAAATTGATTTTAAACACTAAAAATGGAAATCAGTTAATCTGCACATTAACGTGGTTCGGACTGTAGCAAGAACATAATAATAAGCTGTGACGAAAAACAGAAATTTTGAATTGAAAATGAAAACCCAAGTCGAATGACTTGGTTAATGGTTCAATTTTTTGTTAGTGTTCGCTATAAAAGGTTTTGTGTTTCGTTCGACTTGTTGCGTCAGTAATTATTTCGTTTGTTGTCTTTTTTGTTGACGTTTCCATAAACTTGATTGGATGAAATTAACAACGGAAATTGGGTTGTGTAACATTGTAAGTGGGTCGGATGAATCTTTTGTAAAAATGTGCGTTATCATTTGAATGGATTCTTCGTATATTTTGATCATTAGCTATAGAGGAAATGACTCTCGCCCATTCATATAATATCTGTTTTCAGAAATCGGGAACATCGTCGTGAGGAATCCATAAGTGATGGACACTTGTTACTTTACTCTGTCTAACAAATTTTGTGAAATATAAGAAGACATTAGTCGTTTTGTTGTGAAAATTGTTTAATGATTGATCGCTAATTAGCTATCGATAGAGGACACCGTTTTCTTTCTCGGATGATAGTGGTCGGAATTAGGTGTATTGCCTTGATCACCATGATGGTCATTATAGGGCAGGGGTCAGCAACCTTTTTCAATCCTCCATTATGCTTCTGTCAGCGTGTATTTTTGTCATTGCCTCATAATGTTGATTTTTAAAAATTAAATTGATGCTTCGGGGGGCCACGCAAAAAGTTGCAAAGGACCGCAGGTTGCCGATCTCTGTTATAGTTCACCAAATGGATTCAAAATTGTCTCGTCCATTTTGGGTTTATGTTAGAACACACAAACTAACTCAATTTTCTTAGGTACACAGTTTATTCGAAGATGTACGGAGTGCTTAGAAAATTTCCTACAACCGTATCAAATTTCGGTCACCGCACTCGGGTTCATAATTGAAAAAGCAACGTAATTTTCCCGGGAAAACATTTTCATTCGGAAAATTTCAACGGAATCATTAAACCGAGTCGTTTATCTCTTGGAAATTCTTGTTTATGATTCTGAAGAAAAACGGGGACCTTAAACGGAGATCTTAAATATGAATTTTCGGGGGTTGGGAATGAGGATGGTGGTGGTGGTGGGGGCTATGGTCCACTAAAAAGGGATAAACGTGGAGAGGTTCGCGGCCAGCTTTGAGAAAGGGAAACCAATTTTAATTATAACGTTTGAAAACGTAAAACGTGTTGGATTATCTTAAGCTGATATTTTACGTAGCTTTCTGCTTATCGCGGCGGCCCTGGGTTACGGGAAAGGATAATAATAATAATAATAATAACGTACGTGAGTTGGTTTCAACTTTGGAAACCTTAAAACTTGAAATTTTCCGATATTTTCATTTCTCGAAAACTCGGGAAGAACTAATGGCGAATTCGTGGAAACCGGACTTTCAAACTTATTCATCAGTCAAATGAAACAAAATTTCAAGAGAAACTTTTCCGCTTCTGAGATTGCTTAAATTTCTAACACTGAATTATAATGATGATGGTTGATGTTTTACTCAGAATAAAGGATTTTGAAAAGAACCGTAATTTAAAGATGAAAGATGCTGAGATTCATTGAGGAATTGAGAACAAGACAAGATCATCTACCTTCTCAATTAGCTGGAATATATCCAGACAGACTTTCAAATCGGATATTTAAGAACTATCTGAACACAAAAAAAACCAAAGTGACACTTCACGTGACTACCGGGTATTTGCTGACCTTTTTTAAGATGAGAAAATTAAAAATTAAATGCGGATGGGAATTGACCACTTGATGAAGCCACTAGGTCGTAATGATTTTCTTCAATTCCGACTCCGACCAAAGTAATTAAAACGAAACCTCTAGTTTCTAACCGTTCAAACTATTTATTAACCATGGTGCTGTGGAAAGGGCCCCGGTTTCGCCATTTTAAAATTTGAAAAAGGCGAGTTCTTGTCTTTCGTTTGCTTCTAAAATTTTAGTCTCACCCCTTTCATATCAGATTTCCTTTCTTTTCTTCTTCCCTTTTTACGTGTTTCCGTTTTTCCGAAATGGTTTCTTTCCAGTCTGACATTCTCTCGTAATAATTTCTACCGCTCATTTCTTTTTCAGATGTTACGCCTTCGGGAAAATTATAACCAAGTCGTTGTCGTCTTTTTAAACAAAGTGCTTATCTCGTATAAATATTACAAAGTCGACTGCAAAAAATTGCAACTGAGTGAGAAACGTGCAGTGTTGCAAGTGAATATTAGAACAGTCTTTCCTTTAATATCATATCATATCGTATTTTTCTTTCTGGTTATTTTCCTTGTCACGGATATGGCTTCGAGCGCGCTAGAACGTGTTCTCAGATTTAGGTTCTTTTTAATATAATTTTTGAACGGTTTCTCCTTTCTGGATATTTCTTGTTAAAAGGTTCCTCCGGTTTTTTTTCTCTTTTTCTCGTAGAAGAGCTATTTTTTCCCCATTTCTGAGAAAATTTAATTTTTTTCTATTTACTGAATTCTCAAGAGTCGAAGGTTCAGGATGTTGTTTTAGATTAAAAATTTGTTGTATTTCATATTTTCCGTTAGCGGTTGTTGTTGTTGGTAAGGACATTATATGAGGATGCTATGATGGGTGATTTTGAAAGAAAGTTAATAAATAAATAGAGAAATATGCATATAAATAGTATTAAATATTGTTTATTTTAAATATCTTAGAGCAATTTAGGTGCTCATCTTGTTGCTTGGATGAAGTCAGTGTGTTTCGCAATATCTTAGGGTGTGACATTTCACAGAGGAAGTTGGTAGTATAAAGCTTAATTTTATTTGATATTTTAGACGCCCTTCTACTCTTTTTTCTCATTTTATCTTCTTCGTATCTCATTTTATTATTACTTTCTATTTATTATTTATTTTTTTCTCTTATTTTCACCTTTTCTCTGTTTTACCTTCCATTTCACCTATTGTATACCATTATCCCGTCTCATTAACTGTACCTCCAGTCACATCGAATTCCTGGGATTAAGACACTAGTCTGTTTCTTGGATATAAAGCCCATTTGAAGTCAGACCAACTACCTATTGGCTCGCTTAGAGACAGCACGGGTATAAAAATTTTAGGCGCTGTGACATATTTAGCAATACAGGACTTTATCCGGAATTTTGTTTTATCTCTGTAAATGTGCACATTTCGCAAATGTTCTCTGGACAGTAATTGACTTTCTCCTTTATAGTAAGACATAAAGAGTTTTTCGATCCTTCTCTAAGTAATGTACAATTTAATATTTTCCGTCTAAAAATTTAAAATTTTCCGTATAAGTAGAATTCAAAAGTTTGTTTCTCTCATTTCCTTCTTTGTAATAACTTGAACCTTTGAAGAGAACGCGAGTTCTCCGATTTTACGTTCTCCCGGTTCTTCTGTATGGTTGCAAAGGATGGACGCTAACGAGGGCCGTAGAGAGAAGAATTAAAGCCTTTGAGAGGTAGCTTTACCGCCGTATGCTTATAATAGCCTGGGAAAGACGAATGACAAACGCAGAAGTGCTAACCCATATTGGCAAAGAGGAGTTGCTATACGAAGTTAAGCGCCGGAAACTGCAACACATACTGCAAAATAACAAATACAAACTGCGACACCTCGGAAGACGGAGAACTTCGTGGCTCAAGAACCTAAGAGAATGATTCCGCATGACATCCACCGCCTATTGCGAGCGGCAGCATCCAAGGTCACCATAGCTCTGTTGATTGCCAACCTTCGACGCGGAGACGGCACATGATGATCATTTGAATATCAATAAATCAATACGACGATCACTGATTTTTTAGACTTTTCCAAAGGGCTTCAAATTATTGTTTCGAAATATACAGTATCCAGACTTCCAAACGGACAAACCCCTGATCTACAGTAGGTTGATTCTCCTGTGTTCACCTATGGCGGTGATGAAGATAAGGCAGCTGAAATTGAACACTTTTTCTGATTTCCAAAATCTGAATGTTTTATTGATTCAAATTGAGGAATATTTATATCTCAATAGAGGTTTACAAAACGTTTTTGAATTACTCATCCAGCCAGTCTTTGTGTAAATTTACTCTTTATTTCTAGAAACTTCTTGACTTTTGTCCGGATGGGTCACCTTACAATAAAGTCATAAATTTTTTCGGTAAATTCAGGTATCAAAAATGAATAAATTCAGATTCCAATTCCGTCCTATTAGTTGCAGGTTTGAACATACAATACTAATTGTATGATGCGTTCCTTACACAGATGATATTTGTCTATACATTATTATATACATTTGTATATACATTATTGAATACTCGATTTTGTAATTTATTAAAACTTTCAAAGGTACTCAAACTCTTCGATATTAGAGAGAAAGAAGTGATTAAACAAAAAAGGTTTGAAAAATGAATTTGCCACTACTTTAAATTTTAAGTGGACCGAAGGACAAAAAATTAGGTTAGTTACACATCACTCTCGGTGCAGTTTTAATGATTCGAAAGGAAAAACGTTCACTAAAGTAATTTTTTTTTACCCTCGAGTTTTTTTAATAATATAAAAAAGAAGAAATGCGACGCATTATTTGAGACCGATTTTCTTTTAAAATATTAAAAATTACTTTTAGTACAATTGCAAAACTTTTTTGCCCTTTTTTAAAGCATTAATAAATAAGGTCTTTTTTTTGTTCTTTGTTTTTAAAAAGTAATAAAAAACAGTTATTGATTTGGAAATTAATGTGACATTTATTGTTTAAATCCGAAAATGAATGTGAAAAATAAAAAGGAGGCGGAGAAGAGAGGAGAAAGAGACGTGGGAATTTTTTTTTCTGTAAAAAATGTCTTTATACTTAAAAGAAATCGTCGAGTTGGCTTTGACTATAGCTTGGGAAAGTGGGACGTTAGATTGTGTTCGTGATTATTAGCCGAAACAGTCTAACCGACGCAATGATCTTGAGTTCGAATCATTCTCCCGGATACCCAAAAAACGGGATTAAAAATAAATAAAATTTTAGAGAAAATCTTTTGGTTATGAAGTGAACCACAAGAAATTAGGCACTAAAACACCGCTTCCAAAAACATATAGCTTGATTGGTGAAAGACCTGTATCTTAAAACATCTATTGTACTTTAAAAAACACCATTCACTCTTCATTTCACAGCCCTCTCTTATTCTTCTTCTCCATTGTAATAAAATTTCGTTTTTCTTCTATTATTACGTTCAAACAAAGTTTGCGAAAGATGGAAATCCGTTGGGCATTGAACCTGTTTAAATAAAAAAAAGTTTATTTAAGGTATTAAAAACTGAATTCATTTGGAAATGTTTTTTTTGTATGAGAGCTACGGCGGAATGCAGACGGCTGGAAGGGCGGGGGATTGTTTAATCTTGGGAATCCAGAACATTCTGACAATTTTCTGAAACAATGGTGACCCTTTTTTTAAGGTAGTGGAGAAAGGCGAAAGCTGAATGTTTTATTCATGATGTATATTCATTGCGTAGTATTTCGAAACGGAATGTCTTCGAGGATTTTTTTTTTTAAACGCTCGTCAAATCGATGTTTGTTTCAAAATTTTATTTATTTATTTACTTATTTTCGTATTTGGCATCTCACTCTTACCATCCCTCTCCTCCTTTTCAAAGCTATATTGTGTAAAACTGTCAGTCAAAACAGGAATCAGTCATTCGGGAATTCAATTTTTTCTCTCTCTCTCGTGCCTCTGTTGTGAATCCAAAGGGAGATGTATAAAAAAATGAAAATAATAACTTTGATGTTGGAAAAAAAGACAGAAAAGAGGAATTTCGGGGGGTTTTATTTATTTATTTATTATACTTTCCTTGTGTGAAGTTTTTAGAATAGAAAAGTCAGAGCCAAAGTTCTCGGAAATTAAAACGGAAGATAAATGAACGAGTCAAAACGTGATCAGAAACAGAGATACCATATTAACAATGTGCTTTTAAGTTAGCGTTGTTCTTCCCGAGTTCTTGGAAGACGCTCACAAGAACAAGTTTTCTAGAGTGGAAAAGCTTCGCGTCAATTTCAATTTTCCTTTTTTTGTTTTTAAATATTTTCTAAAGCGTTTGTTTACAGTTATCAGGTGTTTTGAGTCAAGATATCATCGCTCACGACTTCCTCCATCTCCATCTTAACCATCTTTGATTTCCTTTGTTTTGTCTCAACAATTTTTCGTAGAAGGAAAAATGAAAATTTATTTTCGTCCAGAGATGAGATGATGAATTAAAAATGACACTATCATTTTTGTAACTTATGTTAGAGTTGGTTGGCATTTGTAAGTTTTTTAAATTAGACAGCGAAATGAAACGGTCGCATTCGGTCTCGTTTTGCGCGTGCCATGTGTTTCTTTTCTCTCCTAAATTGAAGATGACATTGAACAATGTTGTCTTTTTGAATTTTAATTTTTTAAATTTAAAAGAGATGAGATTATAAATAAAATCAAAATTAATCCGTTTTAATTCCCTTATAATAAAATGTTTGGACTTTAAAATAAGCTTATTTTAAGCTTTTAGATGACTTCTGTGAACTTTTTAACGGTTTAACGTTAATTTTGAATCAGTGTTTTTGGAGTTGGGAAATTTTTCTGAAATTATTTTCCGCATCCTTACTTTTGAAGAATAATAATCCTTTGTATTAATAACTTAAATATTGGCTTTTGAGGAAAGTTTCTTGTTGATAGTGAAGTCTACTTCATTAATAGAGGGCTGTTATTACATTGATTTATTCTCTTAAACCCTTAGTACTCTAGCTTCCCGGACCAAATTTATATTGTGACCATTGCGACTGAGCCACATGACTCACTCAAAAAGATTTCACAAGTACGTCTTTCGACGCATACAGTCCATTTTTTAGAGCATCTGTATGTACATCTGTCAGTCTGTATGTAGTTTCTGAGCACAGGCCCGAACATTTTCGTACTGGTCAGGCACTATAGTTCAGACTTAACAATGAGCCATTGACCTTTCACAAATTTTCACTCAATCGGTTTCCACTTGACCACTCAGTAGAACTTAATGGGCCGCATGTGATTCGTGGGCCGAAGTTTGAGTACCAAGGACTTAAACCCTTGGTATAAATACAACCAACAAAGTCACTACAATTAATTAGAGGTTCTTATCTTTTAATCATCAAGGCTTTATCTTCGGGGTTAATATTAAGGATTTGTCTTTATGGTACCGGAAGTGAAATTATAAAATTTTAAAAAAAGTTTGTTTTGAGATTCAGTAAACCAAACCTTTTGTAAAACAAATAAGTCGGACTTATTAGGGCACCTGTGCAAACCTAAGAATTAAACACTAGACCCAATTTTGTGGTCGAGGAATATCTAACCCATCAAGAAGGACAAAATGGAAAACCTTTGTTCTTGAAGTTATGCGATTTTAATGCAATTACGAAACGTTTTTCTCCATCATGGTCCTCTTAAAATGAATTTCTGCCATCTTCTACTATACTACAATACCTGACTGTTCTAACTAAAAAATTCACGTGCGACATGCTTCCTTGTTGATAGATTCCTCCTATACAGTTCGCTGGTTTCAGGGTCGAAATAAAATAAGCTAAGCAAAAATTTTTAATTTATTCGGAGCGAGTAAAATTTAAAAGGAAAAAAATGCACAAGCACACACACACAACACAGCACACATAATATAATTTATTCTCATCCTACTCAAAAAAGAAGTGGAAGAGATGAGGTGGAGGAAGGAAGGAAGGAAGCAAGAAAGAAAAAGGAAAAAAAAAGAAACATTCCTCCTGGAAATCTCAATTTTTTTAGTTTTGGGAGGAGTGGGAGAGAAAAATGTTTTTGACAGATTTTTGCTGGCTTTGGAAAAAAAAAAGGAATTTAAGATGTTAAAATTGTTCTACTACATTGAAATCCCTTTTGATCTCGAAAAGAAAATTGAAATCTGTCCCAAAAGTATACATATAATCATCTGAAACGTCTGGAAAAATTTCATGACTTTTTTTCCAGATGGTTTCAATTCACAGATTGAGCTTTCGAAATCGAATTTTTCACGTAAAACCCTTTATGCCGTGTTTAAATTTTTATCTCGTTTTAACGTAATTTACGCTCGACACTTATTACACGACATTTAATGTTTAGAAAAAAATTGTCTAAGGGAGGAGATATTTTATTATTTTCAATTTTTTAACTTACGCTTCCGCTAATAATTTTTAAATCGTTTGTAATCAGAATTTTTGTTGTTGCTTTGTTCTCTTCGAGGAGAAAGGAAGTTTTCCAACGACCAAAAAAAAATGGCGAAATCATTTTTCGAAAACGTTCGAGATATAATGAGAACGATAAATCATGAGTTTGATATCGATTGTTTTGACAAATCGGTTCGAAGAGTTTTGGAATTTGTCGGTCGAAACCTCGTCTGCCACCAGGATTAATTTTAATTGGATTTAATTAGTGTTTGCTCATGGCGTTCGTTAGAAATCGGTTAAGCCAAAAAAAGCGTCGCGCCCAATTCCCTGCGCATGACGTTGACCGAAAAGGACCCCCCGCCACTCCCACCTCTTGTGAAGGATGTGATATAAAAGCATTCTTGTTTCGTTCAATATTATTGCTGACCGTAGGAGTGGACACAAGCTAGCACTTGGATAAAAAAAGCCATTAAGGGAAATTAATGTGGGAAAGTTATCGAGGTTGAGTTTTTTAAATATTAATTTATTGAATTTGTTTTTTTAATAAAAAAATTGGTTTTGAAAATTTGTGGACAAACGTTTATCTCATAGTAATTAATTAAAAAATGATTACGTTTGAGACTGTCGGAAAAGTTTCGCTCACAACTTTAAGCATACTCAGTGTATGTCAAGTTATGAAGAAATTTTTTCACTACAGGAAATATGAAGAAAAATGAGGTTGTGGTGGTGGTGATATCCTTTCTGTTTTGACGATATCATTTCTCTATAAGTGTGCAGTAGTTTTGAAAGAAGTAGCGGGTTAAATTACATTTTTATTTCTAAACCTTCTTTTATACTCCTCATTGTTCAACTTCTGACGTCAGTATAGTCTTTGGTAATATTATATTTTGGTGGTTGAATTTTTCTTTACCATTTGGAATTCCCGAATTGCATAAACAAAAAATGAGCAAAACATAAGCGCAAACGACAGTACCGTATCCCGCTTGTGTCAGGGGCGGCGCGAACCGGTCAAATTTTTGGAAGATGTTTGGACTTCCACAAACTCTCTTACTTCAGGTTTGCTTCTTCTTGAAATCACCTGTGACGGTCGCTGAGGTTTAGATAGGTAGACTCCTCAGATGCTCTAAAATCACGCTTAGTGGTAACGAAGCATCGTAAGGTTGTTACAAACAAACCTGATTTCGGAGTATTTTATCGAGTCGTTTGAGCCAGTATTTATACCCCAAAAGGGTGTGAAAACCGCTATATTTTGAATGACCCATCCGGGTGGCCTATGGTACAATGAAACATTTTCTTCAAAATTCTTATGCCTTTGTCCGGGTGGATCACTTTACAATTAACATAGTAGTTTCAGGTATATAATTCATTAATGATTCATCCAGCTGGCCCATTGTGCTATTTTACCTTTTTCTTAAACCTCTTGGCTT
Source organism: Columbicola columbae (assembly GCA_016920875.1). Classification (NCBI taxonomy): domain Eukaryota; kingdom Metazoa; phylum Arthropoda; class Insecta; order Psocodea; family Philopteridae; genus Columbicola; species Columbicola columbae. Next base: position 6,564,065 of record JADMLL010000001.1, on the reverse strand, counting down.
TGAACCGAATGAATCATCTTAGAATTAATATGAAATTCCTGTGACATGATCGCAAGTTTGAACAGAAGGATTAGAGGATTTTATCTTACCGTGCCTAGACCTTTTGCCCACGTTCACAGTTATAGGCAATAGTCAGGAAAGGATAGAAGGAATTTATTTTCTCCTTTTTTATACCTGGAAAAACCGTTTTTCCAACCCCTACCTCAACTTTTTCTCATTTATTCCATTCGCGTCAATTCCTTCTTTTTCATTCAATCGGTGGGTGAAAATTCTCTTTACGATCTAAAAAACTTGACTCGAGCACAGTCTCAGCCAGCATAATAATATACCAATAATAGTCGTCAGTTCAAGTTGACCCACTCTGCATCACCTCTTAAAGATTTAAAATTTAGTCTCGAGAAAATGAGATTTTGCCGGAAACTTTACTCTCTGTCTTTTCCCGGGCGAGTGAGTCCCGATTGTCAAATTTCAGTTTATTCTCTTTCATTCCATTCTAGCTAGGTCAAAATCAATCTCTCTTTTATTCATGGCCTCCTCGAGTTTTCTTTCAATTCCGTATTCTTTTGGTTTGCTTTATCTTTCTTAAAACAAAATACTTGAAACGAAGCACTTGACTAGCCTCTTATTCATTCCTCTTGTGACTTAAGAAAATAAAATTTTTCCCTTTTTGTTGAAGAGCTTTTTTTTTTGAATGTGTAGGAGTTGTTGTTGCTTTGCTCTTATTTCTGTCACACAGAAAACGCCGGATGCAGGGAATTCACTATTTCTTAGACCGTCAACAATCATCAAATCTGCCTTTTTCCTTCCTCCTTTTATGTTATTCACAGTGACGTTCGGCGACATTTTCTGATTGTAACATTGTGCTTACGTAAACTTATTTATAAAATTTTTTTTTGATTCCATGAATTTTAATATATTTTAGGAGAAATTCTTTGAATTATGTAATAAAATGTACTTCTTGTAAAAGTTTTTTTTCAACAATGTTGCCGACTGGAATGCTGGAGAACCATTTTATTATTTCTTCCCATTTTCCATAGTAAGTTGGTTTAGGTAGTGAAAGAATTGGAAGAGAAATAGCTCAACTTTCAGAAAATCTCATTCAGATAATTTATTTACAAAAACGGTCCACTTTAGATACCCCGAGAGGATTTGCAATCTATTGTTTGAACGACTCGCATCCGGTCAATCACATCACAGTGATGAGAAACACCTGTCCCCCGAATGAAAGTCTGTGATTGTCCAGATAAATCATTTCACGTAAATAATTGGGATTCGTTAGTACCCAAATAATGTCACATGGGTCCAAAGGTCAAAACAACACATGAACTTGCATAAATATCATTTAACTTGTTAACAAGAGGGTTGTTAGTGGTCATCGTGACAGACTAACGAAGCAAATGTTGAGAAGTCGAGTCCCTTCATTATATTATATTATATCTTAGACTGGAAAACTTAATAGATACAGTAAAAATGATTAATTTATTACATCTTAAGGTACTGTATGGATTAAAAATGAGTGGGAGTGTCTTATGAATGGAATCAGTGGAAGAGTTTTCCGATATTTTGGGGCGTGGATGTGTATAATATGGCCATTTTACACGGCGGATGAAAGCTATGAAATATGCAATGGTATTCGGAAAGTGTGTTCATGAATGAATCGTAACCACCTCTTCTAATGACCTGATGTATCTCATGTTATCATGTGACATCTCATCTTTCTTCGTTTTTATATTTTCAAATAACCTGCTTACAAGAACAACGCACACATTTCCACTATAATAATGGCAGGATGTCTAAGGATTAAAGGAGGGAAGTGACACTTGGTTTCATGGCCTACACACCAATGATGGTACGACCTGGTTTTTGTGTTACACTTACGATAACCATAAAATCGTAACGGCCACTTTAATTGGATTGTATCAGTACCCGATACCCAAAGTGCCTGCAAGGATTTTGTGTAAGTACGATCAGCACCCTGACAAGACAGTAAACCAAACTGAATTTATTATTTTTGGGGGATGTTTATATAATCAATAGACAAGATTGTCACGTGGTGCTGAAACTACCAAAATTCATAAGCAACAGCTCCTAGTCAAAATTTAGACACAACATGTATGGGTCATTTTAAGCGTCACGTTTACTTAATTCGATGAATTTAGGCAAAAATGTTGTCCTTTCCTTGAAGAGTCTGAAGTATTTTGTAAAATATAGTTCTTAAAATATATTATCAAGATGTTATAATAATTTGTTTTGAGAAATTTGGAAAATTCATGAAATATAAGAATTAAATTCACTAATTTTCCCGCTGCTGAAAAATTTTATAGAAAATACGCCTTAAATCTAGTATTTTGGCTGTTGGGGAGGACTACAGAAAGAAGGAATAATTTAAATCAAAAATAGAATAAAAAAATTTAAAAAGTTTTGTGTCAGGCTTCGAGTTCAGGCTTCGATGGATTTTGGTGGTACTTAATAAGTACGCAATACAAGAAAACTCTCGCGATCGGTTCTTGCATTGTCTATGTCGTGTCGTAAGAAATAAAGTTCTTGTTAGTCTTGTTAAGTCAATTTTAAGTTCGTTTTATTTTTGCCATTAAACCGTACCAAATGACAACAGCAGGCAGAAAATAAATGAAGCTTTTGCAAGTCGCTGATGAAATTCACTATCTGCTGAGAAAGTTTGGGGAAATAAGTAGGAGGAACAAGTGTTTAAGTTTCTTTATAATATGATGAATGAACAATTAAAAGTCAGACAGAGAAACTCGGGCGCGTAAAAAAAATTCTGAGTGAAATAATTAAATAAAGGAACATTTAAAGAGGAAAAACTTTTCTCTAATTAATTTATAAAGATTCATCTTATAAACCACTCTCAGATACTGAAATCTATTTCTAGTATAAATGAAACCGCCATTTAAATTTTTTTATTCTTTGCCCTTTTAAAAATCAATTTTCTAAAAGCTTCTCCTCTTTGACCTTAAAAAATTAAATAACAGATATTTCTATGTGTGAGATCCTTCTCTTTTGTTCTTTTCCTTTCTTTCTTTTTATTAGATTTTTCTATCCAAGTGACATTCCTTTCACGAGGAAAAGGAAAAAGGAAAGAAAGGTTGAAACAGGATTTGAGATATTTTTCTCTCGATTCAATGGGATTAAAGAATGAGTAAGAAAATAAAAACAAAGTTCGCTTTAACGGGCTTTGCTTTCTGCAGAGAATTAATCTACCAAAACCTTTTTCTTCTGATGTTTTGTTTAATGAACTTTTTTATTTTTCCCCTTTTATACAGTTAAGTGGAACATTTCCACGAAGGAAAATCGTTTTTCTAACCACCAATTACATTCAGCTAGCCGACGGGTAAATCGTTAAATGTATTTGTTTTGTTTATGTGTATTTACTTTGTTGTGTTTTAAGTTTACATGAAACAACAACTTTTTAAATTTTTAATTTTATCGTTAGGATCATGTGAGCGGAAGATTTGACGATAATGGAAGGATGAGGAAAATTGATAACCGTCATATATGACGACCGTAAAAATTGGTTGTTTAACTTATGAATAGTTTGAAATTGCATCAGAGATGCTTTACTACTATAATAAATGGGTTGAAAAGCTGGCGAAAGACTGTGTGAAAGCTCGTTTATTTAGAATATTGTTTGCTGGTAATGTTGGGTTTAGGTGGATTGATGAGACAAAGCGCACGAATCCCGAAGGAATATATATTTATTGAAATAAAAAATGTATACAAGAATATCTACAAAGAATAGCTGATAGCCGTTCGAGCTACTTCGCCGATTCGTTGCACTGCAATCACTGACTGACAGTTCGTCGCGTGTTCTATTTATATACTTCGTGTAGACTCTTTCCTACAGGTCTCATCGCGTCTAGTTTCTGCAATTCTTTGTGATTTGTTAGTTACAAGTCTGAACGTGCTGACTCCCTCGCCACAGATACAGTCAGTAGATAGATGGAGACTCTGAAAAAGCATCAAATCCATATACAGTATATCAACTGGCGTTATTGATTGTAATGGAATAGACACGTGTCGGCTTTACTTTTGAAAATCAAAATCTGTGAGAGAATAACGGACGGATTTTGTGTGAAATGTCTGATGACGCGAGAGGACTGAAAAAAACATTGACCACTTTTTCCATGGTAGAATACTCTTCTTTCTTTACTTTAGAGATTTCATGGAAAAGTCTGACTGCGTAATAGAATTCGGGTTTCTGTGTTTGTTGAAAGCGCGGTGGCACGAAATGATTGAATACCGAGCTTTCGTTTGAAGAGTTGAGTTGTGGGAAGGGCGCCGAAAATCGTGACCACATCCTATTGGGATTTGATTCATTAGAGAAGATTGGGGGGTAAGGGGAGGGGGAGGAAGTAATATATCTTCTTAATACATGCCGAAACCTCAATAAAGCTCTATAAATAATGACTTCTGGAGTGAACTTTCATTCATTTCTAGCGGGAAAGTTGTTGAGAATTTTTCTTCTTTTACTCAAAGAAACTAGGTTTCCTCTCTCAGTTCTGATGTTTTTATTTGTTATGACCTCGGGATATAATACTCAGTTGAAGATTTGGAAGGATATATGTAGTGTAGATGTTGTTGAGAATTTGAATTAATGTAATTTTTTATTTCTTTTCGGACATTTTGGTTCAATTACCCTTCGCTCTTTCGATTTATTCTTTCGTCTTTTCCTTTTTTAACCTATTATCTCTTTATTCGTTTTTCGTTTTCTTTTGTGTTTTTTCTACTTTTAATTTTTAATTCTTTGTCTTTTGAAAAGTCGAGCTAGACTATAACGCTTTTATTGGTCTCCGTACTGTATTCAGATTTTGTTTTAGGTCCCCTTCGACTTCCGTAAGCTAGGTTAGTCTTTCTGAAAGTGTTTGTTCAGACCAGAGGTTCCCAAGCTTTTTTGTGTCGTAGACCCCTCGCCATGTTTTTCGGTTTTGGGTGGACCCCCTACTTACCTGATATTGATTTTTGTAAATTTCTCACTGTAGTGATGTAAATTTTTTACTTCATAGATGCTCTTATAAATAATTTATATGTCTTTATATTATAAGATAGTATAATGTAAGTAAATAGGTACTCTCAGTGTGCTGTAGAGATCCATTATCGTGGACCCCCATTTTCATTTCATGAACCCCTAAATTTTTTAGGCTGACGTAAACTCCTTGTAGGTTGTCATAGACCTGGTCGATATAGACCACACTGGTCTAAACTTATTCTGTTGTCATTTTAGATGGTTGTACAGTTTTTTGTTGCCTTACAGAACCCAGTATTTTTCCTATACACTTGGTTCCTTACCTCCTAGTCTTTTCATTAGGCCAGTCCTCATAATTGGTAAGCATACTATGAGGGTATGAGTGTTGGGGAACACACTGATTGGCAAACAGCCTTGGGTTTGGTGGTTATACTGAAATGTCTTAGTTCGGCCATTACGATAGAAAGTTTTAACTGTCGTCGGCTTTAATTTTATCTGTTTGTAAGTGCTTCTTCTGCATAGCTGACTGCTGTCTAATGTTCTCATTACTCGTATTTGTTGGTTCTTCTAATTTTCTTTCTGATTGTCCTCATTTGAGAGAAACAATATTTGTGATTTGGAAAAAATTTTTTTGTGAGTTACTAACGCTGATTTAATTCATCTAATTGTTTAAATTATATGTTACATAGAGTCACAACAATCCATTATGATGACAGCGGATAAAATATTTATCCTGAAAACACGGAAGTGGCTGGTTTATCACGTTTAGGTTTGAGCGTTTATTTTATAGATCGCTATTCGCACAAAACGTAATCATTTATTAAGCTGAAATTAATTATTTATTATTTTGCTCTTGATTCACGGTGGCTTTGTTCTTTCGCAATTTTCAACCCCTAATAACTTTGTGAGTTTAAAAGGTTAATTAAAAAACGAAAAGAATTTTTTACTCAACTGTAACATGTCCCAAAGATCGAGACAATCAATCGTTGGCCTATAGAATACATTCGAAAATACTGAAGAAAAGAAAAGCAGTATTCTGACATTATAAAATCTAAGAAATAGATTAATGTCTTGACCTTAGGAGCGGATTAAGGGTGTAAGTACACGAAAGTAGTAAAGAAGTAAATTAGGGATAACTACAAGAAAGGAGAAGAAAGTATTCTGTTGGTTGGGAAACGAAGAAAAGGTTTTCACATGGAGGAGGACTTAATTTAGGATAGTAACTTGCTATTCAGAAATGGTCGTGGGAAAGTATTCGAAGTTGTGACCTGGATTCTGTTTATAAATTCGATTTGCTTAATGTTTGATCTGTTTCGTGACGTCATAAATTTGTTTTAATAACTTATTTAATAAATAATGAGCTTCGAATTAAAGAGAATTTTCAGGCGAGCTTTTAAGTGATTAGTTTGCTGATTGAAGTACTTCTTTTCCGTTTTTATCACAAACTTTTACCGAAAAGTTTTTAATTGCATTTCGTGTTGTCATGAATCGAAGTTTGATTGGGAAATATTTGAATAATTTTTCAAATATCTGCATACTAATCCTGTAGCTCAGGAGTGAGCAACCTTTTTAATCAACGGGCCAATTGACATTCTAAATTTTTTTGATGGGGCGCACAAATTTGTAGGAAAAATTTAATTTTGAATAAAAAAACTGTAATACTACCTTTTTGACAGTAATATTGCACTGAAGCCTTTCTAGAAACACAAAAATTGCTGAAATTACAAGTTAACAGCTTACCAGTCTGACTGATTGTGTGACAAAAGCAAACACAAGCACAGACGTGGTACGTTCGTATTGCATGTTTGAACAAGTCGCCGATAAGTGAGTAACTCGTCACAAAAATTGTTTCGGTTTAGTATATACTACCATTTTATTATAATTAATTATATAACAATATATTGATGGGGAAAAGGGGGTAAAATAAAATCAATTTAAAAAATGCTTGACGGGTCGCATGTTGCTTATTCCTGCTGTAGCTAGTTTGCATATAACGTAAGAAAAAATTCTTTTCCTTACTCGCTCTACCGTAAATGGTTTTTTTGGCTCAAGCAATTTGAAATAAATTTTTCTACAATACAACTATTGTAAGTTGCTAGGCGTTTCTTACGCTTTCTCGCTGAAAACTTTACAATCGAAAAATTCCAAGCTTTGTTTTGTCAAAAGCTTTTTTTTCCGCCAATGAAAACTGTAATAAGAAAAAATAGTTCGTAGGGAAGATAGAAAACAAAGAAAAAAAGGATCTACAAGAGAAAAGCTTTCATTCAAATCAGCAGAAACAGAAAATTTGTTTTTGCGCAAGACTCTCCTAATAAGTTTATAGATATTGTGGCGGAGTATCAAGGAAAAGAGAATATTTTCACGAAAGTAGGTCGTCGTTCTCGCGAAGGTAAAAAAAATAAAATAAAATACAAAAACCGGGAGGAAAAAAAATTGAACTGGGAATAAAAAATGAACAAAGAGAAAACCGGAAGGAGGAGGAAGAGGAGAATCACTTTTTGGAAAATGCCTCTGGACATACCACGGTTAGATTTTTTGATTGACCATTCTAAGCATTTTGTAATTTTTAAACTTCTCCTTCCCCTGAAAGCCCGTTCAAGGAAAGCTCATTTATTTTGAAATCAGTTTTGTAAAAAAAAAATTTTTTTTCTTTGTCGGAAAACTTCTGGTTTTGCTCAAAGCCAAGTCGAATGAAATATGCACGGTTTTTAAGTAGTTTTGTTTTAACAAGTTTCTTCATTTAAAGTCTGCCACCCCACCCCACCCCCTCCTGCTTTCGTCTATATCCTTTGAAAAGCGAGTCAGCAGACCGGAAGAAGTGGAAATGGAACTTTATAAACGTTTGGTGAAGTTCTCTTTGGCCCCTTCCCCACCGCCATCCTCCCAAGCCATGAGGTATTTTAGATTGGAAGTTAGAACCTCTCCAAACACATTAGCTTGAATTTCCTCTCAGGTCAAGTTGATGTGGATGAAAAGGTTAAACAGCCTTTTGAAGAAATTTGTTGATTCGGGGCGAATTCAATCAACCGTGTAAAAGTCAGAACTAATTGTAAAGTAGTTTCTCATTCCTTCACCAACTCCCATCTTTCCGAGAAAAAATATCTTCTCAAGTTCTGATTCATTTAATTCAACAATAGTCGTGGAAAGGATTTTAAGTTTGCACTACAATTGTAAAAAAAAGTGTTTCATCACCGATTACAAGGCGAGAAAGTAATTAAAATGTTTTCTCCAGGGTTGAATTCGTTGTTGTAACAAAAGTATTCATGTATTGTGACTCGTGACAAATTGCAACGTTTCCCTTTTGTTTGAAAATAACATCATGTTGAGATGTCGCCTCTATTGTTCGTAGTACCCATCTACAGCGGAAAAAAAAGGAGAAAAAATTCTCGAAATACCATCCGGAAGCAGGGAAAAAACCACTGGTTAAAACGATATTCGAAAACGAGATATCGATCGATTTGCTCGAAGCCTCGGGCATCAAAGTCTCGTCACCGAATTTTAATTGATTCTAACATTAAAGCTTTGCGACGAGAAACCCTTCCATCAAACGTGTCACCAAGTTCGTTCCATGTAAATCCAAAGCTTTTAGTCAACACCTGCGGATGCTTTGTAGGCGGTTAGATTTATTTAAAGATAGAATAAGGGAATGGCGGACAAGTCTCACAAACATCGTCACTGAGTGATAAAGTTGATGGGAATAAAAAGATGGGACGTTTTCGTGAAGTTGATTCTTCAGGTGTTCCAGCACGAAAATCAAGTAGACAATTCATCATGTAAAGTGACGTCAAGTGCGAGCACTTTAGAATTTAATATGGAAAAAAGCTCCGACCATAACTAAAAGAATTTCGGAGTATAGGCTTTCAGAATAAGAAATATCGTATTTCGAAAAGTTGAAAAGTGTAAGGGAAACCCGAAGGAAAAGTTTCATAAGATAGGCCGGGAAAGGATTTTTAGATGGCATCAGTTGGCGGGATCTGTGAAACTGATTGCACAATGAAAGTTCCCCAGTGTTGCCAACATTAATATTTTCTCAATATGATGGAAATCGTTTTGCGTTATGTATGGAACCAAGTTGCGAGCTCATCCTCCTCAATTTCCTCTTTCTCTTTATCCCTTTTAATGTCCGTCTAAATATTAACCTTTCCATCTAGCGCCGAACAAATTTTCCAAAATGGCGAAAGAGAGAGGAGAAGATGAGAGAATATTTTTCTACACCATGTTTCAACGATTTCTTTCATTTACCGACAAAAAACAAACCAATCTTGCCTCGCAACCCTACCCCAAATTTTTAATAAATTTAACTATTAACAATTTATTCATTTTACAAATACGTCACACTTTCGAAAGGTGTTAATTTCATAATTACTGCACACTCTTAGGAGAAATTCGTTTCTAAAATATTGCATCACCAGAGTTGAAACCACATTAAACACTATGGGAGCTACGGGAGGGGGATATTGAAAAACTTTTTACATCTTTTTGATGTCTTGTCAATTTTGATCTTCCTGTTTCTCCGATGTGATGGGTTTCAATTTCTTTTTTTTCTGGCACTTCTCAAGAAAACTGTTTTCAAAGAAGAAACTAGAAAAAATTTAAGAGGTTAACAAAATATTTGTGAAGAAACAAGTTTGTGACCGGAAAATTGAATGAAACCGTACAAAAGCCTTTAGAAAAAGTCATTTCTTGCGAGCAAAATGGCGTCATTTAAATAATGTTACACTCTACAAATAGATTCAAAGATTGTAAGAAACTACACTAACTACAAAATAAAGTGGAATTTCATTGTTAGGAAAGCAAATGGGAGTGGTTTGAATTTCATTTTCTATTTATGTAGTGCATAGAAAATTTAACAAATTACAAAATCACAACCGTTTTATAAAAGATGGTTCAAATTAGGCTGTCGTAAAGAGAAAAAAATTACAAAAATCAATAAAAATTGACATTCCAGGATTGGGTGTGGAAGAGAGAGACAAAATTACAGGATGTGAGGAGAGGTCAAGAGGTTGTTGATATGTGTCTGGAAGGAATACCCTTGGTGGCGGCGAAGTCAAGGATGGCCAGTAGGATGATTCTCCAGAGATGAGAGAAAGGTTCTGTGAGCAGATAGTGAGGTATAGCTGCTTATTTTGAGGGTTAGTCGAGCGGCAACCCCACCAGGAATGTTTGAAATCGAATTTGGCACCTAGAACCTGGAAGAATGAGGAAAATTGAGCCGACGAGATACTGTGTTTTGGTCGGAGGTTACCAAATGACATCGATAAGAGAAATGAAAATCAAAACAAAGATAACATTCGATTATGAGAGTTAGCGACCTTGAACTGAAATCCGGGTTTTATGTTCACACATTCACAAATTGTAGTTGGGAAAAGTTTCGAGAAAGTTAAAATAAATAAAAATAAAATAAAATTCATTCGTTAGTTGGGGGGACTAAAGTTTGAGAAGTCAGCGGGGTTTTAAAAACTTTTCCATCAGTTAAATCAAGACGAAATTAAAGAAAATAAAATTGTCACGTAACACAATTTTCATTTCTCTTTCATTCATTCATTTGTCCTGGGAATTATTATTTTTTTCCTCCCGTCTCATTCCATCTTCTCTTTTTCCTCTTCTCGCCTTTAATTCTTTAATAAGCAAAATCAGATTTTCCCATAATTTCAATTACAAGTCTTCGAATATGAAAAACTCACTGACCCGAAACCCAATAAATGTTAAATTTGAAAGGGAAGATTACAAATCTTTGACTGGTAAGGAAGCGTTTGGAAGGGAAGAGTGAAAGAAAAATCGAAAGACAGGAAGGAGAGAAAAGAATTGAAAAAAACAGAAAGGCAGATCCAAGTTTCTTTCCAATTCAATTATTGAAAATGAAGGAAAGACGTCGACTTAAGATAAATCTCCCTCCGAACGTTTTCATCCTTTTTAATCATTTATAACAGAACGCAACTCGATGACACCATAGTTTCTGTCAAAAGTGTACAGTATTTATGAAATGAATGTCTCTTAAACAGTGTTGCCACCGTTATCCGGAGTTAGTGGCTAAATTTTATCCAAAAATGGCTGGAGTCGTGAAATTTTGTGCTTGTTGAAGTGACTAAATGTGGTGCCGTGAAATATTTCACAAACACTATTTGCTGAGTGCCGGTGACGTCACATTCGGAAATTATTGCGTCGCTGGCGATCTTATACTTATTTACATATGTGGACGATAAAGTTTATATGTTGTGAATTTAAAATATTGGTGCTCAGGCAGAATGATAGTCAGTTCCACCGGCATACAAAAAAATTAACATTACACGTCCAAATGTCATAGTATTAATATGATGACGTATTCAGTATTTATTGTTTTAAAAGTAATCATAGCAAGGACGACTCAGTGAGTCATGGAGAGGAACGCCAGAGGGGTGGGACTGTACTACAAGATAAGCAGCTTAATCATAAAGGAATTGGGTACCTATGATCCTGTCCAGTTCATCATGAGGATGAAATGGGAGGGTCATCTAATGAGAGGAAAAGATAAGAGATGGACCAAAGAGCCAAAGCTATGGTCTCCGTTTGGACTCAGGAACAGGCGCGAATAGAGGAAAAGATGGGAGGACGATTTGGTTGCCTTTACTGACCTCCCAGTTATGTGTATTATTTGTTTTAACAAATCCTCAACCAAACCAAACACAAATTGTGGATAAATCATAAATTGTTAAAAAGTTACTAAATCTAGTTGTGGTTGAGGTGGCAACACTCCTCTTAAAAGTGTGCAACAGTTATGAAATGAATATTACCCAAAAGTACACTCCATCTGTAAAATGAATAATACCGTCAAGTAAGCATAACTTAAGGGACGAGGGCCTTAAATCGAAAGGACCACCACGTTCAAGTCTCACAAAATATCTTTTCCAGAATTTTTTTTTGTACAAGGGAGAATGCTATTAATGTAAGTGACATTTTAATTTACGTTTTTTTTTGTTTTCCTTTTTTTTTAATAACTTTTTTCCCTTCCTTTGGTTATTTCCATTGCGATGAATAAAGTCCTATTATTTAGAAGGAAGAGAGAGTCAGGGGGGGGGGGGAGGAGAGAAAAGGAAAAAATCTACCGCTGAGTTTGGAGATACTATTTATCACTATGAGAAAAATGTAATATTTTCAAATAAAAAGTTTCCTTTGCTCCGGGAATAAGGAACTTTGGAACATAAATTAAATTACGCTGAGGGCGAAAAAATAAGGTTTATAATAATAAACAAAAATCGTTCCAGCACAAAAAAAAATGGAAGGAAAAAATTCCGAGGTCGGAAAATAATATTTTTTGGGTTCCACCTGCCTTTTCCGAAGCGGAGTAAGAATTTTTGTGTGAGCTAAGCACACCATTTTCACTTTTTTGTTTGTTTTATTTTTATTATTATTTTTGAAGAAATAAACGAACCCAGGGTTTTGCTAAAACTTGGCGATGTTGGCCAAATACCTATTGGGTTAAACTACCAAATCGTCTCATTTGTAACGATTAAAACTCGAATAATCGATTTCAATATCTAAAAATTATATAACAAGATGGAGGAAATAATACATGATATATTATACTAAATTTATAATCACTTAACTGTATATCCATGAATCTTACATACAAGATGCGGCGTGAAAAGCATTGCAATAATATACAATTGCCAAATTGACGCTTGATGACTACCATTCAATGAATATACAGTATAACAATTGTCCCAAATTTTCTCTTCACTGTTAAAAAATTTTGTTCCTTCTTTGCAAAGACGAATGAACCTTTTTCATAGGCTCACCTTCTTTATTTATGGCATTATCAACACTATGACGTCTGCTGGAACCACTGTGGGGTTATGAAAACAGCATCTCTTGACCCCCTTTGACCTCACGGTGGTGCCATGCAATATTAGTGCTGGTGACGTCACATTCGGAAACTATTGCATATCCGTTGCCGGCGATCTTATGCTTATTTACACATGTGGACGATTACCATTAAAGTTCATATGTTGTGAATTTAAAATATTGGTGCTCAGGCAGCATGAGAGTGGTACCGACACGAAAAAATTTACATAAGACGTCATGGTGTTAAGAAAGGGTTAGGAATATAATAAATCCTATTCAGCTATAATCTGCCTGCAAGATTGAGACAAAAAGTAGGTGGTTAAGTTTTGAGGAGATTCATCTAGGGACAGAACAGTGTATCAGAACAGCCCAACAGCATCAGAATTGAATGAAAGAGGAATTCTTCGGTCGAGAGGAGAAGATAGAGCTAAAAAAGAGATGAAGAGATTGTAGTAATTAAACGAAGTAGAAAAGAAAGAATAGAGAATCGCAGCGGAAGTGAGAAGTAAAAAGAAGATAACAGAGCAGTTAAGAAGCAGAAGTGACAGAGAAAGGAGGTGAAGTAGAGTAAAGAACGAAACTGAAAAAGCGTGTTATTGGGTGCAAAGGTTCATGTCTTTTGAGACATCGTTGGTATTATCATTCACAAGGAGGGATTGTCTTAAATACTGGATAGATCACCGGTCGGGAAAAGTATCTTCCTCTTTTACTATGGGAATCTCGAGATCAGAACGAACCAGGGGACATTGAGAAGGTTGGGGACTACTTCTGGACTAGAAAATAACAAAATAAAAAATAAGATTTACAACAGCTCACTTTTAAATTAAATATGTCCATAAATTTTAATATTTATACAAAGTATAATTTAATTAAAAAAACAAGGCAGATTGTAGTCTGTATATCTATAGAGCGCTGTGAAAGGGTTGAGGTATGTGTGACGCAGAAGGTTTGGTCGGAATGGGGTTTTCATTAGTCAAGTTTAATTTCTTTAATTTTTTTTACTGTCAGCTGTTTTTAAATAATTTTAATCAGTCAAATTCCTGGGTTCCAAAAATTTATAACCTCTACTACTTCAAGGGTAGGAGGGCGATTTGAAGTGAAAACGGAATCGGGGATAAAGAACAAAGAGTGTTGTAGAGTCAGCCCGAAAATCAAGAGCGTTTCATATACTCACGATGGGAGGAGTAACTTAATCAAAAGCATGAAAGGATGTCAAGATAAAAGCTCGCTTAACTGTTTCACATGCCGCAGATTTTACTTTCGACACGACATAAAGAAAAGGCTTTAACAAATGGAAACATTACCTAATTTATACCATTGTTCCGAAGACGGAATCCTTTCTTTTCTAAGTTTGCAGGGAGAATAGGAGACAGAAATATATTTTGCACCCCTTTTCGAAAACACATCCGTTGTGCCTACAGCGGAAAGGACTTAAGTAGTGAGGTAAACTCGAGATCGAAAATCGTCCTCGGATTCGTCTTATTTCTGAGACAATTTTGGTGTTAAATTTCCCGAAGGAGAAAAACCGTTAATAACGCGTCAATGAGAATTAAACCCAAACCACCTGCTTAACCCCTACCTCACCGCCCACCGCCTGCCATTTCTCTGACTCGTTAACTTTTGATATCTAACTTTGTACCCGAATTTGGAAATCTGATAGAAAGCGTTCGTGTCAGAATCATTGAATTATTGTTGGGACAAGTCGTAATTTGTTAACCGAAAAGGAGTAATCGAGTTAGTCCAAATTTTATGTAAAATGATCAAATGAAAACTGACTGGTGATTATTTAACCGTTTTGTACAAAATCCCATTTCGGGCCCAGAGAACTGGAATAACAAATGAATGAAGCCCTGACTTAGGCCTTGACTCTCACTCTGGAGATGAAATCCACGGTGAAGTTGTTTTTTACAAAAAAGCACCGAAAATATTTTACACTTTCATGGAGTGTTTAATTCATAAGTATTGCTTACTTTTGTGAGAGTTGAAACCACTTCAACCCCCACGGGAGAGAGATATTGAAGGTCCTTTTAGGTCTCTACCCGCAAAGTTATGATCTCATTTTTCCAATTTCCTGGACTTCCCTGGGTCGTTTTAGAGATCTTTGAAAGAACTTTGGTTCCAACCGGAAACGATTTAAGTCCTTGATACTCAAGCTTTTCCCTTCCCCGGTCATTTTCTATTGTGACCTTTGCGACTGGGCCACACGACTTACCAAAAAAAAGGGTTTTACGAGTCCGGCTTTTGACGCATACAGTCCACCCTCAGGGCATCATCTGTATGTAAATCTGTCAGTCTGTTTCTGTATGTGTTTCTGTATATTGCCTCACAAAGATATGTTGAGCAGTTTCTGAGCACAAGCCCGAACATTTTCTTACTGGTCTGGCACTATGTCCTAGAATTCAGACTCAACAATGAGCCATCGACCTTTTACAAATTTTCACTCAATCGGTTTCCACTGGAGTACCAAGAATTTAAGTGGTTAAACGAAGTACCCGTTAACGAATAAGAAATTAGTAACATGAAAAGCTGACTACAGTAAAACGGAACCTTTTAGATTCCTTGTAAGCAAAATAGTCCCATTTATATGATGTTACTTCGCTTTCAAAATTATCAGCGTGACATCGACACTATATTTGTGTTCCCGAGTCATGTAAAATGTTACATAACAGTTATTACGTAACTGGATCTAATAAGAGAGAGAGAGAGAGGGAGAAAGAGAGTTTCGAAAAAAGTGGTTAAAACCTTTAAAAAAAAAACAGTGGATGAAAGAAACTGTCATTAGAAAAAAAACACAAGCTGGAAAAGCTCACAAAGCTTTATGTAGTCCTGTGGATTAGTTTCCCTTTTTTTTGTTTGTAAGTTGCTTACCTTTATAAAAACAAACGAGTTGCTGTTTACTTCCAGCTTTGGCCATTAATCTAACCAAATAAGGTCGGATTACCGTCGCGAGTGTTATACATGGGAAAAACAAAACCTGATATAGATGTTGGAAAATCACGTGGAAATCTAAATAAGATCAGCGTGTTTGTTTTTTTGTTAGCTTTGAAGTTTGTAGTGCTATTTTGTTGTACAAATACTATAGAGTTGTAAGTACAAAAATAACAGTGACAGACGCAATGATCTCAAACTCTCCTCCAACATGTCTTGGGAATAGTCACAGGTTTCGAGGTGATTGACATCGTTTTTAATTAAAGGTTTGTGTCTTTTAGTTATTCTCTAGGGAATTTGACGTGTGTGTGTGTTGTGTTGTGTGTGCGGTTTGAAAAGGGCTTCGATTTGGTTTGGACCTTTGTTACAATCTAATTTCCATTGTTTTATTAAATTAAGAAGAAAAGGTTCGGAGGGCCTTTTAATCAAGTACAACCTTGCTTTGTCTGTTATTAAACGGATTCTCATTTGAATTCTTTGTATTTCTCCGAGGCATTCACTCATTCATTTAACAAATCTTGAAATAACCTCTTCGAATGCTTCGGGCTATTTATTTTCATTAACATTAGACTGAGTCAGAGGATTCAGGTTCTTCCTACTTGGAGGCATTTGCTCTTTCAACTGCGTCATCAGATCTCGTTTTGAGGGATGTATGAACGGCGGGGGAGAGAACAGTAGAGCTTCGTGCAAACTAATATTTACAGTTAAACTCATCTTAGCTTACAGTTAATGGATACGGACACTTGTTTTAGTTTCTATGAAATTGGATTAAATCCATTGTTAGAATAAATTTGACGATCGCCCTCAGTAGAAGCGAGTATTGTACGCTTGTTCGTTAGTTAGCTTTAAGTTGCTGCGAGTACACGATTGTGTTATAGTTTTAACTAAAGTAAAATTTGTTTAGTTATTTCAATCTTTCTCTACCTTTTAAGTTATGGGCCCAGGTGCGTTTCGTGAAAAGTTTCGTGAACACTGAAGAACTAATTTTCAAATTAATAACGCGTTAATAAGTTCCCAGAAATTTGTCTCAAGGCTTCAAATGGAGTTTTATTTATTAAGTCGGTATGGAGACTTTTCAGTTATTATTGCTGTCTGACAATGGTATTGTCGTAATGCAAATTGATTTGACGTCAGTTACTCTGACAAAGTTGATAGATTTTTGTCGATGTTATTTTGTTCGAATTTATTTTTCCTTCATATGATTTTGGTAATAGTTCACCTTAATACCCTTTAAGCCACATACCAAAAACATGTGGCTGTTGTTCATCTGAAAACTTTTTTTGGGAAACGACCCACCGTTCAAATAAAGGTTTACGACGCCTGGAAGATTTAGGAAATTTCCTTCGAAAGTACTTCGACGATAGAAGTTATTTTTACGGATTTAATAAAGAATTTAATTAAAATCTATTTTCTCTGAGGTAGTGTAGACAGTATCGAAGGACGAAGCACGCGTGCTTCAAAATAAACAAAATTCAGTGTTACCCGAATATTATTGCTTTTTCGAAGCCGTTTTCCTTTTGAAAATTTAGCTGCAATGAGCGGATACAAACACCTACACACATACAAAAAGACCAAAGACCCGGTTTTGAAGTAATTAATTTGTTTTTGTTGGACTTTCCAAACGATTTTTAATTTAGAAATGAAATCGACAAATTACAACGAGTCGTGGGATGTGAAATATTGAGAAACAAAAAAACAGCCCGGGTTCAATCAAGTTGAAATAAAATATTGTCGGTGCAAAAAAAAAACGAATAAAATTGACTTTGAAAAGTCCTAATTCAATTATAATTGATAATTTAATTAAAAATGATTAAACTAAACAAAAATTGGCGAATGTTAAAACAAAAATTTCTCCCCGGCGGGGAATCGAACCCCGGTCTCCCGCGTGACAGGCGGGGATACTGACCACTATACTACCGAGGACTTGTTGAGAGGTGTCGCGATTTTCGTAAACATACGTTGTAACCGGGAAAGGGTCGGAAGGGAAGAGTGGATCCTTTCGATTTCCTCACGAACAAATTGCCTAAACTAATTTAATTGAAACAATGTGAATTTTCTTTTTATTAATTAAATTACGTTTCATCATTAAGAAAAA
Organism: Columbicola columbae; assembly: GCA_016920875.1. NCBI lineage: Eukaryota > Metazoa > Arthropoda > Insecta > Psocodea > Philopteridae > Columbicola > Columbicola columbae. Next base: position 6,546,240 of record JADMLL010000001.1, on the reverse strand, counting down.
GTTTTTTCCCTTCGCGTTACGTTGCGCTGAGAAACCTGGGTAAATACAACTTTTGATTAAAGTTTCACTTTAATAAAATCAATTTTAACAACTATTTCAGACTTTTAAATTGAATTTTCCTTTTCTCCTTTTTCTTTTCTTTTTCTCTTCGAAGTTGGTACTATAATGGATTAACTTGAACTGTTATTTTGTTTATTTTTTTTTCTTTGTTACGAAATAAATATTTGATGTTGACTTAGGTTTTGTTTAGCCGATTATTAAACGTTTGTTTCGATTCTTCTGTCCTTTGTATTGTTGCAGTAGGAAATAAGGTTATAGACACCAGTTCCGAAGGACCTAAAAATAAACGAAATTTGATAATCCTGTCACAAAAGAGCTGTGGAAGTGTAGACAAAAGACGGTGATTGAAGAGGGTTGATTCATTCTCTCTTTATTCCTTGGAAGCTGTGGACTGTGTCGGTCCATCCGATTATTCGTTCGATACATGACATCTCAAATAGACTTTTCCTTGCATAGGTTGCTAAAGTCCCGAATTTACATTTCTTTGGTAATATTTAGGTTGAAAACCAATGAGTTTTAGGCAATGTGCATATCACCTGAGAATTCTAATAATTTAAAACAATTATTGACACTCTTAAACAGACCGTTTAAGTCAATCTAGTGATTAGTTAGGTAATTTGCAGTTCGGCGGTAATAGATACAAACAATTCAGCGAACATTTTTTTAGTGTTTATTGCGGTTTTATGAGCTTTTCTTGTTTTTGAGTTGTCACAACTTAATAATAATTATTCTGTCGGTATTTTACGAGATTTCAAGGCTAATAAAACTGCCGGCTGGGGTGGGGTGGGGAAGAGACTGTTGGACTCCACTTTGTCCGTTGAGGCTTAATACAAACAGCGTGGGAGCAGCTGGATTTTTAATCTGAATGCGGGTTTATAATGACAGGCGAGTTTTCTTTTTGAGAAATTTACTCAGCTGCAAAAACATTTGTCTGATGTTTTCAGAAGCGGAAAATTAAGGACGGCATCAGCTGATTGTGGTCGCGCGACTACTTTCTTCTCCCCGCTCTCTACGTAATTGTTTGGAGGACCTACACATTTCCACGAGTCACCACGAATAATGCAAATGATAAAAGCATAATTTTGTTTTTTAATTATTTTCCAGATGTGGCAAATCCGCCATGCACGAACATAAAATACTCATCGTGGGAAGACATAACGGCGAGCGATCTCGGATTGTCTTCTCCGCTTGAATTCACACCTTCTTTTGTATCGAAAATGAGGTAAGTTCCACATTGCTGATTCACATACATCACACCGATTTAGGGTATTTTGATGGAAAGGAAGGAACGCTGTTTAGGTCATTGATTCATTTGCAAATGACGTTTGTTCCATCTACCCCTAAGTTATTATGTTCCCTTTCATTCTTGACAAAGAAGCCAAAGCTCTTCATTACTAGCCAGACGTCTCAGTTCAAAGAATGCTGACAGGTTTGTCTATTCAGGAGTGGGTAATAAATTTCTCTTTTGCTTGAGCGTATCATCCTTGATGTTTTGTGCGGAGGTAGACGGGAAGCTGTGGGCGTGCAGTTTTACGCCATTTTGTTCCTTCTTATAGCGAAGAAGCCGTCTGACAAATTGTTGATGCATTTACATGAGTTTCAATAAATTAGAGAAACGAGGTAATTAGGTTGGCAAGTTTATAAATCACACAGGGAATGTTTTTGTGGGGCAACTCTAGCATCCGAACATTTTGGGCTAATTACGAAAACGAGATTGTTTGTCTTGTTTAGATTAAAAAGAAGTAAGAAATTGTAAAATATTCGGATTGGAATTTGTTAGGTTTGTTGATATCTGGAGGATTTCCTACTCAAAACGAAAAAAGGTTTTCGTGGGAAGGGCTTAGAACGAGGTGGACAAGGAAGGTGAACAGATTTTCATCGTGAACAGTTTTAAATGAATTTAATCTGAGAAGTTGTTACGTAATTAGTGAAAAGAGGGACGCGTGGTTTGTTGTATATCTCAAGTTTTTAGTCGTCTAATTATTAAGGCACCACCTGAGCTTCGATACCCTTCCAAATTCAATTCTGATTCTAGTAAATGAGAGGGAATATCCGAAAGTTGGAAAACTGAACCGAAAGAAAATTTTTAAGGAAACAGGGGTTTTCAAATTTTTTCTTAGGTCTAAGGATTATCTTAAATTAAACACATAAGACCAAGATGTAGTTTACAGGATGTTAATTGATGGGAGTTTGAAGTCTCTTGGATCAAATGTATCGATGTACAGAATGGCTGTGGAGTTCCAAGCACCCAAAATCACGGCCAGACAATGTTTTTGACGTTATTGACAGCGCGCACTTTCCTGACAAAATAATTTATTTATACCAATTGGAGATAGTAGGCAGACAGATGAGAAAGGAATTTAAGGCTAATTTAAGGACATAAACACGGAGGGAAATGATAACGAAGTGAGATGTGACGATATAAAGTTTAGGTGATAAGATGATGTTGATAAACATTAAAGAAAACAATTTAGAGACACGAAAACATCACGATTTCTGGTTTAGCTCGACACGCGTTCTTGAATTTATCGCTGACTCGGTTGTAATAAAAATGCAAAGCGAGAAAAGATGGAAAGGTGAGGTGGAGAAAGGGGAGACAAAAGGCGCAGGTCTTAAAACACTTTGCACTCGAATCCTTTTTTAAAATTTTTCTCTTTGCTCGAGATATTTGTTTTTAGAAAAAGTTGAGACAAAGGATCGTCAAGGCTACCCACCACCACCAAAAATTCCTGTCATTCGTTCTCCTTTACTTCACTTTATACTGTTCAAGTTGTCTATGGTTATAGCTAAAAGAAAATGATTTTGCTTTTAGAGTTGACGAAATAGTCGTTTCACCTCTTGAATCGTGAAAAATTTCGTTTTCCTTTGGGAGGAAAAGGAAAAAAGGTTTTTTCCCCGAGTCGTATTATGGCCTTTCCTCATCTCGTAAAGTGAGGCTATTGTCTCAGATGTGTTGCGGTCACATATAGAAATCATTACGTAAGACAAATCCAACCGGCGGCGGCCTCCTGCCTCGAAAATAATAAAAATCCTTCAATGGGATTATTAAAGCCGAGGCTTGGGGGTGGTGGTGATGGTAGAGGGGGTGAGTCTAACGTTGAGAAACAAACAAAAAGAAAGTTTACGAGGTCATTCAGCATGAGGAAATATGAAAAACAATTTTCGAATCGGATATTCTCAGAAATTATGATTTATACCTTTTTCCCTCTCGCTTTTTCTTTTCTTCATAACTTCTTTAAGGGTTTTATCTTCCTTTTGAAGCGGTGATCTTTCCTCTTTGGGTTACGAAGGAAAAATGGCGATGGGTTTAGCTCGAGAAAGTTTATTTCTTCGCCGGAGAGAAGTCAGAATGTATAAATTAAAGACCCGAGTTTAGAGTTTGCTTGTAGTTTTTGTTTCGAGTTTGACTCGGCTTTCTGCTAGACTATCCTGTTAACAAGTATTTATTGTTTTATGGTTTCCCGTAAACGGAAATTGTTTATTTTTGAACACAAAAAGGTTTTTTAGAAGTTGAGATTTAATAAAAGGAAATTTTTAGGTGAATGATTTAATAATGTGGATGAATCAAATTCTTTTGAAATAGAAATAAAAACAATCAATCATCTCTCTCTCTCGAAACCAAAAATTTATTCGAGTGTAATTCTCTTTTCATTCAATTTTAACGGTCAAGTTAAAAGCTCCCCTACAAATTTTCTGGTTAGATTATTTTTCAAGTTTGAAAAGTGGTATTAGTCCTTAAAGCAGAGAATGCGGTGTGTTTTTGACACTGGTAAACGTTTATTTAGTGGTGGTGAACCGGTTTAAAAAATTGTTATATGATTGTAAGCAAATTTTAAAGAGTCAGTAGGGTTGTTTTTGCTGTTTGTTAGACTACAACCAGTTCGTTTTTCAGGTCGCTTTTATGTTCTATCTGTAAGATCTGAACGAGTCTTCAGGTTGGGTTTAAGTTAGTGATTCCTAAAGTGGTCTATATCGACCCTCAGGGGTCTACGTCAGCCAAAAATTTGAAATGAAAATTGGGACCCACGATAGTAGATCTCAACAGTCCGTTGATAGTACTTATTTATTTACTGGGTTCTGTAAGGCAACAAAAAACTGTACAACCATCTAAAATGACAATAGAATAAGTTTAGACCAGTGATTCCCAAAGTGGTCTATATCGACCGGGTCTATGACAACCTACAAGGAGTTTACGTCAGCCTAAAAAATTTAGGGGTTCACGATAATGGATCTTTACAGTAAATTGATAGTACCTATTTATTTACATTATACTATCTTATAATATAAAAACATATAAATTATTTATAAGAGCATCTATGAAGTAAAAAAATTTACTTGACTACAGTGAGAAATTTACAGAAATCAATATCAGGTATGTAGGAGGTCAACCCAAAACCGAAACACATGTCAAGGGGTCACATGTCACTCAAAAAAGTTTGGGAACCTCTGGTATAAATGAAGGGAATACATCCTATAAATGTATAAAATTCTATCTGACAACCAAAGCAACATGCTCAGTCTTTTAACAAACAAGTCACAAAGATATTCAGAAACTTGCATGAGGACGAGCCCAGACTTTGTAGGAAAGAGTCTACACAAGGCATATAAATAATGGACCACGTGACCTATTGTCAGTACAACGAATCGCCGAAGTAACTCGAACAGCTATCGCAACACCCTCCCTATTTCTCGTAGATATTCTAGTATATATATTCTATATTTCAGTATATTGTGAGAGGAGTAGTGTAGTGGTTAAGTTCCTGACTTTGACGCAAATGGTTGTGGGTTCGAATCTTCTTCCGCATCCTGTTATACCCTAAAATTAAGGGTGTAAAACGGGATTAAAACTACCATCACGTATATTTCAGTATATTTTATTTTCGTTCAGAATTGGTGCAATTCGTCTCATCAGTACATCCAAATTCTGACATTTTAATTTAACATAATTCGGATAACATTGAAAACGCAAAAATCAGTTGTTTAAAGTGATATTTTCTACAAAACAGGTAGTCATCGCATAAAAAGAGACCTGGTAGCATTTTATTAGTAGTTTTCGTGACTTTTATTAAATTTTATTTCAGTTTAAGCTTGAATAATTTCCTTTTTCTCACGTCTAACATGTAAAACTTTTTTAAAGTTATGGAGGAATTTTATTTTTATTTTTAAAGTAGGGAAACGGAAAGAAAACGACAGCTGCAAACGCTTAGGATGTTGTTACGAGAATAATAAACTTGCCATCGAAATTTTAAATCCTCCCAAAAAACACCTCAAATTGTTCTCGGTTTCGATGTTTTGGAAATTTTTTTTCTCTTACCTTGTTTTCCGATACTGGGAGACGGGAATGGGTTTATTTTTGGTTTGTGCAAATATCCGAAGCAGTTAAAATAAATAGTAATAGCCAATAAAATTTATTTCGTGATAAAATCGAGGAAGAGGAGGTAGTTTAAATTGTTTTCAAATCGGAGGACCCGACCAACAAATAAAAATATTCGAAAGGAACTGGTTTCTGCAAGAACGCCCAATTACTTCACATACGATCAAACGATTTGATTTTTTGGGTTTGGGAAAGGGCCATTCCGAGTAGAAATATGGATGTGAATAAACAATGAGGACATAATAAAAATTCATGAAAAAAAAGAATAAAAAAGATTCAATAAAGTTGAAAATTCGATTTTTGTTTTTTGTTTTGGTGCCATTCGGCCGTCGGATTCAATTAGGAAACATATGGGACAACATGAAAAGTCAATTTTTTAACGAAAACTGATATTAACAAATTGCAAATTGATGAACGGTTGTATAACAGTAGACGAGAAAGGGTTTAAAGAGTGGACCGTACGCCTGGTGGTGGTGGTGAAGGACGGAAGAAAGGAAGGAAGGTTACACAGGTGGGCTTGTCATGAAAAATTTACTTGTCAAGGGGTTAGACCGGTTGAAAACAATTTCAAAATGAAAGTTTTCGAGTTGAAAATGTGCCTCAAGGTTCTCTCGTGTGCCCCTCAGCCAATGTTCCGTTTAACGGATTAAGATTTCAAAGGGCACCGGAATGAAAATTGGTAGTCGGGTGTCATAAATTACCAAAAATTTTTGTTTGTTTCGGTTTATACAGCCGACGAAAGACGAAATTTGAAGATGACATGGGAACAGGAAACAATTTTAAATTCAGAAATCGGTTTGTCGGTGAAAATTTTTTTGCCAGTCCCCGCACAGTTGGCAACATTTCAATTTCCTTCACTAGAAAGTTTTGGCAATTACTTTTGAATTTGTGTTCATTTTCCAGTTTTCTTACAATTTTTTCTCATGCGTCAACTGGTTATTTATCGGCTCTGGTGTTTTATCTGTGTTTTGGGGCTGGGGGTAGACGGAGCTCTTCGTTTCGGTATCCTCGAGTTTTTTGCTATTCTGTTTTGTTTCCCTGAGTTTCTTGTTGTTGGATTTAGATGTCGTTTTGTATTTGTCTGTTGCGCTTATTGTTGAACGTAAACAGTTATATGTGAAGACAGTAGTCTGCATAATTTTAATGTGTTGCTCAAGGGAATTTGTAATAACAATAATAAAAGCTTACAATGACTTCTGTTTAAATGTAAAATTTTGGATAGCTGTACAAAGAATTTTCTTTCAGTCTCCTTTTTTGTCTCTTGTGAGATATTGGTCATTTTTATAAACTCGCCTTCCGCTTGTTGCTTTTTATTTTTGTTTGTTCTCTCTCTCGAAAACAATCAGTCGTTTCGTTTAGGTGGGGTCCTCAGTACCATGTCCAGCATCCAAAGGAATAATATTATTAACATTAATATCTTCCTCATCCTGTCTTTCCTCCCGTCAACTCCTGGGGCTTGGATATTGGTCTATTCTCCAGCAAACCCCTAACCCTTATACCAACAGCTTATAGCCCTCTCCTCGGGGACCTCAAATCGGGAGGTCTTTGTTTTCGATGTAGACTAATAGCTTTTCATTCAGACGAGTATTGAAGTGGCAACACCGGGAGTGTTGTCCTTTGGCTGGGGGCAAAACAAAATTTTATCGCGTTGTAAATCAAAGGTAAAAGAAAATAGGTCAAGTTAGAGAGTAGTGTACATTTGGAGGGTTTCACGAGTTTAATGGTGTAGAACAATTGTCTGGAGATTGTTTTCAATTGCTTGCGATTCACCGGGTGTAGGAAGAACAATCTAACATCTCTGGTACATTTGTCTTATCCCTTATATTTTATTATCACGTTTATAAGACGCATGCGTTTTGTGAAACGTTCTAAATCTTTATTCCGTTTGCTGGGAGAACGCAAAAGTTAAAATATCTGCAATTTTTTTCCCCGTGTTGTTCACGTGAAACCTTTCCAAGGTCGGAGCGGAAACTTTTCCGAGTTCCAAACATATTTCTTCTCTTCCTTGTTTTTTTTTCGTCGTTTTGGAATTGTTGTCCACTTTTTTGTTGTCGAAGTCTGAAACTGGGAGATTTGTTTTAGGGAGCAATTCGATTTTTTTTTTGAGAAGTAAACTGGAAGCGGAATTCTGTTTCCATTTTGTTTTTAAACTGAATTTGTTCCACGCCTTAGGGGTGGCTATTTTATTTATCTTTTTTAACTTGAATAAATTTAAAAATTTAGATAGATCAGCTAAAACTTTAAAAATGTCTGAGGGAAAATTGTGTTCGAACCTGAGGCAGGATAGAAAAGAGAGTCCTTAAGCCTAATCCCCATGCCGCCGCTGGCTCTTTAATTAAATTTGCCCTATTTTCCATTTATTAATTTTTCGTTGTGAAGACGGAAGGAAGGAAGGAAGGAATCATAGGAGAATAAAGAGGAGGAGATGAAAAAAGAGAGAAAAGAGAACCGGTAGTTAATATTTCCTGGCTTGTGGCGTGGGATGAAAAATTTAACAAAAAAAATCGCTGCCACAAAAGCAGGCCAGAAAAAATTCTGATATGTAAGTGTTGTGGGGATAACATGGAGGCCAGAGTTGAATAAAATGGTGTACGATTGAGCATTGTCAGGCTAGAAAGCAAAAATAAAAATTTTCGCTTGGGTTTTGACGCAAATTGAGACCGAGGCAATAGAAACCGCAGGATTCTGTTTGTGTCTTGCATATGTTGCTGATCAAAAATACGTGACTACTGATGATTTGAAGTTGTAGACAATTTGAATGACCGCAATTTCTCTTTATTTACATTAATTTTCACTTTATTCTCTCTCCATTATCCTCATTTCTCTTTTTGGGGAGACAATGCTGGTGTGACATTTCCGCGGAAGATTCTGCTGCTGAAAAGGAAAATAATTAAAAAAAGAAACTATCATTACTTTTATTAATTAATTACTTTCGGTGTATATTTTATTCTGTGGTTGATGCGCGACAAAAAGGTTGATTTTCTCAAGTTTTCGAGAAATGGGCTTAAATTAAAAACTCGGCTTCCCTTTTTTTACAACTTTTAATTAAAAACGGGTTTTAATTATCCGGCAATTAATCTTTTCCTTTTTTTATGCGACATTTCCTGTTTTATTTTCTTTCTTCTGTCGCCGATGAAAGATGGATTTCATTGAGAAGTATTGACGAAGTTTAAGAATTTAATATTTTGCTTTTGTGAGCGTCAAGCAGAGAGGTAGATTGGAGGGAAAGGAAAATGTCGGATGTCTGCAAAGTCTCAGCAAAACTCTATTTTTAGGTTTTATATGCGACGATGTCGTGGTAGACATTTTAATGAAATCTTGCGAGCTTTTCATTAGATAATTTTATTTTTTTGTCTTCTGTGTTAAAGGATCTCTTGTCCTTGTTTCTAATAACGGAATCCGTTGGAATGATTTTTGTTTTGTTCGTCATGACTGATTACTTCTTTTATATGAATAAAGCGGGAAAAATGATTTTCACATACGCGATTTTTTTTGTTGCTTTTTTGTTATAATGACAATAGAATAAATAGATTCGTTTATTGTTCGTATTTTTTTTGTGTCGATATATTTTTGTATTGATTGATTTTATTTCTGTTTGGATTTGTTCTCTTGCGTGCAATTAAGCTTTTTTTAGGCATACACATCCAATTTGTTTTCCTCTTTATTTAAAATATGCGACAGTTAACTTTATGAAAACGTATTTGTATTCTCATATGTTCTTCAATCTTGCAGATTGTAGTAAAAATATATCGTCTCCTAAATAATGCACACTGTTATTAATCTTATAACATTTTATACTATTCTAATTAACTGCGTATTGTTGTCTTCCAATTTTTTTCATTGTGATCCGCTTTTTTTTAATCGAAAACTCATTTTGAAAATAATGCACACCTTTAGGAAGAGCTAATTTTAATGCTCACTTAAACGACGAATTTTTTCTTCTTCAAAAGTCTCACCGTAGCTTACCCCTTGCCGCTAGAGTCCTAGTCGAACCTGGGCCTGATGGACTATTTTTCTCCAAGCCTTTCTATTCTGGACGGGCGGCTTCCAATTCCGGTCATTGAGCGACTTTAGGTCTCCCTCCACTTCAAGCTATCTCTTGCGTGGCCTTCCCGCCTTCCTCCTGTCTTCCAGTATTTGATACAGAAGCTTTTTAGCCAGTCTATCTTGCGACATTCTTTCAACGTGGCCCGACATAGTGTCCGAGCCCGCCTTATTTCATTCACAATCGATGGCTTGCCTTAGAGTACGGATAGCTCGGTGTTTGTTCTGATTCTCCAGACTTCTTTATCACGTGTGGCGCCGTAGATCTCTCGCAGTATCTTCCTCTCTCAGGTGTTTAATGCTGACTCGCTTTTCAAAATTCCTACACTATTATAAAATAGTCGTTTTATAAGATATGCACACTATCGTCAACACTCCTTGGTTCGTTCCTAATTATATCATACTGCCTACTGTCAAGGAAAAGACCGTCGGATTCTCTCCCAACTATTCCTCTTGAGTTCTGATTTATTCTAATCCTTCTGCAGCATCTCTTCTCGATGAATGACAATTTTATCGTTTCAGTTCTTAAAATTATTTCTTTTTGAAAGTGTATATTATTTTATTAAATAATTTATTGCTGTAGAAACTTCCAACAATGAAATATTTAAACTTACATTATTGATTCAAAACACCGGTCTGTTTCCTACATTTGTTAGGAATGAAATCCCAAAGTTGGCACTGTTAGGCTTGTCGATGGACTGACAGTGACTCTTAGCGCGCAAGCCACCATTCTGTAGCTAGAAAGTCACAAGTGTCCGCTTGTAATACAAATTTGGTTGTAGTGATTTTTGGTTGTATGTTTTAATTCTACATTTTGTATTCTTATTGGCTATCTTCAACCTCTCCATGTGGACTAACTTCTTACTGTCTTCACCTTACATACAGCAATTAATTCTAGTAAAAAATAGGAACGATGGGTGAGGCAATTGATTGAACTTGCAGTGTATAAATATCGTAGGAAAGTTCTTTTTAGCGTTGCTTAAGATAAAACTGCTGGCGTAGATTCATTTTTAAAACAAGAAAAATGATTATTGGATGATTGACCTGGTAACGCGTCAGCATCTGACTGATTTTTCGAAATTTTAAGTTGACGGAGAAAAAAGAACGAAAAGTTAAAATATTTTAAGATAGATTTTGAGAGGAAGCTTGAAGACTTTCATAGATTTTCTGTCATGTTTGTCATAACCATTTATCATCCTGTCTTGTCATTTAATTATAGTTTTTTTAAAATTCCATCTTGTATTTTGCATAATGTTTTGCAGTTTCGAAAGACTCATTTTTTTTGAATAATAGTTGGCACTCCTAAGCGATTCTACCTCTCTTTTAAAAAATCGCTTTTTGATTTTTGCTTTGAAGCGTGATTTTTATTGTCCGCCCACACTGAGTCAGTGTATCCTTACTCATGTTTATATTTAAGAAATCGAAAGTTGTTTGACTACCCTGCAACTTTCGCCTTCCTGCTGTATATTGTGCAGGATTGAAAATTGGTACTGTGGTTTGGTTCGGTCGATAAAAAATGTTGTTTGATAAATTTTTAATGTGAAAAAAAAAACATCGAAAGCCCTAACCTTGAGAGAGAGAGAGATGCGGTTCGGTAAGGATGGGAAGGATATAGTCTTTTGAAAACCCTTTCAGCGATCGAACGTGTCAATCAATCGTTCAATTTGTGGTCATGCATGAACAGGAGGTTTTGGGTTTTTTAAAGTTTTTCCCTCATATTATTATATGAAAAAATATTTTGTAACATTTTCATTATTGAAATGTGTTTGTTTCCTTCATAGAACGTGTTATCGTAGTGTGGAAGCGTAACTTTTGGAAGTGGTAGTATCATTTTATAGTTGTTGCGTCGAACGACGTTGTTTCCTGCTTGTAAAATGGTTAGTCCGATTCCTTTTGAGTTTGGTTTAGTTGTGACACTCATTTCTTGCAAATCTTCCTCTCTTCTCTTCGTCTTTTTGGGTTTTTAGTTTTGTTCTTTGAGACCAGTTTTCTTGTTTAGAACGTACATGAAGGTAGATACCCCTTGAAGGTGAATCTGATAACGCAGTTCTTTAATGTGTCTTGTTTCTGTATTCGTTAGTCTTTTCAGACCAAAAATCCTTCTTACTATCTATGGGAATTTCGAGCGTAGATAATATACTGAAATAAAATAATGCGCTAGAATATATATTATAAAAATTACGCTGTCGTTCTGATAGCCGTTCGAGTTACTTCGTCGAATTGTTGTACTGCACTGACTGATTCCCAGCTGGTTGCGTGTTCTATATACGTGTTTCGTAGAGACTCTTTTCTACTAGTGTCGTCGTCGCTAGTTTCTGAATGTCTGTTTGTTATAAGTCTGCAGTTTTGGTCGCCATAGTATCTTTTGTTTCTTTAGTTCTAGTTTTCCCTCTTCAAGAACTGTTAAATTTATTTTCTCTTTCTCTCTGTCTACACAAAACCTTAAAAAACTTAATTCAGTTCACGAATAGGGTCTGTTCGTTATCCGAGGTATCACTTTACAACAAGAGAACAACATCTAGCGGGCTAATTATTTTGTACTTGATAAATGAGTCTTTGCGTATAATTATTTCGAACAGTGGAAAATGGCTGGGAAGGAAAATTGAAAGAGACAGGGGGAAATAAAAGAAGAAAAAGTGGGAAGGAAGGAAGGAAAGGCGAGATGAGTTCGCGATGAAAGATAGTGCGTGTGATGCTGTGTAATTTTTCATCGGTGGAGTAATTGTTCTTAATGTCATGAAGGAGTGATTGCACCTGTTGGTGCTTGCCAACTCGTTTCACCTTAAATTCTCATCTTTCCAGGAGAGACTTTGACTGACTGAAATTAATAAGAAACTTAATTTCGTAAAGTTAAAATTTCCTTTTATGGCGGTTTAAAAGTAATCAGCGTGGAATCGCGAGGAAGTTCGAAAGTTTCGTGATGAGACGCCGTGTCAGCAGCACACTCTCGCACGAGATTAAACACACGCATCCCCCCCCCACCGTCCAAAATCTATTATTTAGAAATTCATCGATTGATTAAATCGTGAAATTTCCGTGGTTGTTTATGTCCCACTCGAAAAGATAAAAATGAAACGGGAGTCAGCAATTAGAACAAACGGTTTATTCCTCCGGGATGTGGGTATAAATAAACAGGAAAAAGAGTGCAAAAAACAAAATTGTAATTAAAGAGATCCTGGTGGCTAACTCGAATTTGTCAGATGAGTGAACAAAGCACGATGATATTGGCATGATCTGCGTCTCTGATTACTCCTGAAAAAAGACAAAATGGGGAAATGTGTGTCGGAGGAAAAAGTTTGAAAAAAAAAATTTTTTTTTGCTTTCCAAAGATAATTTTCAAAAGTGACATTTATTTTACATTTCTTTTATTCTAACTATGATGTACAACTTCTTATCAGTCTTTTTTTACAAAACCTAATATCACAGTGAGAGAGACTGAGAGAAACACCTTTAGACAAAACATCTGAATGTGTTAGAGATAAGGTTGTTTCTAGAACAGTAGTTGTTAACCCCTGGAGGGGATTCGAGAGAACTTTCTAAATTTTCCACGGAAAGTTTTTGATCGTTTCACCGAAGAAATTCGCTTTGTTGACAATTGTTACCTTTACTTCTAGCCTTTAAATCATTTTTTTCTTAGAGAATGACACAACAGAATTGTTTGATAAGAAACTAGGATGCGTTTTCCTAGATAAACGGTGAAAGCTAAAAAATAGTTAAAAACTAATTACCGACTCCATCTTTTTGTCAGTAACTTTGAAGACATCTCAGAATTCGTTAGCTTAAGGAAGTAGAAAGAGAAACACAAAAACATATCCGTATACATCTGTAGTTGGCATTTTGTTTTACATTTTCCAGCCATCTTTACTGTAAAGTCAGGCCAACTTTCCCTTCAGAAAGTTGATCCAACTTACTGATCCAGGAATTAAGGAGTTATAATCAAGTACAAACTTGTTTATCGTGGAAAAAAATGTTTTCTTCTCAAACTCAAGAATTAAACTTCGAACAATGGAAACAACAAAACAAAACTTGTCTAAATACGTTATTGTTAAGAGAGAGAGAGAGAACACTGAGTGATGCACTAAAAGCTTTCAAAGCTCTCCCTTTTTGTTGTTTTTCATCTTTTTACTCTTCTTAGAGTCATCATAAATGCAGTATACTAAAAGATCTTGGTCTTGCTTCTTCCTTTTTTTAAAAATGTGTTTCTGTTTTCCACTGTTTCTCTTTTACCGATCCTTCCGTCCCTGTTTTTTGATATTTTTTAAATCACGAGAAAGAGAAAAAAGTTTTATTTCAAAACAGGATGATGTAAATTCGAAGAATAATGACTTTACTTGGTTAAAAGTTAAAATAAATTCTCTAATTAAGATAAATCACGATCCGTAGTCGCTAAGATCAAGAAAATCTTGACGTCCTGCTGCTTTCGAACGAAAGAGAGAGAAGGAGACTTGGAAGATGAATTTTTTTAATCTCGAGTCTGAAATATTTTGTTCTATTTTGATACTGTTCAAAAAAAAATTTCTTCTCTTCTTTCTCCTTCAAAGGTTTCTTTACAAGTTTTTAATCTTCTCTTGAGTTTATTCAGGTTTTCTTTAAAGTGGAAAATGAAGGAAAAAAAGTTTGTGAAAACAAATTTTGTTTTCGTTAAATAAAAGGATTTTGTCGTTCTCATCCACGGCTTGAAATTATTAATATTATCAAAGATGGTTGTAATTATTGAAGTCTGTGTGACTCTTTTTTATTTTATATTGACATTTGGCATGAGGGTATACTTCGACGTCAATTTACGCCTTTAGCGGGCGTTTTGTCGCGCGGAAGTTTGTTTATTCAGTAAAATTGCTGTAAATCGAAAACGACTTCGTTTTATCAACGAAACTTTTTTTATTTTCTAAAATTTATGCTCTATGGCAGGGATAGCGAACCTTTTTTGATGTCCGTGCCATAAAGTCATAAAAATTCTTTTTAATAGGTGACGTGCCACAAATAATTTTTAATTAATTTCTATCAAAAAAGAACTTATTAAAAAATTATAATTTTGTTTTTGTGCGTGCCATCACAATTTTCAAACGTGTCACTTGTGGCACGCGTGCCATAGGTTCGCCATCCTTCTCTATGGTTATCACTATCCTTCGTCTTATTTCTTCCTCACCCACTACCACGACCCTAATACCTCTCCTTACCTTTCCTACCTCTCCCACTAACGGTCAAACCCAACATCACTTCTAGCTCCTGGAACTAAGACGCTGGTCTGTTTCCATTCAAAATCCCTCTCATAACTAGACCAACTACACGGTACTTGGAGACAGGTGGTAGTTAGCAGTGGTTAAGAAAAAAATTGAACGAAGTAATCGAATTTTTCGAAATCACGAAAATAGACGATACAACAGACACCCACTATCCACCACAAATACGTGGCCCGCGCTCTTTCGAGTCTCCAATAAACGTGAAAATACGTTGCCCGCAAGTTTTAAAGTTACGCTTTCGCATTGCTAGATCTGCCTGCCATTGAGATTCAGGTTAAACCACGTTTATGGAATGGTGAAGCTCAGCATCAGACAATATTTGTGATGTTAACAAAACTCCTTTTGAGCGTATAAAAGCCAAAATGCTTGTCTTTCGTAAAATCTATAAAATTTGAAGGCACACTGGTTGAGAATCACTGATCTAAAGAATCAAGTCAATGCAAGAGAAGAAATGAGTGTACCAAAGTCGGTAAATCGCACAATACCAAATTAGTTAGTCTGCAGGTTAGTTAAGCAAAGAACACATTAAGAACTTTCGACGTTTAATGGTAACATATAAAAACGTATAATTCGAAAAAAAAATGAAGACAAATGTTTTTTCTCAGTTCACTTAACGAAGACATAGTAGTACATTAGCTGAATGAAACAATAAGTAAAGTTTACAGAAAGAAAGAAAAAAGAAAAGTTTAGGCCTCAGAGCAAACTGGTGGTATGATTGATTAACTCAAACTAGAAACAGAGCAGCATCTGTAACATTTAAAACGTATAAAGAAAAAGAAAATAGAAAATAAATGACCGCGAACCAAAGGAGTAATTAATAAAAAGAAAAAACTAAATGAGACTAATTACCTCAAATAAAAATTAATGTTTATTAATTAATTATTCGAAGATATTTATTTATTCAAAGAAAGTTTTAATTAGAACCAAAACAAATAATGATAATAACATTAACTACAACAGACGAGCATTGTAGGCGTTTTAGACCCGAGATGGAGGAGATCGGGAATCGGAATCCTCGAAAGAGATTCATGACCACTTTTAAATGCTGGAAAGATAAAAGTTATTTCCGGAAGAAAGAAAGCTCGAAAGGTTTTCATGTCACCAGAGTTTCCTCTTTCGGGCTCCATTATTTCGGCTTCTTTTTCCTTAATTTCATTCCCCAGCCTTCGTACCCCGTTATAGAGTGATTAATAAAATTTTGCTTTTAAGATTTTTTATGTAAGAGAAGGGAATGAGGGAGAGAAAGAAGCTGGGAAGATGTTATTGGTAGGGACCAAAACAAATTTGTCAACACCCTTTTGAAAAAGGAAAAGAGTGGCTGTGGTAGGGGGTGAGAATTGGGGAAAAATTTATTTTTCCTACCAAAATTTCATTTTGAGTTGCATTAACGCTCACTTCTTGTTATTTTCTCTGATAGGGAAATTTTTTTTCTAGGCGTCTTGTTGCGGAGATGAAGGTTGGGGGGTTGGTGTTTGTGGAGACGGGGGGGTTGAAGTGACTTTTTTTTTGTCCTGGAAAAAGAACTGGCAACGTTTCTTTAAAATTTCTCACATATTTGTCATGCCTTATTTGCGTCTGAAATTGCTTTTTTTTTTCTTGCACAAAATCTTGATAAATAATGACAACCCCCCACTTTCTTTCACTCAATCTCACTTTTCTTCTTTTCTCTCTCTCTTTCACTATTCCGAGAGAGAAAAAAAATTAAAATATTCAATGCGCAGGATATTTTTCATTGAAAAAATTTTTCAAAAAAAAAGGAAAGAAAAAGAGATTTAGTTTTATAAAAAGCCCCGGGGGTTGAAGGAGGATGTATGTGTGACAGGGGTAGGGGTTGAGATAGAACAAAAAAATGATAAAATGATTTTCAAAAGCGTCGGTGGTATACTCTTCGATGATTTTGACGTGTAAAGTTTTTTGTTTTGTTAGCAATTCAGAAATGGTTTAACAAAAACCACATAATTAACTTTCTGAAGAATGTTGAACGGTAAAGCAAAATAAAGCTTTTGTTAAAACGTTTTTGACTTTTCCGCCTCCCCCCAAGCTGGAAAAGCTTCCTGACGACGGGAAAGTTAATTTTTTTTTTGAACGGTTATAACCTAACTAATTTTTGGAAGGAAGGTGACAAAGGCTTTCGTCTGAGACGGTTTTGAATTGATTTCTGTTGGAAAAACTACAACGGAAATGGTTAAGTTTCATTGGTGTTATGAATGCTCGCAAAAATTCTGAATTCATTGGAAACTCAGAGGAAAAAAATTTTTTTTTTGATTAAGTCCTTTGTGTGTGTGATTTTTCCTTTTTTGTGACTCTCAAAGGATTTTTTTTAATTAGACAAAAAAGAAAATTATTTTGTTCACTAAACTTGCCTGTTTGGGGGTGTTTCTCCTTTTTTTTGTTTAGTGGTTTGAGCTAACAAAAATGGAAACCTCTTTCATAATTCTTTGGAAAGCATTACATTCATAACTGTACACAAAGATTATAATCAGACTAATGCGTTGGTACTCAAGCTTTTTCCTTCCCGGGCCAAATTTTCATTTTAACCATTGCGACAGGGCCACAAAAAAAAAATTTTTAGGTCAAGACGAGTCCGGCTTTCGACGCATAAGGTCCACCCTCAAGGCATCATTTGTATGTACATCTGTCAGCCTGTTTCTGTATGTATTTTATGTATATTGCCTCACAAAGATATATTGAGACAAACAATTAGCAGTTTCTAAGCACAGGCCCGAACATTTTCGTACCCGTTAGGCACTACAGTTCAGACTTAACAATAAGCAATCGACCTTTCACAAATTTTCACTCAGTCGGTTTCCACTGGGCCACTCGGTAAAGCTTGGTGGGTCGCATGTGGTGCGCGGGTCGCAGTTTGAGTACCAAGGGACTAATGGGTGACAGAGCTCCGTTAAATAAATTTTAACTTTGACTAAGACACAATTTATAAAATAAGGACGAGAAGGACAAGAAATCTGTTAAATTCAACGTGTCACCTAATGTCACAATTATCATCGTCCTCTACTTAGGATTGGTTTCATTTCCTCCCTCCAGTTGTCTGTCAAAGTACTCAAGCTTTTGTTTCGCGGTAAATCTCGTATTCTCAGTTGCTTACTTATTATTTATTTACGTGCCTCATCAGTCAAATTTCGAATTTTCTATCGGCCTCGAATGTTTTCCTTTGACAAATTAATAAGGTTGGCACTCTTTTATAAATATAATTTATTACGGATGCATTATGTATGAATGCATTTTGGAAATGTTGCAAGTGTGTCAGCTTTGATGGGGACCCAACAGCACTTGTAATAAAGAGTAATCAATCAGCGCGTCGCGCATAGGAGACCCTTTGTTTCGTTTAATTTTTTCGCCAATTTTGTTTCATCTATTTAAATCTTTCTTCTGGCATAAGATTTGATCAGTGGCGCCAGTTTTATTTCTTTCATCAGCTTCGTGATATTTAGGTTGTTCATTAGCTGTTGTTGTTTTTGGTTTTGGGGATGGTAGGTTTATGTATTTTTTAAAACCTGCACATAAGTTGGCAAAATATCTGCAGAAGCTGAAAGCTTTCGTGTTTCAGGGATCAGAAAAAGACAAAACAAAGATGTGATAAATTCTAAAATAATAGAAAGTGAAAGGAGAAAGGTCGAAGAATTTAAAACTAAAACATTAATAGTGAAATATTGAATGAGGAAGTCTGATTTGGTTTTCCTCCGTGACGGTTGGTTAAAATTAAATTTATTATTCAAAAAACCTCAGCCAAAAGCAGCCTGGAAGCCAAATTTTCCATTTTATACCAAAAAAAAGGGGGAAAAAAATATCATCGTGTGAACATTCAGAGCTGACTGGAAACGTGATTTATGATTTGGAAAGCTCAGGATGGAGGCGAAAGGGACAGAAAAGCGCGCGTATGCTAATTGTTTTACTCATTAGCTTTGGCAGTGAAATTTACTGTCCTACGTCTCTTCCATTTCTTCTCTTCTCTCCTCCACTTTTTTGGGTTTCACTTTTAAGGTTCAAGTTCTCTGTGGTTTAAAAGAAAAAAATGAAAACAAAAAGGTTTGTATCTACATTGCGTCTGAAGTTGTATTTTAGGTGAATTCAAGTTTCATCTCAGACCAAAATTTCAATTTTTTGGTAACTCCCCTTGTTAACTACCTTCTAGCATGAGACACCATGTAGTTTTGTGTGGGAATGTCTGAAGAGCAGATCAGCGTCAAAGGAAGGCTGCAGCTATATAAAAAAAGATGGAAAAGAAGGAGATTGTGCCTAAGGGAAGCGGGTTGTGAGTCAAGTGGTCTGTCTTTTAAGAAGTCTTAGGTTGAGGGGTTTATTGCAAGAAGGTTATGATGGATCTCAGTCTGGCCGTGAATATTCAAAGTATGGAGACTTGAACATGGTACGAGTACACACTCCCATCAGCCTAAAATTTGACTTGAGCGGCGTAATAGCCACACACCACCCGCTTCTCATTTTCCTTCATTAGAGCTTGACTATGGAGGTTGGACAGGTACAATTGTTCAAAGACATGAAGACCTTAAAGCTAAAGCTAACATTCATTCCTCCGGCTGAGACACGATAGTATTTTCATGAAGTCATTTCTTAGCATCGACCTGAATCCACCGCATTATTTCATGGAAAAGAAACGCTTTGAAAGGAGAAAACAGTAAATTTTAGCTTTCTCAAAGGCGGTGGCATTTCTGCTTGGATCCGCAATTTTTTTTTCTTTGAGGAAAAGGAAAAGGTTTTGCTTGTCCATCAATTCCATGCCCATTCATTCTTTTGACTTTGGGCTTTCGGCTTTCAAATTTATTATTTTTTCAAGTCACGCGTGATTTGAAAGGAAAGGATGTGCATTCACTTCCGAAGAGGATTCTTAGGAATTTCATCAACATTTGGGAAAGTGTTTGGGAGGAGGAGGAGGAGGATGGGCTGGTAGGAAAATAAAAAGGTTTATGAAATTCTCGCAACTATCACTAATAATGTTAGTAGAGTGATTAAATTGGCTCTTACGGCGATTCGATCAGATCAGGTTTCTGAAAGCTTGGGTAAAAGTTTTGTCTGTTTTGTCATCTACAGGCAAATAAAAGTAACAATACCAACGGCCTTGATTGTGTTTAAATTTTAAGCTGTATCGTAAAAGCATTATTATTATAGTTTTTGTTGGAAACAAAGTATTAAAGTAACTAGTTTGCCTTTTTTTTTATCTGGAAACTAAAATTGGTCGGTTGCCCCTTTTTTTATGGATTTTTGTCTGGAAACTATAAACGAAGATTACAAAATTTATGACGCCCTCTTCTTTTTCCTTTTTCCTTCTTCTAGTTTTCATAATTTTTATATTTTTTGTTATAAGCTCGTTACACTGTCTGCTTCAGTGAATCTAAGCAGTTTATATTTACCATCTACACGTGAAATTCTACGTGTGATGCGCTGGAAAATTTTTTAAAATCCCGGGTTTTCTATATATATTTCACATACTCGCCGACTGTTCGTTTTATAAATTATGTATCGACATTTCATTTCATTAGTAATGCACAGTTATTTATTATAAAAATTTGAATGACTTTTTAAACTTAAAGATATTTCAATTAAATCGAAGATGGGCAAAGTGTGGCTCCGGAGCCACATATGCCTCTTTTGCCCTTTGGGTGTGGCTCTGAAATTAATTCGTCATACAAGTGTGCAATATTTTTGAAATGAGCTCGTCCTACTATTGTGCAATATCATATTAATATAAGGTATAATACAAAGACAAAGTTATAGACTCCTGAGCAACATTTATGAGATTTCGCTCATGGGAGTGTGCACTATTTATGAAATTAACTCTGCTTCTACGTCATGTACATATTATAGAAACTAAAATGTTCAGTGGAACTCTCATAACGACTTTAATTCTTTCCGGAGTTTTACTCGTTATGCGAAACAATTTTTCCATTATGCCGCGAATTGCTCCTAATGAGAATTTTTTTTTGCAATTTATGTTGCTTGTTATGCGAATTTCTCGCAGAGGTTCCACTGTATATCATCTATAAAAATTTTTTTGTCACTAACTGTAGGTGTGATATGGCTTACTACAGTGTGTAGCTCATTTCAAAAATAGTGCACAAAGTCAATGAGTAATTCATTTCAAAAGTAATGCACACTATTATGTAAGATTTATTATAAAAAACAAATTACATTTTAGTATAGAATTCATTTCTTAAATACTTTAAGCCAAGACATACAGTATCTAGAAAAGGCAAGCTCGAGAGTGTACTTTAAGCAAAAATTATTTTGTTAAAAATGTGTCAGCAAAGCCTGTCTCCACAGCAGAGCTTTAAAAAGGGCTCTCAAATAAGTTATGAAAGTATATATGAGTATAAACGGCTCTTTGAATAAATTTTAATTTTGTATAGCTTATATTTGGTTGACGAGTTGCCGATCACAATTGAACGATTAAAGTTTTTTGAAGAATCTTGAAGTCGCCACTGGGATTTGTTAAATTCAATTTTTTTTAAAGATTTCTGTTGGCTTATATTATTTATTTTTGATGTCCAAAGAATCAAACTGATACAAGAAAGGAAATGAGAGAAACAAATGTCAGAACTTGACGATACTGAAGCGTTAGTGTGCGTATTAGCTATCCAGAATGCTATTGAAGTGTTGAAATCAATGAAAGCAAGAAGAGTAGTCAGGCGTTAAAGTTTGTTCACCTCTGCGACAGTTTGTACGAAGATGTCGTGGAAAATAATTTTTTTTCTCCAAACTGAAACAGATTTGTGTGTTTCCTGCGACAAGAGAAAGTTATAAATGAAAGAACAAATGACAGAGTGGTTAACAAGGAACAATAAATTCGGAACATTTAGCTCGGTATTAAGTTTTTAGCGCGATAAAGCTTTTACTGTTGATTCAATCAATCATGTCTACCTCTTTCATTGAGACCATATGTTATTGAATATATGTTTTCAGCAGATGTAAACGTGACTCCCTGGCGAGAAATGGATTCTGTAAGTCAGATCCGTTGACTGAATAGTTTTATCCGGCTTTCTTTATCGCTGAAAGTTTTGATCTGAATACATACAAAGGTAAAAATGGTTGATTTAAGGCGTTCAGACAAAAGATACGGTGCGTAGGTTTTTAGTACAAAACTGCGTTTCCTATTTCCTTACTTGAATTATATCTCGATTTTATAGATTTTGTGATGCTATTCTCGATGCTTTCCTGTTGTTTTCCACTTCCTTGAACGAACAACTTCCAAGTTTTCTTCTTCTTCGAATTTCTGGTCGTACAATCTACGTAATTTATTTGGAAGTAAATGTTGTAGAAGGGAGTAAATATACTTGAGAAATTCTTTCTTGTGTCTTATTCTGTGTGCGTCGTATTCTTTTCCTAGACTCAGGATGTAGCATTTGGTTAGTTTTGTGATTTTGTAGTAATTAATGTTTGTTGTGTTGGCTATTATACCGATCAAGTCAAATTTGTTAGAAAAATTTGAGAATTTACTCTTACCTCGTTCAGATTTAAAACCTGCAGGCATTTTCACTTGCTTTGCGGATGCGAAGTTCCCGGGGTCTTTCTGCTTGAAATTAGCAAGTGTCCACCCAGGGGTCCTTTCCTCTAAACTAGAGGTTCCCAAACTTTTTGTGTGTAGACCCATGTTTTTCGGTTTTGGGTGAACCCCTATTACTTGATATGACATGCATGGCCCCTTATTACCTCCGACCACAAGCGAATACCTACATCCTATAACTTATACAATTTTATAAGCATATATAATAATTTTTTTACTTCATAGATACTTTTATAAATAATTTATATGTCTTTATATTATAAAATAGCATAATGTAAGTAAACAGGTGCTATCAGTGTAGGTTGAGATTCACTATCGTGGACCCCCAAATTTTTTTTCACTGAAGTAGACCCTTTACAGGTTGTCATAGACCCCTGAGGGTCGATATAGACCACTTTAGGAATCACTGCTCTAAACGAATGACGGATGCTTTCGAAAAGTTTCCTCTGGATACAAAAAAAGGCATCTTTATGGGTTGAGTGTTTCGATTTCGACTTTAAATCGAAACCGTTTCAAAAATATTGCACATAATTCATTTCATAAGTAATGCACACTCACACAGAGTTGAAAAACAACTATAGAAGATGTTTGTAGCTCTGAACATGGGCAAAAACATGTCAACGAGGTAAACGTAAATTCTCACATTTTTCTTAAAATTTGACTTGAGCGGCGTAATGGTTAAAGTAGTAATATTGGAAAACTCAAAACAGGAAGGATAGAAGCAGAAAATGACGAAGCTTTACCTTCCTGCTGAGAACAAACCTTTCTGTCAAACCAAACATCGTATAAATTTGCGGTTTATGGATGTGTAACTACAGAGGTTTTTCAACAAAATTCATAAATATTGTAATCTGCAATTAAAACCCAGAAAATGAAACCCACAAAAAGCAAGATTAAGCAAATCAGTCTGTTCAAATTTTTATTGTTACAAATTTCTTTTCCCACACAAACATTTATCGTGGAATCTACTTGTATGCGTATTTGTGCTGACTTTCCATGGCGATCGAACTATCCAACCGCATTTGTAACTTCTGTTCAGTTTTCTTTCTTCTCGAAATTCTCGAATGAAATGGACGATAGTTTACTCAACGGATTACTTTTCTGATGTGGTTGAAACTTGGACTTTTGGAAAGCATTTCCTGGAAAAGAAATCCAAACCTTGAGGCAATAAAATGTGAAATTTTTAAATCTCATGTAATAAACCGCAGAGAAAACGGGACGGGACAACGGGATTTTTCATGTGAAAAGATTTTTTTTAAATCGGACCTTTTCCTACAAAATTTTCGCCATTGATGGCTCTAAATTTTTCTTTTCTTTCTTTTAAATGAACGGGCTTATTTAAAAAAAAGTCGAGAAGAATCGAGTTTCCTCCTCGAATGATCGATTATCTCGATTTATCCAAATCTTTTATTCTCCCTTTCATTTGAGTTTATTAGAATTGTCAAATGGTGCGCACATAAAAATTTCCTTTGTTCCCCTAAGGAATAAAGCTTAACACGTTTGAAAGAAGGACGAGGAGGAATGGAAGGAAGGATGGGGAAGGTTCTTTTTTTTGAAAATGAATTTTCCTCTAGAAAAGCGCGCAATTCTTTGGACGCATTAAATTAAATGGGAAAAGACAAGTACAGCCGCAAGGAAATTAGTTTTCCGCCTGACTGGAAAAATATTCCAAATTCTTTAAAACTGTTATCGTTATACGCATTTAAATAAAATTACTGCTTTTACTACTACTACTACTACTACTACAAACCCCCAATCGGCCCTCTATCGATGTAAAATAACCGTGGAAAAACATTCTCGAGATAAAGGAATTCTTTGTGGCTTTAAGTCTAGAACTCCCGGATGGATTACCAATTACAAAATGTTTTTGTTTTTCCTCCCCGTTTGATTAGATTTCTTCTTGGGTCTCCTTACTGGAGGAAAATGGAATTGTTAGACTTTCGAAATCCTCGAGATTTAAAATTTTCAAACTCTCGCCTCCCTGAATAAATTAGGTGACACGGGTTTTATGCGAGGATGAAATTTTTCTGCTTTCTCAAAGTCTAATACGTGAAACGGAAGCTTGAAATTCTTAAAGCCATCTTTGATGTGGTTTTAAGTCCTTGGGCTTAAGTGAACGGTCTGCTCGCATCTTCTTTGATGTTACGGCGATAACGACAATAAATACGAGCGGGGCTTTGATTTCGTGGAAGGCTTAATCTCGCAAAAATTCTAGGTTCCCAGTTGTTCTTCATTAGTTCCTTACTCTCGAGTCTTTGAGGTAAGGGTCAACAATTCGTACAATGGACAATTTCGATTTGAACGAGTGGATCCTTTGTTCAATGGAACGGACAAAGAAATACATTTCGAATCGATTCACATGGCTGAGGTCAAAAGAACTGGGAAGGAGGAGGAGAAGGAGAAGGAAAAGAAAGAGAGAAGAATCCAACCCTAACGGAAGGAGATGAAATCGGATCAGTGTCCAAAAAATTCTTGTAATTCTCGGTTTCCTCAAGAAGAGTCAAAAAAAATCAGAAGAAAATTGTTTTCTTTCGGTTTGGTTTTTTCTCCGAGGAGAAAGGAAAGTTGGGCGGCTTCTCTTTAAAAGTTCCAAAATGGTATGTAAAACTCGCAAAAAGTTGGCAAATTTTCAAGATCTCGGGAAGATTTGTGCTGGAAGGTCTTACTAAAATTATCTCTCCTTTTACAACATAAATTACGCTCCAGTTAACCCGGAAAAAAATTTTTCTTTCATCTCCAAGACCTTGAATCTGAAATATTTTCAGGTTCACAATCGAAATAGAATATTTCTTCGTTTTCGAAAAATTTCCGACGTTTCATAAATATTTTCCTTATTTGAAATTGTCATTGTCATGATTCCCGAATAAAGTATAATATATACAAGCTTCTTATAATGATAACAATCACTGTCTGATGGACACTTAAATCCAATCAGTTATCTCATTCACAATGTGACATCATCTATCTATAAGAGTAGCCCATCACTTGCCTGCACCTTTGTTAGCTTCATCTTTAGCTCGTTTTAATACTAATTATATCATTTGTTACCACGCAAGATCACCATATTCATAATAAAAAATAGTTTCTCAATAAGAAACTTTTATTCTCTCTCTTCTAAGACTGATCATTGGACTAATGTAGTAGTTTCCCAAATTGTGAATCGTGGTGTATTCAATGACGCGTGACGAAAAGCCCGAACTTTCGAAATGAAATTGGGTTCCATTATTGTGGTTTGGATTTTTTTTTATTCCAATATATTAGTGTAATGGAGGGTATGGAGTGCTCCTGCTGTACGGTAATAGATCATACCTAATGCTGTCCCTTTTGTGTTGTTTTGGTTTTGTTTGGTTTGTCTGTTGTTTTCCTCTTTGTGTTTTTGCGGCCATCTTTTTTGGATCACGACGTCAACACTGCTTTACTTTTTGTTTTTCTTCTTTTTGCCTGCTCTAATCCTCCTTCATCTTGTTGCTGTGGTCTTTATTTCTCTTCTTGAACCACGCTTTAATGTCTGCAGCCTGACTTTCGGCAGGAATTTTGCGAGTTGCAATTTGTTCTTTATTCCCTCACGCTGTTTTAAAGTCTAGTTGAGTGATTTCCAGTTTCTTAAGATTTGAATCTGTCTCTAGGAACCAGGTCGGTTTTGTCTTTTTCTGTAGAAAATACTCTACGTATTAGTTTATTTAGTTTTCAAATTTTTACCGAATAGTTAAGCGACAAGGTTATTTGGGGCGTCGTCTATACACACTTAGATCAGAAAACTAAATAAGGAACGACAAGTGTGAGTTTCATTTTTGTAAGATTTAATATTTCTAAGATTGCGTGTACCATAGAGCAACAACCTCGTGCAGGGGTCGTGGGAAAAATTTTAGTTCAAAATGGAAGCTGCATCTCCAAACAGTTCTGGATACTGTGGGGCTAATACACAAAACTTCCGCTACGTCTTCCTTAATCTATCTTTTGACTAAAGCCTGATAACGTTTTATTACTTCTGATGGGACTATTACACTCACAAATGTCATTTCCTTCTTCCTTTTCAACTTATAAAAGACAGAGACAATCTTTTATTTACTTTTCCCGTCGTGTAACAGTCAGCCTTCCATTGACATGTAGTTCCTGTCTAATATGTGACAAACAAAACCGATCGACAACCTCGAATTCGTTCTTTCCTCACGATAGACAAAGCCTGAAGCCAAAGCCTCCCCTCTCCCTCACCCCGGGAGGATTTACGAAGTTTTAGGTTTTCGTATGTTTTAAATTTCTTTCGCATTTATTCCGCAGTTTTTCTCCCCGTTTCATATCTCATTTCTCATCATCAAGTGTGAAATACCTGGGTCACATAAATTGGGACTAATGATAAAGAATGGCCGGCTAAAGACCGAGGGACGTGTGACAAAAATTCGTCGTCGTGGAAACAAATGAGATTTGATGATGAAACCTGTCAAAACTTTGCTATTCTCTTGTCTCCCCGAAAGAAACTCGGGTAAACTTTTTACGTCAGCTAAAGTAAAACGATGGCTTAAGGATAAGAATGGAAGGGAGGAAGGGAAAAAAAGAATTTGCTGAAAAAGCGAAAATGAAATTTATAGTTTTTAAATCCTACAAAAGGGTTCCATTATTCCGGCTATTAACCTAATAAATATTCGTTTTGTTGTCTATTTTTGTATTTGCATTTTATTTATTTATTTATTTATTTTTCCGTACAAAAGATTTGCACGCTAATAAGTTGTAGGAGAGCGTGGCGAATGAGACTTTTTTTGTTTTATTTTGTTTTCTCACCATAGCCCGTGCAATAATTTTATTGCCCTTCGTTCTAATTTTTATTATTTGCGATTTTTTAAATGGGACAGTTGGCTCTGATCTCCTTTTGCACGGATATGAAATAACACGGTTTGGAAATAGAACGAATCGTGTAAAATAAGGCTTGTCGAATGGCCTGGTTTTCCATTTAAAACAGAGCTTCCCAACCTTTTTTGTGTCATAGACCCGTTGCCATGTTTTTTGGTTTCGGGTAGACCCCATTGATTTTTGTAAATTTTCTGTTTCATAGGTTCTTTTACAAATAACGTAAAGTCTTTATATTATAAGATAGTATAATGTAAGTAAATATGTACTATCAGTATACTGTTGAGATCCTCTATAGTGGACCCCCAAATTCATTTCATCGACCTCTAAATTTTTTTTGGCTAATTTGACCCCTTGCAGGTTGTCATAGACCCCTGGGGGTCGATATATATCATTTTCGGAATCACTGCTTAAAAATTTTTTTGTCCTCTAAAAAGTACATTGTTCTCAACTATCCTTTTTGTTTGTTTGTTTTACTTGATGATAATAATAATGTTCCAAAAAAGTCCCTCGTCAGCTGGCTAGATGATTGATGTGAGTCAGTTAAGCTTTGAAGAAGCTTGTGATTGACCTGAACGGAAGTGTTATCTATCACTCGAGACTTATTTGACGATTTTATCAGTTATATTGTTCCATCTTTATAATATAGTTGTCAGTTATATTATAAATAACGAATTATTAAATACATTTATATAAATCAAGACAGTTGAAAATAATGAACCAGTTAATCGAACTCTAAACCAACAATACTAATATAATAAGTACAGACTCAGACACATGTATACCTCTAATCACTTCACATTTACTATGTCACATCACCTATTCCTCACAAATATTCTAAAACTAATAAATGGTTTGAACCTAGCGATGGTGACACTAAGGTACACGCATGAGTTTCACCTTTAGATCGTTTTAATACTAATCACTATTTGTTAAACTCGAGGTCATTATAGTTTCCTTCTTGTGTTCGTCTACAACCAGTTTGTGAGTTTTTCTTGGAAAATTGATTTTCTAGTTTTTCTTTCTTTTTGAATTAGAGTATAAGTCTCTGTTGATCTTGGTGCCTGATTGACAATTTTTTTTCAGTCAGGTTTACATTTGTTTAGAAAATTAGGGGCGGATTCGAAAAATTTTAAATTGGGACTTTGTGAGGATTATTAATATTGTTGTTGTTATTATTGTAACTCAAGTCTATTATAATGGATAGTAACCCATCGTACTAAGAAATATCTTAGAATGATGGGTCTGACACCTGCCATCATGAAGAAGACAGCTGAGATTGTCTTGCGATACCAGGGGCTTCACTGTTGATCTCGGTTGGTGGGAGCGAAAGGGACATAAAATGTAAAATCGCCAAGATCACTGTAAGTTAATGCGCTAAATATTGTAGTGTATAAAATTATTATAATTGAAGATTTCAGCGAGGTTTTAAAATAGCCCACGTACTAAGTTCTTGAACGGTTTCAAACTGTTGAATGTTAAAGCGATGGAGTTCACCGCTCACAGAATGACGACGACAATTCACAAACTCATAACTGAAACGGTGGATTAATTTAGTGGTGACATTTTCACGTAGGCTAGTTCAGAATAACCCTAACATATGGTTCAAGAAAGATGAAACCGCAGCACACACTGCGGGGGCGACAATGGAAATCCTTCGAGAACTTTTCGGTGACCAAGTCATTTCTCTTGGCCTTACCGCTTCCCAGATGTGACGGCGCTTGATTTTTTATTGTGTGGAGACTAAAAGAGAGAAATGTAAGTAAACGAGACAGAAGTTTAAGCAAAATGTTCTTTAAGAAATTGCTTACTTGGAAAATTGAATTTATCATTTTATTTGAAACTGGGGTAAATTTTTTTTTGGAATTAGATTTATGTGTCTGAAATTATCTATTGAGAGTTTTCAGAACTTGCGAATTAGGTTTGATAGCGAAAATTTTTATCTACCATAAATTCTCATCGGTTAATTTGGGTCTGTAAATATTTGATTGGAGTAAACCCCCTGGGCGTTAATGAAGGTGTCATTTTCAGGTTAGAAAGTTTAGAAACCCCTGAATTTGAATAGAGTTTTTGATTTTTGACATCCGGTTAAGTGCGAAACGAAAGCAGAAAAAATAACAACAATAAAGTCTTCACAAGCAGACGACAAGTGAGAAATTTTGCAAAGAAGCCAACTCGTTTAATTATTTAAAATAAATTTGATTCATTTGTCGAAATCACCCTGGTGACGTCATACTCTCAAATAATAAATCCATCGCTAACCATTGTCGCATTTGGTGAATTGACACTCACCCTAAAATAATGGCGGGTCAAGTTTCAGCAACTTTTTTAAAGGTTTTAGGAGCAACTTAATTAAATTTTTTAATTTTCATCCGTTCGGAAGGACGCGTCAAAGACAGGGTGAAAACTCACCCCCACCCCCCTCAAAAAAGGTGGAAGAAATGTTCTAACCTGAAAATTTTTAATAATAATCTCTCAACTTTTTTCTTTTAATTTTAATTTTGCAAATTTTATGAAAGAAAAGTTTTTTTCCTTTGTTCTCACCGTCTTCTTTGTCTCCTGACTACCTATATTGGTTCTTCTGCTTACCTAAAATCTCAAAGTTTTTAAATTGGGGATGGTAGTGTTGCCGTTACTGCTTTTCCTAATCAAATTTTGAGTTGTTCGTAGTTTTTGTTCTTCTTCTTTTATTTTCTTTATCAACTCCAGAAAACTTTAAATGAGGCGTAACAAGTTAATTTTCGCCATATTTCAGAACTTCTTCTTCCTTTTTTTTTCCTTTTTAAGGAAGTTATGAAGATGATTGTGAACTTGGAATATTAAGTTTCCGAATAAAAGGCGAAAAATAAATTTTTTTGTTATACCGAATCTCTGAACGTATTCATTTCTTTGACTAGTAGACGTGATTTGTTTTTAATAAAAATTAAGACTCTGCTAATTATAAGTAAATAAATGAATAAACTAACAAGTTAAAGTTGAAAATGCAAGTTGAAAACAAAATAAAAAGTTAAAATTAAGTTATAACTTCAGGATTATAAATATAAAGGCAATACCAAGTGCAAATAATTTATATTCGAATTGTTATAAACTATGTAAGTCGGGTGTGTGTTTATCACTTTTAGCTAGAGCGGTCCGTTAAAGTGCTAAAAAGTGTTTCAAATTGCCTAGATCAGGGATGGCGAACCAGTGGCACGTTTGAAAATTTTGAGGGCACGCACAAAAACATTTTTTTTATAAGTTATATTTTTTGATAGAAATCAATTATAAATTATTAATCTACACTTAATTTATAATTTATGATGTAATTGGGATGAAATAATGAGAAATAGAATAGGATAAAAGGGAATCAGAGAAAGGAGAAGGAAAGAAAAGAAGAACAACATGATAATGATAGGCTAGAAGAAAGAAGTAGGGATATAGTGATAGATACAGTGGAAAGGAATAAAGTAAGAAGATGATAGAAGAAGAGGAAGTAAAGAAGAAAGGTAGAAGGGATGAATTTGTTTATTTATTTATACTTGTTATAATTATAGTTTCAGCACACTAACATTGAATGAAATTTTAGTGTGTCACGTTATCTATTTAAAAAAGAATTTTTATGAATTTGTGGCACCGATATCAAAAATGGTTCGCCATCTCTGGCCTAGATAATCTGCATATTATCGGATTGTAACAGACTTTTAAAGACACGAATGCCGGTAGTGTCAGAAATATCCAGGGACACCTAAATCCGTGCTTTAATGGAGCTAATCAGTTAGTGTGGAGATTAGCTGGGTGTTGTGTGGATTTTCGGTATTCGCACTTTAGCGGGAAATTGTATAAGAAAGACTGAGTCAGGACTGAATAAGCGGCTGTGAATATTTTAAAGCGAGCTTTAATGACAAGGTCTGTTACCTAATTTCCCTAATAAAGCAAATTAAAAATTGTAATTAATTCATCTTCGATCGATGACTTTCCCTGGACCGTTAAATTATTCTGGCTTTCCTCTTTTCATTTCCAATTTCTTCTTCCTTCATCTATCGGAAAGGCCTTGACGATCGAAATCTTAACTTTTCCTTGTCAATTTTTTTTTTTAATTAAATGAAAATTTTTGATTATTAAAATGTTTTCTTGTTAGTCTGAATTTGCTGACGTGCTGAAATTCAGAGAAGGTCGATCAAATGTTGGATGTTGTGTTTGAAAATTTTTTTTTGCCGTTATGGGTGTATGGTTTTTTGCCGTATTGGCCACCTTTTTTAACCCCGACGTCAACTCTGTTTTATTTTGGCTTCTTCTATTTGCCTCCTCTATACTTCCTCATCTTGCTGCTGTGCGCTGTTGTCCTCTCTTCGGTTCACTCTTTACCAGTTTTTCGAGCCCTTTTGGTTCTAATCGGTTCTTCATCCTGTAACGGTGATTCCCAGTTCCTTACGATCTTTTCCGGTCCTGTTTTTTCTACAGGAAGTACTGGAAGATCCTATTTTTCAGTCTTCCTGGGTTTATTTTGTTGAGATATCCTCAAAAGGTCATTCTTCTCTTTCTCATGGCATCTGAGGTTCTTGAGAGATACGTTTATAACTCATGGCTATGTCTTCTTCTGTACAGTTATTATATTTCCTTTAAAACTTTTTATCGTGGATTTATTTATATCTAGTATACTATACTCGAAACTCAAATTACCTTTGTGGATTGTATAAATATATATTTGCTTGTAATTCTTGGTGTATGTTTGTATACTTTTCTAGTTTTGTCAGAATCTTTGTATCTCTCGTCTCTCCAGTTTAGTATAAAAACTAGAATTTGATGACTGAGTATGTTATTGTAGGTATTCCATTATAATGTTGGTAGGTATGGCCTCTTTGGGATGTGTTAAAATGAGGTGTTATAGAGTCGTCCTGGCTGGAGAGATAGGCTATTGTTTGAAGGAGTGAGTGGAGAGTTAGTTTAGTGTCTGTAGTTTGACGAGTGAAGTCTTGAAATTTGTAAATTGGTCTTGAAGTTTGTAGTTGGAAATGAAAATAAGCTTATTATGCTATGTATATTACGGCCGTGAGGTTCACTACAATATTTGCCTGTTGTCTGTGAGGTTAATGTGCATATTATCTAAGGAGGACGCACATTATAGTCATATTATCGGTTCTTTAAGTCAAGACTCGCCTCCGTTTTCCAGATGCAACCCATTAATGCTACACCTACAAACTATCCGTTGTAGTTTATTATGCTGTTGTTTATTGCATTTAAGTGAGAAATGTTTAAGCAAAACGTGGTGAACAGCACAGATATTGAAACTATAAACAAGAGATACAATTGCGAAATCTTGTTTTGAATACTTTTACCGGTTTCAAAGGAAGATGGTGAACTTTCGATCCGCCGGAAAGCTTTTCGCTTTTCTCTCTCCTCCTCTTTTCTTTTCCTTCCTTTTTTTTCTTGTAATGAATTAAATTTTTTTCCCTTCTTCAGTTTTCTTTTAAATTACATTGTTATATAACACATCCTGTTCAGGGTAAACTAGATTACTCAACGTACTTCATGCATTTGTCTTTATTACGTCAAACTTTCTTGTCTTTTTGCTTCCTTATTTTCTTTCTTTTGTTTGTTTCACTTTTTTTTTGAAACTCTTATTCCTTCCCCTTTCTGTCTTTCATTTTATTATCTAGTTCACTTTCCTCAGTTTTTCCTTTCGTTTTTTTTTACTGTTACGATGTTATGATGTTGCTGTCTTGTTTTGTTTTCTACTGCCTCTCTTTCTGTTCCTCCTTTCTTCTTGTTTTAGTTGATGGGTACGAATCATCTACTCATCGACTTGATGTAACGAATTTTTGATCATTTTCTTCTTTTTACTGTCAATCTCGTTCATGGCTTTCTTGTCGTTTTAAATTTCATATTTTTGACACAATTTTGTTTTTATTTTGATCGTGAGAGGGAGGAGGAGAAGTGGAGGGATGGTTAGAAGTCGCAACCGATCTCGTGACTTGATATCCAGCAAATGATGGCAATGAACACGAACCAATTTTATTTTTCCGTGACGGAGGAAACTGTTCAGACAGAAGTAAAAGAGAAGAAGAAGGAACGGGGGAGGGGAGGAAGAAGGAGAAAACGAATTTATTTCATTTAGCTCTTCATTTTCAGGGAAAAGCTAAAAAGGAATGAATTTATATTTTGAGTGAAAAGTGTAAAAGATTGTAACCTTCTTAAATGACGCCCTGAGGACAGAAACAAAAAGGAAAGAAAGACCGGGGAAAGGAGTTTTGGGGTGGAGAACTAAAGAGAAAGACAGAGGAGTAGACAGTCAAAAAGAAAGTTGGAGCGAGATAAAAAGAAAAGAAGAAGAAATTTTTTTTTTCTTCTCCTTTTTCGCAAAACAAAAAATAAGTTGGGAGAGTGAATTGAACTTTTTTGATTTTCTTTTTGAATAAGAAGAATTAAAGAAAATTTTGTTAAATGTTTTAAAATTAATTTTGTGACTTCTACGCCCATAGACTTGTACGCCACTTTCCATCCTCATTCTCCTTCCTTTTATTTCTCTTTCATGTCTTTGTTTAATTAACGGGTAACCATTTC
Organism: Columbicola columbae; assembly: GCA_016920875.1. Lineage (NCBI taxonomy): Eukaryota > Metazoa > Arthropoda > Insecta > Psocodea > Philopteridae > Columbicola > Columbicola columbae. Next base: position 6,512,606 of record JADMLL010000001.1, on the reverse strand, counting down.
AATTTCTCTCCTTTTCGTTTTCTTTTTTCCTTCTCGTTAGCAATCAAAATGAGAGAGAAAAAGTCGCTACTCACTCATCGTCTGAAATTTTATCTCCGAATCCATCTACTCTATCTACAATATTGAAGGAAGGAAAGATAAAAATAAAGCTTGAAGCGTGACGTTTGATACGGTTCTCTGAATTATTATTTTCGAATAGAATGTCTTTCACAAATTGACAAGTTGCTGAAATAAAATCCCCAAAGACTCTGTCCTGTCCTTGGGAAAATAATAAGTTTCGGGGTGATGAATTCCCGTTTTTGAAACGAGTCCGGAAGTTTTTAAATCAATTTCAAATCAAAATGTTTTGTCGGGAAACTAAACTCGTTCGTTATATCTTTCCTTTCCTATTGTTACTAAAACAATAAGAAAGGAAAGATATAATTAGACAAAAGCGGTATTTGAGTCGAAATTTTGGACGAACCAAATTAATAAGACTTTACTGCTGACAAATGAAAACTATTTCGGATGTGTTTTAGAACGAAGTCCTCTCGTTACTATGTTACAATACAGATAGTATGACGTAATAGTCCGGTGAGAGATTCTCCTTGTTAATGTTAGTAGTGTTAGTGTTGAAAATGACGCCACTCAAGTCAAATTTTACTTTATTTCGTACAAAAGTTTTTTTGGTTAACAGAAGACATCCTTAATAGTTGAGTGTTTGGCTTCGGTCAAGTCGAAACCATTTTTATGAGGAACTTATATAGCGTAATAGCCAAAGGAAAGACTATATTAAAACCAATAACTCGTTGTTTCTTTACTGTTTTAAATCGTAGTGAGTAGATTATGTGTACAGTATCTACCTAATTTGCAGAGTAAGTGATTTGCTTGTAGAATGTGTTATAGAAATAACTAGGCGTTCTTGCACAAAACTTTATTTAGTTCCAGATGAGTATATGATGTATACTAATTACAAATTTAAAATTTGGTGGTATTTATAGCGACAGGAGCGCAATAAAAGGGGGTAGCCAACAGGTAAAAAGGATTTTCGTGGAATGTGGAAAGTTATTGTTAAGGACAAAGGCTCTCTACCTGTTGGCGCTACATTCCTTATTGAAGTGCAGGTTTAAGTTTTTTTTTGCATTTTATCCAGGTAGTGTGCATAATTATGGGTTATCTCAGAGAAAACCTAATTTTCACTTTGTTTAGATTATCTATACCCTTTGAAAAGTGAAACAATATTCCGCGCACTATATCGGGTCGCTCAAATTTATCTGCACACTGCCCAGATAATCTGCAGCGACGGGTTTAGGTGTATTGATGAGATACAGCACAAAAAACAAAATATACTGAAATAAAATTATGTATAACAATATATACAAAAAATAGCCGTTCGAGTTACTTCGCCGCTTCGTTGTATTCCACTGACTGACTGCCTGCTCGTCGCTTGTTCTATTTATGGGCTTCGTGTAGACTCTTTCCTACAAGTCTCATCGCGTCTTCATACAGGTTTCTGCATGTCTCAGTCACTTGTTTGTTACAAGTTTGAACGTGTTGCCTTGGTGGCCACATACAGTATAACTGATTCGTCGAATTTAACGGTAACCTATATATGTGTAACGATGGGTCATGTTAATATTTTCTCTCCTGATTTTGTCACCTTTCACTTTGACAAGCGCCCTTATACAAAAACGGAACATCGAAGTTCTCTTTCCTGGTGAAAAGAAAATAATGATCTTGTAGATTTCCCTAAAGGTTTCGTAGAAATTTTTTGTGAAAGGAGTAATAGTACAAGTAGTGAAGAAAGCAGAAGTTATCAAATTAAATGATAAAAAAAGTGTCCTCTTTCCGAATGAGTTATTTCACAGAGTAAAAGAGTTTTATGTAGAGGAAATGAGGAAATGCAGTGGGAGGAGGGAAGGAAACAGGACAAAGAGATGTGGACTGGGTAATGGTTGTTAGGACGATTATTGATTGGCGACTTTTTAATTCCTCGTTAACAAATTAAAGGTTTTGTTTATGATTAATTTGAATTTATCGAAGCTCTTTTTTTGGATGGGGATGGAGGATGTTCGCCATCAAATTAAGTCGAAATAATTAACCTACTTGGATGAATGTTGGCATTACAGTACAAATTTCGTTATCCACAGCCCTAGAATTTAGAGCCATTTTTTTTCGTCCTCTGTAAATGACAAAAGTTTTGTCCTTTTTCTTCTTGTTAAATTTATTTCATCTCTCTCGGAATTAGTTGAACTTTGTGGATATGACTCGGTGTGAAATTCATTTTGCTTTATTGTATACATACTTTTACTTTTGTAATATTTTTAGGCGGAAATGTTATACTACAAAATATCGGGTACCTCAGAGAAGGATTCTTATTAATCATTCGTTCATGGTGATGATGTTACGAACCAATTCTGTTTAATATTTGGTGGTGGTGGTGGTTTTGATCCCGTTTTTCACCCTTAATTTTTGAGTATAATAGGATACGAGGAGGATTCGAACTCATGACCATTTGCGTCCAAGTCAGGAACTTAACCACTACACTACTCCTCCCACAATTCTGTTTATTATACTAGCTACAGACGAATCTGAAGAGAAACTGACTCAGAAAACTACCCCTAGGCTGTATCAAATCTTACAACTTTGACGAGAGCGTGCCTTCTGATTCTTAGAAATCAGAACTGACTCGCTTTATTTATTTATAAACTCTGTTTCAAGATTCAAAATTCTTCTTTTTCCAGGCTTTCCAATTATTCCCTTCTGGATTTATTACGTCTCTTTTAAAATGACAAACCAATTTTACAGTTGAACCTCGCTTAACAAGGAATATTAATTATAAAAGAATAACTCGCTAACTAGAGATATTTCGCATAACGAGTGACGTGAATAGCAGAAATCCCGTTTGGTCTGGTGGAAATTTTCGTGCCATTCCTATATCAGTTTGTTTAGAACAGAGTTTCCCAAAGTTTTCTGTGTCGTAGACCCGTTGCCATGTTTTTTGATTTTGAGTAGACCCCCTACTTACGTGATATTGACTTCTGTAAATTTCTCACTGTATTGAGGTAAATTTTTCTACTTAATATTGACTTTTATAAGTAATGTCTTTATATTATATGGTAGTATAATGTAAGTAAATAGTGTATGTTGAGATCCACTGTTGTAGACCCCCACTTCCATTTCGTGGATCGTAAATTTTTTTTGGCTGACGTAGACCCCTTATAGGTTGTTATAGACCCCTGGAGGTTGATATATACCACTTTGGGAATCACTGGTATAGAAGTTGCACTATCATCTAAATGTTTAATAACAGTTATTCACAATTTATATGTATTTTTGTTTGAATAAATGTTACACATAACTTTTTTTGATTACTTTTTGAAAATTGCCAACTTTCTCGGCACAGAACTCATTATCCTTTGTTACATCAATTTATATATTAAAAATTGTTTCGCTCAACGAGTGTACCATTAAGACTTCGAAATGAAATATGCTTGTCATGTGAGGTTTCACTGTATTGAAGAAAAGAAGACATGTTACACTAAATAATTGTGACACTACTGGTCTCGGTATCTTTTCCAGGCACTAATAAAGCCATATTGTTCCTATTTCTACCATTCTTTTCGAGCGTCTTTGGTTTCTGTATTCGCGGAAGGTCTGTGGTGTAGTGGTTTAAGTGCCTGACTAAGAAGTTATAGTCGCTAGTTCAAATCCTCCTCTCGTATCCTGTTGTCGGAACCAGGTTGTGCCGTTGTAGATGAACGAATGATGGACAACACTAATTCCGAACATATATGTATATTGATATATAAAATGTTGTTATAACTATAATTTAGAACCAAAATGGAAAATGCAAGGATCCTGATGGTGCGGTTGCATCGGTTGTCGGCTGCTTCATTTCACTGTACCCATTCCGGAATGAGGATTGTGTCGAACGCCACACTGTTATACCTAAAAAGGGTGAAAACAGGATTAAAACTCAACTATAACTATATACTGCTTCTTGTATTCCACCATTCACTCATTCTTTCACTCTATGGCTGTTGTTACCTTATGTAATTAAGTTGGTAACAATGAAAACTAAAACAGAAGTCAGTGTCGTTCAATTTTCAGTACAATACTCAAAACAGGTGTGGGTTGTTGAAACTGCATAATCCATAGTTGGCTTAAACGAAAGAAAAAACTTTAATCAAGCTTTCGTACAAATTCCCGCGAACTTTTTATGTCGCTGTTACGAAAAACAAAAATAACACTAACTTGTGGAAGTTATAAATAAAACAAGTATTAAACAAAAACAGGCAGAAAAATACAAAAACAACATAGATTACATGGAATAGAAAGAAAAGGAAAGGATAAGAAGAAAAAAAACAAAGGCGGAATGCTCAGAGAGAAAATTCTTTTTGAGGATAATGAAAAAAAAAATGAAAGAGAGACATTTGACAAAAGCACAAAAATGAAGAGGAAAAAAAAGGAAAGAAGGAAAGCATAGCCCCCCACCACCACTTCTTCGTGAATAAGAACAGAGAGAGAGAGAAGAAAGAAAGCAGAGAATGGAATTAATGACAAGTCGTTAGGAGAATTTATTATAAAAAGAAGAATTAAAAAGAGATTATCAAAAGAGAGAGATAGAAAATAGGTTTCAAATAATTTTCAGTGGCTTTAACGGTTTTTTGACCTTTTTATTTATTCCTTATTTCGACACAAATTTTCCGGCAAGATTGTATCTCTTCCCCCCGCCCCAGCCCCTCATCTCTTCCTTTTTTTTTTACTGTTCAAAGAAAATTATTTTTTCTTTCCTTCGAGTCACGAGTTTCTTTTTTCTTTTTGACTTTCCCCCGAAAGAAGAAAAAAAATTGGGTTGTGGTTTTGGGTTTCCTGAGCACTTTGACCTCAACACATTTCCCGTGGAAGAAAAAAAAGCTGATTTTATTAGAAGGAATCGAGGGAAAAAAAGGTCGAGGAAGATTCACAGATGTTCCACCTCGTTAGGTCTTGTGAATCGGTAATACGTTACCGTGAGGCCCTGGCTGGCTCTCCTCTGGTGTTGGTGGTGGTGGAGGTGAGACAGGACAACGATGGCGGTATTATAAATGAATTTCCGTTCTTTTATTTCATATTTAATATAATTTTCGTTCCCCAACACTTCAAAAATGAAATTTTAATATAAACTGGTTATTTTGAAAGTGGTTTATGTTCATTGTGTCCGAGACAGTAGTGATTCATTTTTATTTTATTCAGATCACGAAGATTTTTTTAATGAATGAGCTTATTAAATTGACTTAAATTTAATCTTTGGAATGATTATCGTGAGCGACTTTTTCCAAAAATAATTAAAGTAAGAAACTTATATCGCTTTCACAGGTGGATTAACAGTTTAGGCTTTTGTTTTATATTTAGTGCAGTGTTTACCAATATGGGGCCCACGTCTCACAGGGGGTCAATTTAAAAATGAACTCGATACAACTTTAACCCTTTCACTTTGGGTTATTTAAATGCAATGATAGGCATCGGTGACAAATTTAACAAAAAAGGCAAATTCTTATAAAAATTCTGTAAATAATTATTAGGTCTAAGTAAGTAACTACTCTGGTGGAAACCTCTTTGGACTTTGGTCACCGTGACTATTAGCCGTGGAGGATTAGGATAGAGTGCTGATAGATGTACCAAAAGAAGAAAATGTTTTTCACCCTTTCTCGGCAGACATACCTAAGTATCGTTATCGCTGTCGTCTGTGTTCTGATTTAAATCACGCAGTTGAAGACTGTCCTGGTCGCGTTTAATACTCTCAAGTATTGAATCAGATGGGGGTCATTACCATTCGTAAGACCCAGATAATCTTTATAAGTATATTCGTCCAGGGTTACAATGTCCTTCCGTCTTAGGGACTTAAGGAGGGCAAGTCGCCGAGGTCGAAGTTCGTCGGAGTACCAAACTGCGTTACCAACGTCATCATCAGTACATCGACAATATAGGCATGTCGAGGAGTCAACCAGTTTGTATATAATTATTAGGTATAATTTCGTTTGACGTTACCAAAATGTCAACTGGGTAATTGAGTCGTCAAGTAAACTTCGTCGCGGAGTATGCCCCCTGTCGGACATTTTAAAACTCGCCAAACAACGCTGTTGTTCGTACCTAAATGGCCCAACTCAACTTCTATAGGGTTTCACATCATTCAGTTGGTGTTAATTTGAAATAGTGTCCGTCAGTTAATCGCTGATTTATTATAACAAATATATTGTATAAAAAGTATGTATGGGGGGTATAAAAACTTTAGAAATGTTAAGGTGGGGTATGGCCTGAAAATGTTGGGAAACGCTGGTTTAGTGTCTGCCTTTTTCATGCACGGTTATTGAAATTGTCACACGTTGGGGTAATAGTACACCACATAGTAGCTAAATTTTAATCGTTGAAACGAGTTTGAGTTAGAATCTTAATCCTCTTTCTAACCCCACAAGGGTGTAACAGGATATGGAAGAGGATTTGAACGTAAAGCATTATACTGAATGCCAAAATTGTGTTAGAAAATCTATATATATTATAAACTAATCAAATTGATCTTATTTATATGAAGCTCCACGACTGGATAATAGCATTTGTTTGATTTTTCATCTGCGTACTTGTACTTTAAATCGTTTTCAATATGGCGGATCGTCACAAAGTCACAACCATAAGTTTCATTATTCGGTCCTTTGATTTCCAAACCACGGACCCCCCAACCTAAATAAATGTCAAAGAATAACTTCATATTTAGCTTTATGCTATTTGATAATGGCACATCGAAGTTATTTCATAAATATTGCACACTTTATTTGAGGATTCATTCTTTAATTAAATTCTTGAACCAGTATTAAAGACGCCTGTAGCTTTCATTGCTTATTAAAACAACTTTTCGAAAAGGTTTTAATTGATAAAAACCACGACACGTTTCTCGCATAATTGTGACGAAGTTTTGCGTTTTCTTACATCCACGAAATGATAACATATTTTGATATCTTACTGTATTTAAGTAACCCATCTTCTTAGATTTCTCAGCTGAATAAAATCAGTTTGTAAAGTAGAAATGGCGTAACTTCCAATTACACCCGAAAATAAGACGCAAAACTATACGCGAGTATAATTAAATTAATAACGACATCTCACCGGTGGATGTTTAACACTGCTAACTGCAATGTTTGCCTTGGCCGATGAGAACTCAGCTGTAAGAAAAGGTTAAAAAGCACTCATGTAGAATTACAAAACAAACCAACATGTCAACTCTGGCGAATGAACAGTTACAGTGCTCACATTTCATGTTCAAAAGGATTTTTGGTTGAGAGGAGAAAGGTGAAGGCGGGGGTTGGAGGGGGTGAAAAATGTGAGGCTGGAATAGGGAAGAGGAAAACGAAAAGTCTAAAAGTTTCGGATGGTTTTGGGTACCATCCAAAACGACTTCGAAACCGGACTGATAACTCGAAAACACCCTTTAAGTTAATAAATATTAATAAAGTTAAAAGCTTTCACGAAATTTATTTGAAAGTCGCAAGGCATTTTCTTTAGGTTGCTCCAAGTTTTATCAAGTTGGAGATGGGATGGAGGTTTCCTCCGAAAGGCACACGCACACACACACACAAAAGACTTTCTTCTCTTTCCATACCCCTCTCCTCTCCCCGGTAAGGTGACCTTCTCTTAAAGATATTTGTTTTTAGGATTCCCTTTTTTATTATTTACGTTAAGGCCTGCTTTGAAAATTTTCCTTCAAATATTAAAAGGTTTTCTTTGAAGGATAAAATTTTCGAAAGCACAATGAGGTGTAGGGAGCTCATAATTGAAATCCAAAATTGATTTAAAAATGCATAGAGAGAATTCTAACGATGGGAATAGGGGAAGGCGGGGCGTAGGGGAAAGAGAGAAATTGGAGAAAAAGCTAAGCACTGTTATGAGAAAGTGGAAAAAGGTAAAAGAGGTCAGAAAGATTTAACTTCCTTCTGTGAACCCTCTCGTCGGACTCATTTTCAAAGGTTTTTAAATAAGGTCAACGATGGGAAACTACAGCTTCTTATATGGACTCGATGGGGTTTCCCGTTTCCTACTCTAGTTTCCGATTTTCCTTTGGATACAAGAATTTTCCATTAACAACTATTTCGCCGAATAGAGCAATCAGATCTGCCCTCTACTCCCTTCCTCCCTGCCTCCCCCGCCTTATTCTTATCTCGCATTTCTTAGACAGATGATTTGGGGTTTAAGACATTTTCCATCTCCTCCTTTTAGTGTTTATTAAGAAATGTATTTTCTATTAAACGTCTGGTTTCGTAATTTCCGGATCGGAGAAAGAAGACAAGTGAGGCTGGAGGGAGGAAAGATCTTTGTCCTTCTCACTTTCGAAGAATTTGACAGCGATTTATGGCAGCTAACTAGGAAATGTCTCTCCACTGTTTCCTAGATGCTTATTTCACTTTATAGAAAATTTTAATTAATAGTATATATGTGCGAAAGGAAATATGATTCTGTATTTGAGAGCTTGTCTTCTGTATGGTTTCAAAGTCAAAAAAGGAGGAAGAAGTATTAAAGTTAAGATTCGTGAGTCGTGACTGTGGTTCGTAATAAGTAAACATTATCAAAAATCATCAATTTTATTAATCAATTAAAAGTTCTTAAAATGTGAAAATCCGAGTTCTTTCAATTCAGAATATCAGTTTACCCGAATGATCTTGATCCTTATTTAAAACTAATTATAAAAGCTCTTTTAATTCGATTTTATTAAAATTTCTCAAACAAGTTTTTCAATCTTTTTAGAGTAAAGTATATTTAATGTAAATATTAGTTTAGTTTACGCCAGTTTTTGTTATCTAAATCTATTATTAAGGAAACTCTTTTAATGGAATTTTGAAGTATGGAGTTGTGTAATTTTCGTGAAATTCTTGAATGTTTACAGTATGTAGTATTGTACAAGTTTTTTTTTGTAACCCATATCCAATACTGAAAACCCTATTAAGCGGTTGTTGTTCTCTTTGACCATGTTATTTGGATCATGTACGAATTTGATGTTATTAAACAGTCCTGGGATGGTTTATCGTAGTGCAGGCTTACAGTGCTTACGCCTTGGCTGTGGCTTTTCCACAGAACGTTTAGTGCAGACCTGGGGTATTATTTAGTAATTTAATATTATCTTTATATAATTATGATACTAAGCTTTGTTTAATGTATCGTTGGTTAAGCTATGACATACAGTATTTAGGAAGAGAAATGTACTTCTAACCTTAATTATTTTGTTAAAATCTGTCAGCAAGCTTGTCTGTACAGAAAATCTTAAAAAATGGCTCTGAATGGGTTTTGGTTGTGTGTAGTTTATATTTCGCTGTTTTGGATGACGAATTTGCTGACCGCTACCTTAGTGCTTTCATAATTGAAAGATGTGTCGTGGGGGTGGTAAACTCCTAAACTGATAAACTGCCAAGGTTGTGAGTCTTAAACGGACAATTTGATTTGTGGTGAAAAGTGTGTGGGGGTAGAAGAGGTAGAGAGTTTAAGGGTTGGAAGGGCAAGGACGGGGTGAAAGTTTTAAAATTCATTGCTCCATACCACATTTGAACTCTCTCCTCCCGCACTAGAAACGAAGAAGACTACCCTCGAAACCCTTTTATGCGGTTTTACATTAATCAGTATTTTTTAGAGTTATGCGGTTTTAGTGAAATTGGGAAACGGATTCGTATCGTTTGATTGTGTAGAAGTTTTTTAACCACAAATGTAGTTTGGTTTGAATTTTTGTAGTTACGTTGCGCAAAATAAGACCTGACTCGAAAAGTGAATGGGTTTTCTCAAATTGCAGAATTTAAATTTTTCTTTCTGTTGGTTTCTATTTTGTGTCGGAGTATATTGGAAGGAAAAATTTTTCCCAGGAATTGGAAAAAAAGAAAGGTCTTTATTGCTCAAACAAAGAGCAGGCGCTCTTACAGGAAATGAGGGCAGACTTCCCTTTTGTCACGGGCAAACGGCGGAACCTGGAGTGAACACAAAGGAAATTCTGCTGGCACGATTTCTAAAAAACCCAGCAATCTGTTTATTTTACTTTTTTTGTCTCCATCTTTTTTTTTTGTAAAATGAAAACAAGTCTTTTTGCCCAAAAACTTTCCCTCCTGAAATTCATTAAATAATAATTAACAGAGAAGAAGAGAAGAGGAAAGGAATGGAAAGAAACTAAAGGAAAGAAGGCCGTGACATTCAAAGTCCTTTAATCATTTCGTCAAATTTCTCAGCGAATTTCTTTCTTTTTATAAATAACCTCTTTTTAATCATCAGCAAGATAATCATTGTCGATCTGTCGGCAGTTCTTTTTGTTTTTGCCGTTATCCATTCGACAAATGGCGGCGGTTTGCCATTTTTTTATTTTTTGTTCATTTTATGAATTGAAAGATGGATGGGAAAGGATTGTTGATCACAAGATGAACGCGAATCAGTCATTTGGGAAATATGAAGTTGATTTACACAAAAAAAATTATCTCTGAAAAGGGATTTTTTAAATATAAAAACTGAAGGCGAACGATGAACTTTTGCAGCTGAATGTTTTGTCAAAAAGTTAACAAATGACAATTTGTAATAAATAAGTTGAGTTTTGTTGTTACAAAAAGGAATAAAAGGATTTGGATTGTGAAAATTTTTTATTCAAGACGATCTCATTTCACTGTGTGGATTGTGAACTGGTTAAAACAAGTTGTACAGTTTTTGTAGTCAAGTTGTTTTGTTTTATTTTAAAGATATTCAGTGTTGTAATAAATTTCTGCCATGAAACACTTACGAGTTTATTAAAAAAATCGCGTAAAAAAAGTCGAATATTTACGGAATGAAGTGCGATTTACAGTGAAACATGCAAATGAGACGTATCGCCAAAGAAAAGCCGTTGGCATCCTCTATGGAAAAACTGGACCCAACTATAACATTTTTTAAGTGCTTTAGACAGTTAGAGAATTCAATTTCAAGATTCTTATTACGGGGTAGAAACGGTCAAGAATATTTTGAGTGGGCATGGTATTGAATTACATCTGATTGAATCAGCACCGATTCTCAGTGAAGGCCTTTCCTCTGCCAGTCCTATTCATACCGATCAAATCTAATATCCCCTCATTCGCAATTCAATGCCTTACCCATTCAAAATATTCTTGAGTATAGCTAAGGAAACATTAATAAATAAATATCCAGCGGAAAAGTGACCAAATACATCGCAGAGCAGAAGGCTCAAATCGTAACAGATTGTATAGGGTGAGTCATAAAATAAAGTCGATTGCGTACGTTACACCTAATTTGTATGATGCGGTAAAAGTGATAAATTATATATATAATCTCTGGTGATTGTTTATAATCACCAACTAAACTTTTTTATTATTATTTTTATTTGTTTGGGCGTACCTTCTTCGGGCAGTACCCTGTTTACATCGACTTAAACATAATTCTTAACATCAAAGAAAAAGACAAACATAAAAAACTCATACCCATTGAAGTACGACCGTAACCGGTACGTCTCTAACTAACTCTAATTACAATAGATGTGACCTACCCACAACAATATACTAATTAATAATAAGCGACTATATATACAATACTATATACAACTACCTTTATTATACTTCCTCCTTCTACTCATAGGTTTGGAAAAACTTGGTACCACTTTTGCTTCTAAACCCCCTCACTAACTAAACTTGTTAAATGTGACGATACTTGGCATTTATTAAGTTTACCGGCTAGTTTGTAAAATCTCCAACTGGGGAATTTGATAATAGTTTGCTCAGATGCTGACTTTTGTCACTTCTTCATTTCTTATACTCGCCGCTTCTTGTTGGGGAGGTTCGTTTACTGTTACTGTTGCTCGCATTTTTGCCTTATGTGAGAATAGTCACAGAAGGCAATCATGTCAGCTAACTTTAATTAATTTTCCCTTTGCAGGTTAAAGATTTTACAAACTGAACGGTAAATGTGATAAATATTTCTCAGTTTGTGAGGTTTATCAAATTTATTTGTATAATCACCGGGAATTATATATTCGCCTGATTTATCACTTTTACCGTTGCATATAATAGTGCTTTCTGCTCTACATAATACAATCTCGTGACGTATTTATTTCACGAATTGTCTGCTCTTTCTCGAAGAACTCATTTCATAAGTTCTTAAAGTCGAAACTAAACATACAAATCCCTGAAGTTTTCAAGTTAGACTAAACGTCTCGTCGAGGTTAACAATAGTAACAATGATAGTGATAGTCACGAACTTCTGAAAATTTAGAATAAAGTCTACAAGTTGAAGAATGAAAAAAAAAGAAAAGAAAAAACAGGAGCTTTGTCTATCTCATGAACAGAAATCTATTTGGAAAAGCTTTTTACGCTGGACCCTCCCACTTCCCCGCTTCCACTTTTCCCCGGCCACCATTTTTCCTTTTTAAAAACAGTTTTAATTTAGTAACGTCATTAAAATGAAGGTCATTTTAGGGTTATTTATCACCGTTCTAATTACAACTAGTTTTTATTTAATAATTAAAAATGACTCTTTCAAAGAAGCTAACACTCCGTGATGTTAGTCTCAGTTGAAGGGAATCTTTTGTCGGTTTTAATAATCTCTTTACACCGCCTTGTTTATTGTGCTTATGTGCTAAATCTTTATTCAAACGGAAGTTTGATAAATTAAGGGACAATGTAAAAGTGTCGTTAAAATGACGGCTTTTTTGTGGGCCTTATAAAACCGTGGGCTGGTAATTTGCGTACGTGTGTCGAGGCTTTGGTTTACTGCTCTCGGGTCCCACGGTCTCATGTTTACAGAAAACTCCTTTGTTATTCGGTTTCTTCTTGTAAAACCTGAACTTGTTAGAGGAACACTTTGAAACTTTTACCTACCGACCTCAAGACCTTTTTTTTTGTGTCTGTCGCCTGTCTGAAATTCCTCTCTTGGAAGCCTCATGCTCTTCAATTAATGATTTAATTATCGACAAGTCTTTGGCTTACACGGTATCGTAAATTATGCGAGAAAGAAATTTAATTACAGTCATCGGTGCCAAATGTCTTTATCTACTTTTAAAAACAGATAATTTTGATCTCGAAGAAGTTTATGTTAAGATTCTAAAAAGTCTATTGTAACTTAAACGAGATCAACAATTAAATAAATAATGATATAGTATTTTATTTATTGATATTTTGATATACCAAGAACCATTACATGTGCAGATAAATTGTCATAAGACAGTTCGGTAAGGTTTTTGATATCAAATAAATAATTTAAGATTTTATATATTGGACTCTTTACGATTCTCTCGACTGTAAACAAATCAGTCTCTGAGATAAATTTGATTTATTACGATTTAACGTAATCAGATTTTGTTTTACGCGATGGGAACGGCAGAAATATGGGTGGTTGAGTTAAAATTGTCTTTCATAGGTCTGCAAGATGTGAAATCCATTACTGATATTCCACAACTTTGAAAATGATAATCAAACTTAATACCGCGTAAAAAGGAGCTTAATTAGACCGGAAATATGTGAAAAAACTAGAACTGCGTGATATTAAAAGAAATTAACAATATCAACAAAATTGTGTAAGGGAGGACCTGCTTTGAGGAGAAATGAATTTGAATCACACTGGGTAGCTAAGAATAATTTTGTAACTTTCCGATACTATCCACAGTGACATTTTGGAAAAACTGCTCTCACTGTGCTTAAAGCTGATTACCAACTGTATCCAGATTTATCTGATGCAGTAGACATTTATCATGAACCAGCACCTTTGGAACTTCCGCCTTGGAAGACTTGAAATTAGCCTCACTCTAAAATAAATTGTAGTACGTTTCGTAGTTGTACTAAATTCGCATAATTTTAGTAGGAATAAAAAAATGATGGCGGATAGGTGTTCCCGTTGGAAAAATCTCGTTTCAGTTGCTTTGAACATGTAGTCAATGTTGAGTTATATTCCCGTTTTTCATCCTTTTTGAGTATAACAGGATACAGGAGGAGGATTTGAACTCGCGACTATGACTTCTTAGCCTGACACTTAACCACTATACCACACACCTCCCGCGTTACTTTGAACATGAAGAGATGCGTTGTGTATATAACTAAAAATGTGTAGAATAATTAAAAATCGACACGTCTATGAATCTTTAAAAAATTTTCGATGTTGTAGTCGTTGTTCAAGGTTTTGACGTCGAAAAATGGAATCGATGTCGCGTTCAGCCCAAAGGCTCGATTTTAACTGAAGAATGCCAGCAATTTTCGCTTTTAAAATTTAAACACTCTACGTGTTCTATATCATGATAGAAGGAAACGTTCATAAATTTTCCTTTTTCCACACCTTCTTAAATTTTTGTTTAGGTTTTGAAATTGTTGAGACAAACCGGAAGCAATTTCTGTCCTCACCTTCACCCCGCGACTCGAGTTTCAATAGAAAACCCACCCTAACAGGAGGAAGGAAACGGAAGACAAAAGCTCGGTGTATGCTTTGGCACACACAATAGCCTTTTTCATTTGATGTATTGGAACGCAATTTATTGATTTGTTCATAGAACGGTCTTCGGATATTGACAGTATTCGCTTCGGTTTTCTTTTCTTTCCTCAATGTCGAATATATTTGAAGAATTCTTTTGTTACTTTAACGGGGAGGTCATCTCGACAAATTGTGATCTCTTATGGTTTCACATCAATTATAGATAAACAAAAAACGTTTTGTTCCTGTCGTGGGGAGAGTAACTTGGTGAAAAGGTTTCACTTGCCTGGTTTCGTTCAACAAGAAGAGGATATGCTTGATTTTATTGCTTTGGCGAGGGAATGGAAAGAGGCGAGGTCATGAAATGGTGGCAAAATTCTCATCGTGAATACTTATAGGGAAAAGGAAAAGCCGAAGGAAAAATATATATATACACGGAAAATATGGAGCATCTTAGGAAGAATTTTTTGATAACTAGTTCCCGAAAAGGGATCGTTTGATCATTTCGGGTCTGATAAAAGCGATAAATAACGGGAAAAAAAGGGTCTAAAAATTTTGATAAGAAAAGGTTATATGTGGTGGGAGGGGGGTAAAAGATAACTTTTTGAAAAGAAGCCAGAACATTTACACGAAGGAAATTATTATCTTTTGGGGGCTTAAAGGGATTCTAAATTCATTTCTCGTTTTTCCTCCGAAAAATTAAAAAAAGAAATTAATGTTTCCGGTACCTTTAAAACGTTGAATTCAACATTTCTTCTTAATTATTATGAAAACTTTAATAAACTTCAATTTTTGTTGAACAATTTTATTTTCATTTTTAATAAAGCGAATTTGAATGAAAAGAAAAGAAAGCGGAAAGTATTTTTGATTCGTTCCTTGTCTACATGGCATTGTCGTTTGTCATTTTCGCGCCTGTTGCTATTACTGTTAGTTACGTTATTCTTTAGACTTGAAGAATTTAGTTATGAAATGGGTCATTCAGGTGTGCAATAATTATGAAATGAATTCCTCCTAAAGGTGTGTGTGGTTTGTGAAACGATTCTCCAAAAAATTGTGCAATATTAATGAAATTTGATAGCATGCTTCTATTAGAAGCGAACGTTGTAGTTTCTAAAATTATAACCGCGTAAATGGAAACCTGGTTCTCTCAATCAATTTAACCCGTAACGGTGAAATGGGTCATCCATGAAAGTGTGCAATATTTATGAAATGATTCATTCTAAAGGTGTGCAGAGGTTATGAAATGATTCCCCTCAAAAATTTTGCAATATTAATGAAATTTGATACCGTGGAGAAGCGGACGTTTTAACTTCTAAAACCTTAATCGCATATCGGAACCAGGTTGTATCGTTGTAGATGACCGAATGATGGACAACACTAATTCCGAACGTATATATTGATATATAAAATATTAGTATAACTATAATTATGAATTCAGCTGCTTTATTTCACTGTGCCCATTCCGGAACGAGGAATGTGGCGAACGCCACACGCGTAAAACCAAACCTGATTCTCTCAATCAATCTAACCCTTAACAGTTGGAAAGGTTTCGAGTACAGGTCCAAGCAATTTTTGGTACGAAGAGAAAAAGGGTGTATTGTGGGCGTTTATAAATCGAGTATAGAGAATAAGATATTTATAATTTTAGTAAACGTTTATTAGTATAGATTTTGGGTGATCGTATTGCAGTATAATTTGAATTTTATATTATTTTATAGTATGATACGTTTCAAAACACTGCTCAATATGTATATATTGATTTTGCTGTCTTATATGGGTCATTGAACCGTTCAGGGTTAATACCTAAAACCTATCAAATCGATGAAATTAATTTACTCGTTGATAATTAGCATAAATTATTATAGACTATAGTTATAGTTGTGTTTTAATTCCCATTTTCGGGTATAACAGGATAGAGGAGGAAGATCTGAACTTGCAACTATAACTTCTTACTCTGGCACTTAACCACTACACCACAAACCTCCCGCAAATTACTTCAATGTGACACCCCTAAAAAAGGTTAAACTTTGAACCGGAAGTAGGTGGTATTCTAAAGTCGAAAGTCTAGTCTTGTGGTGTTTGAAAAATTTAGTCGATTGGGAATTCCAAGCGTCTGATTTCTTCGTATAAATTTGTATAAAAAATGGAAATTTAAACATTTTTTGGGGGGTTAACGCTAAAGAGAAATCAGAGCCATTCATAAAGCGAAAGGGAGAAATTCCTTCGAAAGCTTATAAAGTGAGTGGGGGTGGAAGGTGGTAGAGGGTGGAGGAAGGAAGAAGAAAAAAAAATTCTTCACAAATCCTACGCTTCACAAAGGTCACGTGCTCGGGAGAAGAACGCGAACAAAGGCGCCATATATTTCAGACATGTAACCTCAAGGCATTAAAGTTACAACCTTCGGTGAATCGAAGGAAGAATTTCGAGACTGGGAAAGAGGGTCCCGTTATTAATCTTGTAATTTTTGGCAGCAACAATCGAAGTTAAAATTACCACGTCTGCTTTTCTATTGTTGAATTTTTAGAAATGTTTTTGTTTTAGAATACGAACGCCGCGAACGACTTCTAAAATCTGAAGTGTTCCCCTGGGAATAAAAATTTTCTTTTAGAGTTTAGTCAGAATTTTTAAATTTTTAGAAAGGAAACAGAATGAAAAGGAAAATGAATTCATAAAGTTTTAATATTCTCTTCTTTTTAATTTTTTATATATTCAGTTATTTACCTACTTTTTTTATTTATTCATTTATTTACCTACTTATAAGGTTTTCGGATAATTATTGTACATCTTTATGTTTAACAAGAATGTTATTCATTTAAATGTTACGTTGAACTAGGCTTACCGAGATGGGTCATTGAAAAAGAACGAACAATTAATTTCTTCTTTGCAGATTAAATTAGTCTAATACTTACTAATCCGAGAAGTTGAGTAATTAATACATGACATACACACAAAACGATATGCTGTGGACATATATGAAGATCAGCACAGCTATCTCAAATGTGGTGAAGTTCTTAGGTGTAAGCAGTAATTTGTATTGTGAAAAACTAAAGATGAAACTAACAGAATGCGCACGCTTCTGAGTATGATTGAGAATGTCATTAACACTAATCATTTGAGTATTCGGGAAATATGGTTGATAATAGATAGTTATTATTCTTATTAATATAACACACAGGGGTTTGGTAGTGAAGAAGTCAGAGAATCATTCCAAGGGTCATGGTTTGAAATCCCACCTGGTTGATCCTACAAATAGGTCTGGAAATGGGTAGAAAACAGCGTGGTTTAGTTCAAACGAGAGAGAAAATTGACACTATGACGTCCGGAGGTCTAATGTAAATTTTTTCGGGTCGGTGCCAGTGGAACTGACTCTCGTGCTGCCCGAGCACCAATATTTTAAATTCAAAACATACAACTTTAGTGGTAATCGTACACATATGTAAATAAGTATAAGATTGCCATCGACGCATGCGCAATAATTTCCGAGTGTCACCGACGATCAACGGATACTGTTTCCTCATGACCCTATAGTGGGGTCAGTGAACGTCAAGTGTTAACACAAACTCCAGTTTCTGATATTTCTCGGGTCACCACATACAAATGAGGATAAACATAAACACACCCCAAAAGTGTGCATTATTTATGAAAAAATACTTTCATAACTTGCAGAATAACAGAAGATAGCTTATTGGTCGGTGACCGGAAATTGGTCGAACAATTGCTAGCATTTCCTCACGGCTTATACTGGGATTCTCTCCTTTTTGAGCAACATGGTCAAATTTTTTTTTTAACTCTGGGACACAATCATTTCTCCATCACGGTTTAGTGAACACGTTGAAAAAAATTTGACTCGTAGTATTGAAATTAAGGATGCTGGGGGAAGGGGGTAAAACAAAAAACCAAAAATTAGTTAAATTTTGATTGCAATCAAAAAATTTTCAACCAAACTTTGGGTTAAATTCTCGTGGTACGATTATTTTATTTAAAAGCCCTCTCTCTTTGGAAAATGATTAAAGCAACATTTTCGAAAAATGAAAAAAAAAACTAAAAAGTTGGTAAATTGAGATCTAATTTTCCTGGAGGATACTAATTTAGGACCGTGAGTTAAGGGGAACATTTATTTTTATTTCTCTCGCGAAATTTTAACTTTTTTTTTTTTACCTAACCACCCTCCTCGTCCTCCTTCTCCTTCTCCTCGTTACCCTCCACGAGAGAGAAAGTAATGAGAAATGAAAAGTGGAAAATTTTAAAAATTTAAATTAAATTGGTTTCCGAAACCCCAAATTTAGTTTCGCAGTAAAATTCCCGCAGGTATCATCTCCGACTTTATCCTTCCTCTCTCTCTCTTTTTCGTCGTGGTTTTTATCAGCCCGTATCATTTGTTCGTAGCCCTTCCTCTTTGTAATATCCACGTTCGGTTTTATATATTTTATACTGTATACTTTTTTTTTCAGAATTTCAACTCCGTTTGGAGCTACGAGCATGGGTTTTATCTTATTAGCAACGGTATTTGCACTTGCTGGGCTTTACAGCAGCGACCACAAAACTCTAGTGGCTTGTGGTCTCTACATGCTGGGCGGTGAGTTCAATCATGTTTTTCTTGAATTTTTTGACTCAACTTTTTGTATTAAATGTGGTACCTTGGTATACTAGTACCTGGTACGGATTGTAGCGACGGCTGATGATTTTTGATTGGTGAAATTATTGCTATGGCTGGAAGATCTTGGTCATCAACAAAAATATTGTATTTTGGTGGTTTTTCTAATTATTTGAAAATTCTTAGTTTGTTGTTATAAGTATAATCCGAATAACACATACAATAGCTCAGTATATATTTGGGTTATTAATGGATGAGTAAAATATTTAAAATGTAGCAACAGTTTGGGGATCAACCTATGACGGGTACCAAATATAATTCCTTAAAATTTTTAACCTTTTGTATGGCTAACAGTCATTGTCAGTCAGAACCTGATGAGCGAAACTGAATTATTATTGTTTGTATTGTATATATATACTTATAGTTATTACAAGATATTGAAAAAAAAATTGGATAGTATATTACAGTACTACTAATACAATTATACTTTATTTCAACCATGTAAACAGTCTAGTCTTACACACATCAATACAAACATCAAGATATATATATAAGTACGCAAACAATACATATAACTTGAGCAACTACCCATGAAACGGATACTACTACCGATCTCAAGAGAAATCTGATCTGGGTGGTGGAAAGGATGCTAAGGGATGCACAACGAACTAACCAACCCTCTTCTACAATTGTCTTTTGTCTGTTGTTTCATAGCTGCTTTGTCAAGCAGGTCTTTTGAGGCAGAATTATAAAAATTTGGTGTCTTTTAGGCTCACCGAAGAGAGTGTTTGAAATCATTTCTCTCTTAGCATGTCCCAAGTATACAGAGGACAGAAAGGACGCTAAGGTTGTCCTTTCTGGGTGCAACTATCCCCTGCGACCGATTTCCCGCATACATGACCCTTATTTGAAAGGTCAAGGTCATTACTCAAATCAGTAACAATGTTTGTGAAGTAAACAAAACTCCATGCTGACATGCTTACATTTGACGATTGATAGTTTGCCGGGTATAGAAGAAAGAATCAGGGATTTGGACTAAAATTTATATCTCGTCTTATAGGCGGAAACATACGGTGATTTAAACGAGAAATTGACGACAGAACTCCACATATGCCTCCCGGGGATCAGTAGAATTCGGAAATGGGTCAATAAATATCGGGGAATGAATTGAGTGAATATGAGTTTGAGTGTGAGTGTGGGTGGAAGCCGATGTGGTGATGGAGATGCTCGACAATTTTTTTTTTCTCCCTTTTTCGAAATTTCGAAAATGATGTGACGGCGGTAAATTAAAAGAGTTAAATAAATAAATTCTTTTGTGCGTTTTAACATCATTTTCAGTTAGATGTGTGTGTTTGAAGAGTTTTTTAATTCGATAATCCCTCGATTAAAGGAACCTGACAGGCTCAATGAAAAAGTATCCTACTACATATTCCCAATCAAATTTGTATTTTTAGTTTTTTTTCCTTCCTTTGAATACATTATTTTTCATTACAGTTTATAATTTGATGTGTACATGTTATACTGGAACTTTGCTTAACGAGCGATGTTTCGCATACCGAGTGACATCCCCCAATTGTAGGATTGAACTTTTCGTATCATTGCTATATCAGAGTGTTTTGAACTTGTAGCGTTAAAAACCTCAGTGTTTGTTAACAATCACTAACAATTTATTTGTATTTATGTTTGAATAAATGTTATACATGACATGATAGAACATATGTAGTTACATATATGAGCCGCTCAGTGCACACATCGATTAACTCCACAAAACAAAAAGTTGAGAAACGCGATGAAATGGCTTCTGAAATATATTACATATTATTCAATGGCCAAAAAAATTTGCTAATCTTTATTATTCAGGAAAGTTATTAAAAATATAAAAAGTTATGACTATACCAAGGGCTTTGACATTTAAATTTAAAATTTTTCAAAAAGTGGAGTTAATCGATTTGTACCCTGAGCGGCTGAAATAGTGTTATAAAGCGTTACACATAGGTACAGAACACATTATCGTGTTTGACACATATTTATATGGTAAAATTTGTTTCGCTTAACGAGTGAAACTCTACAACAAATCATGCTCGTTATGAGAGTTCCCACCGTAATAATAATAATACGCTTTATGTATAAGTTGTTAGTTTAGTAGTCAATAGGCAAAATTTATTTGAGGAGTTTATCTAATCTTAAATTTTTTTCATAAATAAAGCACACGTGCGGATAAATTTTTGTCATGTGATCAAAGGAGATGAAGGAAACAAGGTGCCATCAACTAGGTTGTATAGCCTTCCTTTAATAACTGTTTCGAAAACCTGAAAATATTTTTTTTCGTTCCAAAAAATTTTTAACATCATAAACTAGAAAGGGTGTGAAGACATTTTCGAGGCATCCTATAGTAGGTTCTAGTGAATTGTTCAAGGCATGTGTACCACATTGAGAGAATTGAAGATTCTAGAAAGCGATTGCGATCGATATCTAGAAAAACGAGGTCAATACAATAAGAAAAGGTTATAACAAAGGGAAGGAAACGATTCTCACAAGTCGACATTTATTAAAGAACAGTTAGAATACTAAAATCTCTCGAGGAAGAGAGAGATATTCCTTATACGTACCTTGTCGTCAGCACAAAAAAAAGGCTGAAAAAACATTTGGAAAGCACTCGTGGGACGAGCGGAGAGGGAGGAGTGGGAATCCAGTTCTCGAATTCTGCTGTCTTTTGTCGAGAGAACGCCCATTTCGTTTATTTTTAAGTAAATTATTCTTTGGAAGAGAGGGTGAGTGGTTTTAGGACTAGACAACCATGATGAATGGCTTCGAAACCGAAAGAAAAGTCTTTTTCCTCCTTTTCTCCAGCCTCCTACCCCCTCCCCCCATTCCCCGTTCCCAAAAAACCGCTTTCTTGAGTTTAACTATTGTTTCCGGGCAAAACCCCTAATCGGTGCGGGTCTTTAATCCTACCCAATCGCTGGTATCAGGATTATGAAAGCACAATATCCTCAAGTTTTGGGGTTTGCTTCTAGCTTAAAGATTTAATAGAGTTTCAGAGGGAAAGATTTTTTTTGTTTTCTTTTTGTTAGAAATGAAAACGACCCCCAAAATTTGGGGTAAAAAATTGAGAATGTCGTTTTAGAGTATTCTTATTTGTCAAGTCCGTTGAAAGTTTTGGTCGGGGAGTCATCTAATGTTTATTTTATTTATTTTTTCCTCTCTTCCAGGCTATATTATTATTATTATTATTATATTAGACTTTTCGTGAAACTATTTTCCCGTTAAGCAAACAAAAGAAAAAGGGCGGTGGAAATTGGGAAAGCTAAAATGAAACCCTTGGGAAGTTTTAAACTTTTAAAACCTTTTTTTTTTAAATATATGTTTACGAACCTTAAATTTTGGCGTCTTGTAATGGAATCCCTTAAAATGGAACTTTGTTTCTCCTTGTGACTAACACTTTTTACTTAATTTTTGTTTTAATTTTGTTTTAAAATGTTGCCGAGTTTATTCCAGTGTAGCGGGTAGGGTGTCAAATGGTATTAATAAATCATATCAAAGTTTTTAGTAATATTTATTAAAAACATTCTTAAATTAAAGTATAAATTCTTAAAGTATAAATGTATATGTGACTAAAGTCATTTGCCTATCAACAAGGTTGTCTTTGAGACTGTACAGAACATAGACAAGGTGAACCGATTCAGTTGCAATCAATTCAATCTTTATGAGGTAACACGTGTGCATTACTTATGGAATGAAGTCGTTGTGGAAGTATACATTCTCATTAGAACTGAAATGCAGTAGAACCTGTCATAACGAGCGACATAAATTGCAAAAAAATGTCTCTCACAACGAGCAATTGTTGACACAATGAGCGACACGTACATGGAGAACCCCCCGACAGTTTTTGTTCGGCCTGGAACGCATTAGCCCATTTTACACTAATTATAACGAAAAAATTGTTTCGCATTACGAGTAAAACTCCGGAACGAATTAACTCGTTCCACTGTATTTTTAGAAAGAAATTCTAAAAGCTCTAAAATCATGTTTTTGAAAGAAATCAAAGCCATCAGAGGAAGACGTGTGGTGTGGTGGGTATGTAACCCGGCTGTAGAAGTTATGGTTGTGACTCCAAATCCTTCTTCCGTATTCTGTTATACTCAAGGGTTAAAAACGGGACCAAAACTCAAAAAGCCGAAATTAGTCATCATTTTAGAAATAAGATGGCTGTTGGAATGATTTCGAATGACTAATGGTGTGGTTTTTGGTCGGACTGGTTGCTAAGTGAAAAAATCCCGTGCCACTGCCGAACGGTGTTGGTGGTCAGAATTGGTGTGTATCTGGGATTCTTGGCGAATAGTTTCATTCTGTTCTCGGTTTTGGATATAAAAGGTTTTACTGAGTTTCCGGGGTTCAGTTTGGGTTTGGATTGTTTTGCATAGTTTGGGTTTTTCGAAAAATTATATTGACACGAACAAGTCTGTAAAAGGTTGATTTAACACGTGTTGTGTAGACAAATATCTGTGGTGCTACCCCCGGCCAGGTGGTAGGCAACGGTGAGTTCTACCAAAACAGAATATTATGCCCGATGGAGTTTCTGCTGGATTGATAAACAATTAGGAGAACGAGAATTGGAAACCACGTGGTGCCTTCCTAATTCTGATTTTCCTAACCAAAGAGTTGTCTTGCCTCGACTCAGAGTACTACTCCGTGCTCTGAATTTTTGGCGCGACAAAATTACTCTCTGGCTTGGAGATTGTTACACCGGAAATGCTTGTTTTGTTTAAATATCAACAAGCATTAAAAATAATTAATCTAATAAGATTCTACGAGTTAATATAGATATTTTGTCACACACTACTACGCATACTGAGTTCTTATCTATAGTCTGTAACATCAGTCAAAGAGCCGCAGTGTTATGGCTATGCTTTCTGTTCAATACTTTTCTAGCAAAGATATCAAAGCTGTTTAGGGGTTGAGTACCATTGTAGATGTTTAAGTCCGATTCATCTATTTTATATTGCGTCCTGCCATGCTTCACATACGAACACCATGTTCTCGGCGTCGTTCCTGCAGTCATTTGTCTGTTAGTCGAAAGTCGTTGCAAATAGCATGCAAAGTTTCTATGTCCAGAAAAGATCTGACAGGTGAAATGGTTTAGAGGTATTTTATTGTTTCTCATCATTTTCTCGACAGGAACTTGTACTAAAGTTTAGGTTTAGTCTTGGTACGGTTCAGAATCCGTTCGGTTTCAGTTCGGATCGCCTTTAGATTGAGCTGTGATTCGGTTAAGATTGAGCTTAAAGCGGGTAGTCGAACTGCGGATGAGTTTCCAACTTAACGTGTTCAAATTCTAGTTTTAACTATTTTGGTTTCAGCTTGTAGGCTTGAAAAATAAATCGTTTTAATTTTTTTACTGGGACAACAGCCATTTTAGAAGACTTCCTGTATAAAAAAACAAAATTCGTTCAGAAATTGAAGATACACAAATAAAAATTTGAAATAATATATTTAAAAACATCTGATAATAAAAACTTTTAAACAAAGTAGTTTTGAAGAGAAAGGCGGGGGAGGGGGAGGAAGAGAAAGTTTGTTCTATTTGGCCCAATAGCGAGAGAGACAAACTTTTTTTTTGAAATGTTTTTATCAGGTTTTGCGAAAAGCCATTTCGTGTCTTTCATTATTTAGGTTTTTCCTTAAAATGTTGTCAGGCAAAGATAAGAAGTTGAAAGTTTTTTTGAGGTCGAATTAAGGCTTTTTGACAAAAGAAGGAAAAAGGAGAAGGAAGAATAAAAAGAAAAAGGAAAACCTTTTCAATGAGTAAAAAACCTTTGTATAGAGTTTTCGATTTTTGGCTTTTTTGTCTTCCTAATGGAGATTGATGATCACCGGTTTTCTCTATTTTGACCCAGACGAGCAATGATTAGTTCTGGTTAATGAAATTGAGGTTTCCCACCCCTTCACCCCAACCCCTAAGCGAAAATCTATGAAATCGTTTATTTATGCAATCTGTGGGAAATGTCCGTGTCGTTCGGTATCAATGCTAAGCTCATAACGGTCGTCGTATCGTAAGCACTCTCTCTTTCTTAAAAAGAAAATTTATCTCGAAAGCATTTTCCCGAATATTTTTTTTTGTTTTTCTTTTTCTTCTCCTCCTCCTCCTCTTACTCCTTGAGTTAAACCAAGGGAAACAACAAAAATCCGTTTTTTTTTTTAAGAAAAATTTTTTTTTTTGGTTTTGAAGATTTACTTAGTCAGTAATGGCTGAATGTCAGGATAAAAGGTTATCTGAGTTGTTGATTGTTCAGAATTACTTTCGATTCAATGAAAAATAGATGGGATTCGGAAGGAGTGAAGAGGAGAAAAAGCATTAAAGGAGTGATGAACCGTTTTTCGGAGTTAACACGAATGTAAGATGCTTAGGTTTTGCAAAATGCTTTTGAATTGATTAATCCAACCCTTAATGCACCAAGGGGCTTTGCTAGGATCAGAATTTTTGGTGATCCCGTCCTAAAAACTACAGCTAATTTTATCTAATTTTTTGTAAAGGTTACTCACGACTGTAAATTAGGTAATGTTAATTACACTCAAACCTTTTTTTGTGCGGTGGTTAGGGATCTCGTTTTTTTTTAAATGTCTAATTGAGAGTTTTGTAAATGGACTACTCATACCAAAAATCAAAACTCCAAATGGCCGATCAATCGTACTAATTTTTTTATTGATAACTTCATCAGTTGTGTTCAGTTCGATTGAAAATTTTGCTTACCGCACAAAAACAGGTTTGGGTGTTTAGTTAGAAATGGTCGTTTCAAACAGCTAAATAAATAAATGTAGTTGGAGATCTTGACACACATCGATCGGTATGTTATGTTATTTATTCACACAACTATTCAAAGTGTAGTGATGTATGAAAACGATTGTGAGTGATCAATATGAAAACGATTTAAAGATGAAACTAAGAGAGGTGCGCACGCATTTTGTTGTGTGTTGAGGATGTGACTAGAGCTACGTTCATATGATTTCCTCAGTTTTAGAGTATTCATATGAAACAGGTAGTGTTACATAGTAAGTTTGACATAATTGGTGGGATATAACTGTTTATGAGATGTTATATTATAAAATAACTGACATGTTTATAATAGACATAGATTTATAATAATAAACATTCTCTAGATATTATTACTTTTAACTTCGGTCACTATACAACAGACTGTAGCTCATCAGCAAATATGATGGTGGAATAATACGATATAGTTGGTTTTGCATAATAATTGAAACAAAATTTATGAAGTTAACAATCTAATTTATGACTGAAGCACAGTTTCATAGACTCAAAAAAGAAATTTTGAGTAATTTACCGGAAATATGTGGGAGGAGTAGTGTAGTGGTTAAAGTTCCTGACTTGGACACAATGATCGTGAGTTCGAATCCTCCTTCCGCATCCTGTTGTACCCAAAAAGATTTAAACCACTACTACCAGAAATATTAATACCACTGGAATAGTAGACAAAAAAGCTTTGAATTGGTAAGCCGCTTGAGAGTATATAAACTCTGGTTTTACTAAAATTTAAACATGACCAATAGGTTACGTAATTTAAATTCTAGTCAGGCAATCTCGTTATGCTTAGCAACGAGCTGAGAAAGTGACAGAACGTCTCCTCTCTCCTCCTTACAAAAAAAAAGGGAAATCATCTTTTTTGATGTGTTCGCACGAAATTTAAAAAAATAAAAGCGAAAGCTCAGACATGATCCTAATCGATTTAAAATCATCATTATTCTTAGTTAAAGTGCAATTAAGGGTTTAAGAAGACTTTACGGATGATTTCGAAGCTAAGCTCAGTCAGAAAATGTCAGTCGAGCCACTTCTCTTCTTTCCTTCATTAAACTTCGTCTCTCTCTCTCTCTCTCTCTGCCTCTTTTGGTTTCAAAATGGCTTTCATACAAAACAAATCACTTTTTTTGCGAGTGTTTCCTCTTTTTTTGACCTGTTTAAATTTATCTCTGGGTCCTGACTCCCGTCGGGTTAGGCGTGTCTTATCAAAAATTCATCATTCCTCGGTTAGAACGAGGTAAATAGAAAGTAAAAACGGTTGGATAAAAGAATTTGACACTTTGAAAAGATCGTTGCCCCAAAAAATTTCGTTGTCATCGACAGAACAAAAGGCTATTGTGAGGAAGTTTTTGCCCGATTTTGAATTATTTCGGGGTGGGGGATGGGGGTTCATTTATTTTGTCAAATAAATTTTTATTTTTGAATACGCATTTCCGTTTGTCAACACATTTATTGTTTTTGAATTTTCTCTTTCCTCCATTTCTGTTTTTCCTCCTTCCAAATGTCTCGTCTTCTGTATAACAGCATCCGAAGACTGGGAAAATTTTTTTTTCCTTTTCCTTTCTCTTCAGAAATCTACATTATTGGAAGATGAATGATCTATCTCTTGAGAAATGTGCGAAGGGTGTGTGTGGCCCACTTGAAGGTATCACTATTCATAAATTTCAATTTCGTTTCGTTTCTTTTGTTCTTTTGTTTTTGTGTTGTGTGTTTTGTTGTGTTGGAATAAATTCAGAATTTTGTTCAGTGAAACCTAATGGAATACGCTGCAAATTTATTTCCTTTTTCCTCTACTTCACTCCAGGTTAGGTTTCACCTTTCTTGAACTCGAATTTCACAGGTCGGATCACACTTTTGTGAAAAATTGCAGCTGAGAACAATGGAACCGAAAGACTGTAACCCCAGGGTAGGAAATTTCACTTTAAGGTTGTCCGTCTTAGAAGTCGCAAAGATTTCTGCTATCAATGGACCTTAGACTAAGCTAGGAGATAAGTAACCTGTTCCTTCTCCTGGATCCGATGTTAAAGCCCAAGAGGATGGCTTTCAAATAGATCCTCGATCCTGGGTGATATTGTGACATAAAAAATGAGGTTGGCGGGTTTCACAGCAGCTTTGTAAATCCCACGGAAATGCGGGAAGTAAGCTGTCAAGTGACCTGTCTACTGCCCAAAGCAGAGCTTATTTCTTTGCGAAAAAATAAAACGAAAAGCAAACTTGACAAGAGAACCGTCTGGGTGAAAACTTCCGGGAAACTGATGACTGTAATTAATTTGTCGGTTAAGGTCAAAAATCGAAAATTTCTAAAGAAAAAAATCGTGACGAATGTGAGCCAACAAAACAAACAAAAAAAAAGAAAAATTTCTCAAGTTTTTCCTTGCAAAATGTTGAAAGAGAATCTTCGATTCGAAGAAAAATCAATATCGAATCAATAATTCCTTCCGACTGTGGTAAAACCTCGGAGAGAGAAAAAATGGAGCGGGTTGGTGGAGGCAGGAGTGGAGTGAGGAACTAAAAGTCAAACCCCTGAGGTCTTTTTTTTTTCCGGAGACATAAGTCGATTAGACTTATGTTCTAGAAAAGTCTAATCGACTTATAGGAGAAAAAATATTCAGATAATTTAAGAGTTAAAAATTTCCACCCAGTAATTTATTAGCTTTTCTCTTGTTAGGATTCGAGTCAGAAAGAAAGCATTAGAAAAGATTCCATTCCTTTTAGGTTGGGAGAGGACTTTTGTCAGCTTCTAAAAAAAAGGGCCTAATATCCTGCTCATTTCCTTTCCCTTTTCCGACAATGAAAGAACACGTTAATGAAAAAGGAAAAAAAGTATTTTTATTTTCTTTAATAGAAATGGAGGAAGCCGCGGTAGATTTACTGCGAACGGACGGTCCTCTTAAAATTGAATTGTCTTACCCATCCCCACCCGCCATTTTCACCGCCACCCCGACTGTTGCCTTTGTGTTAGGAAATAGAGGTCTGGGAAACTACATTTGATGAGGAATTAGAACCAGAGGGATGGCCTCAACATTTTATTTCATTTTAAAAATGTCGTACCCCTTTTTTATACTCATTTATAAAATGTTTATCCTCTATTATCCGCTTTTCTTTTTTGATTTTCTTCTCGTCCTCCATCCCTCACCCCCGAATTTTTTTATTTTAATAACAATGTCGAAAAAGGTTCCAGAGCCTTACCTCTCCTCCCATTTTCCATTTCCTACGATTTTCATTGATTTCCCGTTTGAGAGAACTATCATACTTCGTTCGTTGACCCTTTCCCACTCATTCATGGATGCTTAATTGATGGTTAATTACTGGAAAAGGACCCGCTACTCAATTTAACCCCTCCGCCATCTTGTTTTATTTGGGAAATGGTAATTCGAAATCTGTTTTGGCAGGGAGCTTTTTGGATAAACCCCGAGTCAGCTTTGAGATTTGTTATTTTATTTTATTTTGGAGATTGAACTTTGTTTTTGATTTTTTGTATCGGTCCTTTGATCTCTGCAGTTTCATGCTGACGTTGACAGCTTTGAGGGGGCGACCTGGATTAGTTTTTGACGTTTGAAGGATGTATACTTCTTAAAGGTTAGCGGTTCGTGAAGACTTTTTCCTTTTTTTGTCTCCGATGGGAAAGTGGGTTATGTGCTTTTATTCGAAATCGAATTCTTAATCGGTTAAATGATTTCGGTGGATTTTTGTAAGATGATGGATTTATTTTTGTAATAGTAATGGGCCAATACGTTTTCTTACAGTTTAAATTTTTTTTTAATTTAAGGAAGATTAGTGTGAGATAAGGAAAATTGTTTAATTTTTATAAATTCTAGTCTTCATTAAACTGTGCATTTTTTATGAAATAAGGTATTTGCTAAAATTTTATTAAATAAATTCCTCCTACTTGTGTGCATTATTTATGAAAAAAATATGAAGAAAAAACGCTACGAATCAAACGCAGATACATGCAGAGATGCAGTGACAAAAAGAGATAAGGACTTGTCGGAACCAGGGTGTATCGTTGATGATGGGTGATGATTGAAAACACTCTAATTCCGAACGAATGTAAATTATATTTATTGATATAAAATATTAATATACAACTAGAATTTGGATTCGAAATGAAAAATACAAAAATGTGGACGATGCGGAGCTCCGAGACTGAATTTGTATTTTGCATTTCCTCACTTGGGAATGTACAGAATAGAGTAAAACAACCGAAAACAGAAGCGAAATTCAGTGTTTTCAATCATCACCCATCATCAACGATACACCCTGGTTCCTACATTTGGTGCTCCGGGTGAGGAATGAGGCGAACATTGATGACAGACTCTATCCAGATCTACTCTACACTATTTGTAGTCTTATTTCTTTGTGTTATTAGGAACTTTGCTTTCTTGTTCTGTTCCTACATTCCCTAATCTCTCTGATACATACTCTGGTTAAGAAATAACTTTCTGCCGGTTGAACCGGCTCAAAGGACCAAAAAATATTTGGATTAATAAAGCGAACAATAAAACAACAAATCCCGGCAATCTCCGGATCGAAGGACCATAAGCGAAATATAAAGGTGATTCACCTACCTTGTTGGAGTATTTTATCCACAAAATATAACAATAATCCCCAACACAAAATGATTCAGGATTGTAGGAAAAGGTACAGAATACAAGGACTAGCAAATTATAACTTAAAAAGTGCACAGTAAAAAAAGCGAACATTAACTAACTAAAAGCGAGCAATAACTCACAAAGCGATCAGTAACAAAGGCGGACAGTAACCGACTGTAAAGTCCAAGGGATCCTCAATTTTCCTTTGGATTCCCTGGCTTGTGAATACTTGCTTCTTATCCGATTCACACAAAACCTTCTATGTGTAGATTTATTTTACGTACGAATATTTGAATCTGACTGAGCAGCTTACAAAAAGTTAGATTTAAAGGAATTAGCATTAGCTCTTGAACAGAAAGAAATGTAATTTGGGTTTAAACTCAATGTAAACTTCTAAAAATCTAACAGGTGTTCATCAACATTGTTCTCGTGGATAGATATTCGAATGGAGGTGGAAAGAGGCAGACAAGTGCCTCATCCTCAAACACTATTCAAGAAAAAAAATTGATTTTCGAGACTGAAAAATCTTCAGTTCTGAAAGAGAAAGAGAGAAGTCGAAGACCGGTGAAAGAGTGCTCGAGGAAAGAGTTGACTCTCCTTTGGAAAGGCCAGACAACATGAAATCATTTGTCAGCTTAAGCGCTGACTGTCTTCAGCTCTCATTTACCTAGTCGTATCGTGTCCCTGACCGTAAAATATCATGCCATTAATAAGTCTGCGTCGGCTTGGCTCTTGGGTTGGTTTCTCGAACACATAAAACTCTGTTAAAAGGCTGAATTATTGGACAGTTTTAACGGTTTCCTTTATAAATTCCGAGGCGTGGACCCAAGCTCAAGGTCATTTGTACTTTTCATTATAAAAAAATTGTCAAGAAAAGAATTTTCGGGGGAGCAGTGACTCGAAGAAAAAATCCGAGTCGATTTGTTCCCGTCTAGATAGAATAAAATTAAAAAAAATTGGAGAGAAATAGTATTAAAGAGCCAAAAATTTGTTGTCGCGTGGGAAAGTGGGAGGACATTTTGACAAATTTTAAAAGCAGTTTAGAAAATCTTTTTCAGACCTCGCTCTCTCTCATCACAGTTTGTCTCCCTTATGATAATGTTTACTTTGTATGTCCACTTTAAATGATAATTTTTCAATATTAAAAACCTTTTTTATTAATATGTTTACTTATGATATTAATTGATGTGTTGTTTTCGTTCTGTACGACCTCGAAATTCGCGTGATTGCTTTTGTGCCGGATTTAAGGGTCGAGCCGGATTTTGTTTTGTCTTCGTTTTTGTTCTGTTGTTTGTGAAAATTCTTTTGTTTTGAGTGTGTTTTACTGTTGTGTTCTTGTGTTATCCTTTTCGTTTTCTCCTACTCGTCTTCGTTGCCATCAATCACCTCATACTTCCCTCATACCTCTTTCCCTCTCTCTCTGTTTGGTAGTTGCGATCTTGTTCTACTTTCTTCTGACTTCATTCTACTCTCTTCTTTCAACTATACTCTGATTTAGGTGTATTGATTAGACAAAGAACAGAAATTCCGAACTCAAATAAATTTTTTGAAATAAATAATTCCGCAACAGGTAGCGCTGTTGTTTCGATAGCCGTTCGAGTTACGTCGTCGGTTTGTTGTACTGACTGCTTGACAGTTGGTCGCGTGTTTTGTTATTTAATATTTCTTATAATGATGTGCGCGTCTTTATGCTAGTTTTTGCATGTCTTGTGACTGTTTGCTACAAGACGTCGCCACATACTCGTATTCGGGTACCTTGACCAAATTCCTTTAAGTTACCTGAGGTACTTGTAGTCTCGAAGTTGAAGAATGGTTGTAGTAGAATTGGTTACAAAAAATATTTTGAAATGTCTGATTTGTCTTAATTCGTGTTTTGTAAGAGAACCAGGACCGAATCAAAGGAATATTTGAGTTAGGTCTCACTTTACACTCAAAACGAAGAGGCTGTGTTTCTCACAAACAGAACAACCCCATAGCTCAAAATAAAGGTCAAAACACTTGAAAAAAGTTGCCTAAAATTTTACCGACTATAAGTAGACATACTTCATCAAATAAATGTAGGAAATGACACGTCCAAGTGTAAAAAAGCGGAAAACGAAATTTAATCGTAGGACCAACTATTGGTCTACTACGCCGTTTCTTTGTAGACTTGGTTGTAAATGAACTATTACTCATACCTTTGGCAAGAGTTTGGCCAACTTTGCGATTTTGCCAGAAGCCAGACCCACTAATTACCTCAAGAAAGTTTGGAGATTTAGAGATCTTAGCACTTGAGGGAAAAATTTTTCGTTTTAGATTTAGAGACGGGGTGGAATCTGTTGGGACGTTAATTTATTTGTTTCCGGGTTGTCATTAGTTGTCTTTTCGGTGTGTTTAATCTTGTGATTCTTACCTAAAACCTTTTAAATTGTTTGTACTTAATCTTCTCGAACGTCCTTTTGTTTTGACGCGTGTAATTGTTGTCGGAATTGGTCCTTGAAAAAGGTGCGACACTTCACCAATCTCAGGCATTATGCAACTAATTTTCTGTATTGTTTCCATTTTCTTTTGTTGTCTTATTTTCCTACTCCTGTCTCCATTTTCTCGAAGGGTTTGGCCTTTTTTTCTATATAAGGGATGCTGTGAGTGTTTGACACAATAGACCGGATGAAAAAGACGGAAATGGGTTAGCAATGACGTCACTAACTTTTTTTGTGGTAATGGTTTACATCCTTGGTACTTAACCTTTTTCCTTCTCGGGCCAAATTTCTATTGTGACTGGGCCACACAACTTACAGGAAAAATCTTTACGAATCCAGATTTCGACGCGTACAGTCCACCCTCAGGGCATCATCTGTATGTACGTCTGTCAGTCTCTTTCTGTATGCATTTTCTGTATATTGCCTTATAAAGATATGTTGAGGTAAACAATGTTAGCAGTTTCTGAGGACAGGCCCGAACATTTTAGTACTGGTCAGCCACAATGTTTTAGAGCTCGGACTTAACAATGAGCAATCGACCTTTCGCAAATTTTCATCCAATCGGTTACCACTGGGCCACTGAGCCACTCAGAAGAGCTTGGTGGGCCGGAGTTTGAGTACCAAGGGTTTACAGTCAGGGTAATTGTAAATGTTTAGAAGATGATTTTGTCAGTGGGGTTTCCATTTTTCAAAACTAAGGTTTTGTGCCAAATATTATATAATAATAACAGTATATATTCAAAATATTATTAGTATTATCTTTAAAGGTACAAAATTTTAATTCTTCAGTGGCATTTATAAAGTAAATTCTTGCTAAAGATGTGCGTTACTTTTCAAAGAAGTTGTTTTTGAAAGTGTGCATTATTTATGGAAGGAAATGAAATCATCATGTATGGTTTCCAATTTTTCAGCCTTCGTCAGATTCCTTCAGTTTTCTTACCCAGGAAAGGCTTTGACAGTTTATCGAGGTCTATTCGATATAGGTTTTAAAGAAATCTTCATCAAACTGTGCATTATTTATGAAATAACAAGAGTATATTTAAAACCGTTTCTAATATTTCAAATCCTTAAAACAAGGCATAACTGCCGATCTAGTTTATGTTAAGTCAAAGAAAACCTGAAAGAGTCGGGGATGACTCACTAAGAACAACGAAAGGGTGAGATTTGTAGAATGGAAATAGCGGAAATTTCTACTAAAGAAAAACTAAAAACGGGAAGCAAAAGAAGAAATAGGAGCAAACCGAGCGAATGTATTGATAGGGTCTAAAAATAAAGAAGGAAAAATAGATAAATCGAAAATGGGAAAAGGACAGTTGAAACAAAGTGGATCTTAGATAACCGAAGAGAATAAAACAAATAAATCCGGTGATGTGTTAAAATTCAATAAAATCAATAAAACGTAAACATGGAAAAGGCGATAACCACATAAACACAATCACAACCGTGTATAATAAGTGAAGACCAAATAAAAATTTTGTTGGACACTCGTGACCTCGGTTATAAAAAAAAACGGAGGAAAATTCTCCGTTAAGCTCTTGGGAAAATGGGAAAGCAAACCAAAAAAAAATTGCAGATTCAGCTTTTCCCCAGGTTTGCCCCCTCGCCCCCCAATTTTATAGGCTTTGGTTTGCATTTTCATCACAAAATCCATCATTAAAATTTTTCTTCAAGAGATTTATTGACTTGTGTTCTGATATGAGGTTCCAATACGTTCGCAGTTTTGCCAACATTCGATTTTTCCGAACCACTCTCCTTTTTGTTTTTAATCCTTAGGAAAGGCGTTCGTCAGCACAAAAGATGTAAAGATGACAGTGGTAATTTAGTGGTGGTGAAAGATGACCGGAAATGACCTCTGACCTGAATCGATTTCCTGTTTAATCGAACTTTGTTAAGGTGGCCAGGTATGAAAGTCCCTGATTAGTATTCACGGTGAAGTCTAATAAATGTGGAACGTGGTCTTGGCGACTGACTCTGTCACCGGCAGCAAAGTGTACGGAATCTATTCTGTAAAGTGCTTTCTATGAGAAGTAAGCTGTTGTAGCCGTCAGCTGTTCACCTCTTTGATGAGATAGGGACATTGTTGTGTGCTTCAATATGACTGTCATAAGCACATTTTATGCTTTGTGAGAATTTATTTCATAAATACTGCACGCTTTTCCAAAGAATTGGATTCAGGTTGGACAAGTATTTGTCTAGTCATCTCTCTAACCATCTGCTTTTCTATTCTTCCTCTTCTAATCATTACTCTGTTATCCTCTCTTTCTTCTTCTGCTCTATATTCTCTATAACTCTTTCCATTTCTAAATCACATCTAGTAATTATTCTTCTATCTTCTTGATGTTATTCTGTTATCTGTTTCACTACTTTATCTACACAGTATAATATTCTCTATTTTATCTTCCTACTGCCTATCTCTTGTTTTCGTTCCCCTTCTTATCTGAATCACTAAGTGAGCGCCTTCTGTAGGGAGGTGTTCATAGCCTAATCCCATCCCAAGTGACAGGATTTCAAGACTTCTTCCTCTCCATCTGGAAGTGAGTAGTTTAGCTCTGAAATAAATTTTAATATTGGAAACAATTGAATTTTTGGTTTGGTGTTTTGAAACCAAAGCGCGAAACCACAAATATTTTGGTTTGCTGTCGGAGAATCACTTCTTCACCACTTCCCCCTCGTGTCCTACTTCCTCTGCTGCCTTCTTAATTTTCGTGAACTTCTTAGAAATATACGTTCCCATATAAATTACTGCCGGAGCAAATGAAAAGTATTTTAAAATTAAAAATTCCTTAATAAAAAGGGTAAAAAATTTTCCTTGGACTGGGGCAAAAGACGAAAATTTTTAAAATTAAATCGTCCTTCCTCTTCCTTCTCCCAACTTCCTCCTTCTTCGTCCCGTTCGTTCGCCTTATTACGTCCTCTTTCTCTCTCTCTCTTCCTCTCCTGCAAGCGATGCACAATTTTCTCCAGATTACCTCTTTCCTCGGTTCATTCAGATGCAGTAGCGAATAAAACACTTTCAAAATTAAGGAATTTCACGAAATAGTCTCAGAGTTTCAAACCGAAAGTGGTTAAGTTGGCTCGACTGCATTCTCCTTCTTTCATTCCTCCCTCTCTCTCTCTCTCCTTGTCCTCCTCCCGCTCTTGTCTCTCTTTCTCTTAGTCTCTTTCCATTTTCCTCCAAAAGTGTAATAAATTTTTGATTTAATGAAGAGAAGAGGGAGTCAAATGAGGAAGAAAGGAGAGGCATGGGAAAGAGGAGGATGAGGAGAAATATGAATTTTGATAAATTTTAAATTTGATAGTCGAAATTATTTTTGTTTTGATTTGTTGAGAGAACCTTTTCGGATTGTTTTGAGAATTTCAAAAGTTATCAAAGAATAGATTTGTACCTTGGTACACCTACCTAGCCAGGTGGCAACAATTTTTGACTACACTATAACTACTGCAGGAAAAGGAAGAACGGTCACGCTCATCCGGTGGCAAGTACCACCACTTCATCCAAGTTTCTGAATTTCGTTATGACTTGTTTGTTACAAGTCTAGCTGTCGTGGTTTGGTCAGCTCAGTCCCTTTGTCTAAAATCACACAGCTATCTTCTATTCAGGGACGGACAGAATGTTCTAATTTTAGGATTTATGAGTGTCCGGGATCTCAATTCTCTTAGACATAATCCGTCATAATTTTACCAGCTATAAACATTCAAATAAGCGAAGACAGAGCTTCACCACAATAAGTTGAAGAAGAACATAAAATAACAAGAATGAGGAGAATTTCATTGTTCCATCACAAAGAAGAAGTTTAAGGCTCACTAACTCGTAAGATGGTGGAGCAATTTTAAAGGTTTCCAAAATCATAAGAGTCGAATTCTTTCTTGTGTCGGAGTTCTCGTGACTGCTGAACCGGAACTTAAGGTTGTGTTTCTATTCTCCTGATTTTTTTGTGATAATACTTGCTGACTTTGAGTGCTTACTTGGTGAATAAGGTCTAAATGAAGAAGTTTTCGATATTATCTACTTGCTGAAAGTTTTTTTGTTCATTTATGCTCTCCATTTTTGTTTTTATTTATTTGTTACAAACACCACGGTCACTTCAAAAATTTTTCGGTAAAAAGGTTCACTCTTTCGAAAATATCGGGCACAAGAGAGGGTAAAGGATGAGGGGGGGGGGGGGTTAAATGGGTGATGAGGAAAGTTTAATTACACTTTATAAGTGCTCAGTAGGTCACCTTTGAATATGAAATTGCACGTGGCGTTCATTGCCTTTTCCTCTTCCGATTGAACGCTGTGAAACCTTTTTGTTTAAAAGTGTTGCCTACAGCTTCCCACAGAAAAAAAAATTTTCTCTGCGAAAAACATTAAATAAATGGTTAGCCTCTTAGTTTCTGAGAGGAAGAGGGAGACAGAGCGAGAGAGAGAGAGAAAGAGAAAAAAAATTTTGCGGTTGCGTGTGACAGTTTTACGATTTGTCACAAATCGTCAGTGTCACGAAGTGAAACTGATCTTTTTCAAACTAGAAATTTTCACTCAAAATCTCGTGATTTTTTATTGTGTTTCCCTTTGTTGGCATTTTCTTCTTTCCGTTTATTTTCTTTTCCTTTTCTTTTTATTTTTGTTTTAAAATTGAATTACTTCTTAGTCACTTTTGAAATTTTTGAGTGGCTAAGAATCAACAAAATGTTTCTGAAAGAGTAACACTGAGTGGTTTTATTTTGTGGAATCTTTTTTTTTGTATCTTACAGTTAACTGTCACCTGTCTCTCAAGTTTGGGACAATAAGTAGTTGTACGGAGTGATGTGGGGTTACAGTCTCGGTTTGAGGGCCGTGTTAAATCAATAATAACAATTCGGTTATAATGTTTTAGTTGTTATTAGTATTATGTGATATCTTATATTTTAAATAATACTGAAAAACTTATACACTTCCCTAAGGCTAGTCGCCTTAATGTGACAGGGAGGTTTGCGTGCCCTAATGACCTGCTGCCAAAGCTTAGACTCCTGGTTGGGCCACATAGTTGGGTATGTCAAATGGTAAGAGCCAGACAAAGTATATCCAACTGGTTCTCCAAGTTGGGGGTTAAGTTTAGAGCTAACGACCCTACTCTGTAAAGAAGGCCAAAGTCCATAAAGGGTTGTAATGTTGGATGATGTTGGTGAACAACACATGGTTTCCCATAAGCTCGAAGAACTTTTGCTACCTTTCTACTTGGATTATATTAACATAACCTTGCAAAGTAGTATATATACAGATTATATAGATATATATTATAGAATATATATTGAATTATAAATTGTGTTAAAGTTCCTGAGAATCATATGAAAGAGAATAGAAATGTCCGGGACAAGGGAAGGGATATTCAGTGCTTAGAGATCTAATGAAAAGGAACTTCATGTCGCCATTTTCGCGGTGAATTTTTGGCAGCCTTGAATAAAAGAACAATTAGACAGCTGAGAGCTTAGGATTAGTAAAAATGGACGCAAGTCAGTTTGACTTATCCCAAGTTCTCAGCTGTCCAATTGTTCTTTATTCAAGGCTGCCAAAAATTCAACGCAAAAATGGCGAGAAATTCAAATATCACACCCTAAATTAGTGATTCCCAAAGTGGTCTATGACAACCTACAAGGAGTTTACGTCATCCTAAAATATTTAGGAGTCCATGAAATGAAAATGGGGGTCCACGATAGTGGATCTCAATTTACACTGATAGTACCTATTTACTCACAGTATACTACTTTATAATATAAACATTATTTATATACTACAGAAAATTTACAAAATAGTCAGGTAGTAGGAGGTCTACCCAAAACCAAAAAACACGGTAAGGGGTCTATGACAAAAAAGTTTGGGAACCTCTGCCCTGTGTAATCGCGTTTTCGCTTGTTAATTATGGACGGGTGTGCTGATTTTGAAAAACGCTGTTTTCTTGATAAGCGAAAGTAGTATACGTCAGATAAATAAATAAATGACAATGCACTTACACCGCTCTCAAAATAAACAGGTCTTAGGTGCGATAAGTTTCAAAAAGCAAACGAAGTCACGATTAAAAGGTAACTCGGGGCAAGTTTTTTACCTCAGACGTGACGAACAATAACGATTCCTTACAAAATGGAGAATGCTAACTCTCACAAAAGGCTTTACAAAAGCTTCACACACACACAAAAAAAGAAAACATTTCCAAAGGACCGAATAAAAAAAAATGGAGGGAGAGGAAAAAGTGTGAGCGTGCATTTTATTAAAAAAAGGAAAATTTTCCCTTTCTCAAATTTCTCACAAGTTTGAAATTTAACAAGGAAAAATTTTTCTTTTCTTTTTCAAAAAAGAAAGTGGAAAACGGACGATGTTAAGACGGGGTTGGAGAGGTAGCGGTGAAATGGGCAACAGGAAGAGTGAGAGCCATTCAAACTAGGTGCATCAGAGAAAGTTTCTAGTAAGAAAAATGTCAAATATTTGGAATGTCAAAACTTTTTACGCCCTGTTTTGCCCCCAAATCAGATTCTCCTTGCATAAATTTAAAAACGACGACTTTCCCATTATTTATTCTGACTAGGATTCAAAATAAATTTGCCAAATTTTTATTATTTCTTTTTTTTTGCTTTAAAGTTTTCTCTTTGAAGGTTGAAATCCTTTTCTGGGGGGGTTATTGCTTTTTCTCGGTAAAAAAAAATTTTTTTCATGAAAAGAGGGAAAATTTCCAGTCGTCCTCCATTCTATAACTTTCCTTCCTCGCTTTTGCTTCCTTCCTTCCTGCCTTCCTTCCTAAATGGGTTTCAAAGGGATTTCGTCTCGGGTGAAAATTGAATTTGCGCAAGGTTACAATAAATATTTGTTATCGATTCCGTCAGCAAACTAGTAATTTCTATTTATTTATCGGATATATTTAAGGAGTTTCGCTGTAAAGTTTGAAATCTCCGGCGCAGGGACTGTTTACACAAGCTATTGGCTACCAAAATTAGTTAAAAGTCAAGGAAAGCTCTTCGTCGTATTGGGGCGAGAGCTTTCTCAAAGAGATAAAACTGGAGTTGAGGAATTTGTTTTATACAGTCATTTGAGAACCTTCCCTTCGGTAATTCTTCTTCTGTAGATTGGTGGAAGGGCTTTGTTTTCTTAACTTGATCTCTTCCCATAATCGACTTTCTAATTTATCCAATTAGTTATTCTCAAATTTGTGAATTTATACTGATCATGTGTCTTTAACTGCTTTTGTATGTGGATCATGAAAGGTTGTTTTGAGAGGTTTGGCGAGATGTTGACCCGTTAGTGCGTTACTCACCCTTGAGAGTGGAGGAGAGGAGCCTTTCTTTTACCTACCTGAAACTAAAACGTGAACAATAAATTTGTTTCCCATCCTGCACCCGCAAATGCCAAATCTAAGGCTATTACGTGAACCATTAGGTCCGTTCTGTGTGTTATGTTATTAAAGTTAAATTCGGTGAATTTTTTCATAATCAATCACTGAAAGTATTAATCACATTTACCGGCTAGTTATAAGATATCGAACTTGTTATGGGGAGTTTAATCAAACTTTGCTCAGGCGCTTTGACTTCTGTCAATTCTTTAATGTGTTCGCTGCTTCTTGTTGGGAGGTTCGCTCATCGTCACTGACGACGACAGCTGATTCGATTGCTTATCTTTTGTCAGAAAAGTGACAGAAGTCAAGCATGTAATAAAATTCCCCATTAATAGTTGGATTTGGTCATCGCCGGATTTATCACTTTTACCGTAACATATATTCAATATTACTTTCGGACCCACACAATATTATCCGGTCAAACATTTCTAGGAGTCAGTAATCGAAATAATGCTCAAATTTACAAGAAGTCTATTTCAAAAGTAATGCACACTCTTGACAGGAAATTCATTTCATAAATAATGCACACTTTAAGGTAAAATTCATTTCATAAATCACACATACCATCTCGTCCTGAGTACAGCACGCTCTCAGTAATCCATTTCATTAATAAGGCAGCGAATTGTTTGTCAAATCTGTTGTTGAAAATGGGGTAGACCCTTCCAAAAATATCAAAAATCGAATCAACAAGTTATAAAGTCTGAAGGAAATAATAGGAATTACGTGTCTTCCAAACCAAATATATCTGATAGAGAGAGAGAGAGAGAAATGGCAAATTGTCAGGGTTAGACCTTCTCGTGTGGGCGTCACTGACTAATGTCAATGGCTTAGGTGGGATGTCAAGAAAATGAGACAAGAAGAAGAAATATTGGCAAAAAAATGATGCTGGCATCAAAACGGGTCCCATGCTTGTCTATCAAGCTTTAGGCTTAACAAACTGTCAATGTTTCGGCGCATTGATCTTCTCAAGAATATTGATGAATATACGCATAATAATAGCAGAAAAGAAGGAAGAAGCGATAAGAGGTTCGTATAACTTATACAAGTGATTTTATTTATCATAAAATGAACTCACAACAATATGGCGGTCGCTTTGAAATAATTAAGATTTTCGGGTTTTTATTTAACTGATGAAAATTAATTAATTAGCTTTTTTTTATTAAGAAATCGATAATTTTATAAAAATATTTTATAAATAATATTTAAAGAAGAAAATAAAGAAAAAGTGAAATAAACGAGTCATGCTCCTTGCACCAAGACATTAACAAAGAACGCGTGCAAGTTGAGTGACGTCATCGAAATAATCTCCTCATCTTTAAGTTTGTTGAAATGGAGATGATTTACAACAATTCCTCGTTAGTATAGTGGTCAGTATCCCCGCCTGTCACGCGGGAGACCGGGGTTCGATTCCCCGACGGGGAGAATTTTTTTTTTCAAATTTTAATTGTTTTTAATACATTTTAGTATATATAAGTTTACTTATACTTAATTTTTTTTGGTTAACCGCGTTTGGGTCTTTTAAAAATACAAATTTGAAACACTTTGCAATAAAGGATTATTATGGGCCTCACAAAATTAGAGACTTAGGACACTGACAGCTTGAGTCGTTACAGTATAAGTAACTTGAACCTGTATAAATGACACGTAAATTATTTTTATAAGTAGTGGAAACATGAATTTATTTTATAAATAATCCGTAGTTTTGGGCAATGCTTCATTTCAATAGTAAGGCAAATTTTTATTTTTAATCTGAATCTATTGTACTCATCAGAATACTGCAGAATATATTGCATCATTATGAAGGAACCATTTTGTAAACAGCGCGCTGGGAATTAATTTGATAAATACCGCACACTCGTATAAAAATTGAGAAAATGAGAGATTTTCAAAAATTGACAAAAATAAACGTGAAACCTGTTGAGGCGCGTTCGGGGAGAGTCTTTCACTTCTTTTTAAATGAATTCTAAAACTTCTTTTCGGCCATTGTTAAAAAGTTTTCGGTTTTGCTAACAAAGGACTAACTCTCGTGGTTTTTGTAACTCCTCCTTTGTTGAAAAACAGATTTTGAGATTGTTGCCGTTGCTGCTGTTGTTGTTGTTGTCGGTCACCAAAGTTCACCCCATCGGAAATGTTTTGCTTATGACTGTTTCAACTTCGTTATTAATAAATAATATTCATCATCTGTTAGTGAATTGTCGGATAACGCCTCCTCTCCTTCCCCCGATTTCTTGTCAGGAAAAAGTCTCTCGGAAAATGTTGCCTTGAAATCCTTTCTCTCCGACAGAGGATTTTATATCGGGATTTTCTCCAATTACACCAATTTACCGTTCTCAAGTCATTATTCTTGTTGGCCTTGATGTCAGCATTTTCGAAAGACTAAAACTGATTCGCGTAGGTCAAATGAACATTCGAAAGAATTCGATATCACCTGTTAAGCTCTCATTTCATAAATAATGGGACCAGAGTTTGAGGACGTTGTGGAGGCGACATCAGAATCTCTTCTCTAGCGTACTGGTAACAACCTAAGATTATTCGGCTTTTTCATTTCAAAAGTACTGCACATTTTTAGAGAGAAGTCATTTCATAAATAATACACACTTAGAAGCAGAAAGAAGGGACTAGGAATGGGACATCGACATTTTATTTTGTGAGTGAATACACACTTTCTGGATGACGTCATTCCATAAATAATGCACATTTGTGGAACTAAGCTCATGCATCAGTGTTGACGGAGAAATTGACAAAACTCCAAACCCATCAATTGGAAATGATCCTGATCAAAGTGTGCGTTATTTATGAAATGGGTTGTGTGGCAACGAAGAGAAATTCAACAGGAATGTGTTATAGTGGAGGATGGAGAAGAATTTCGTTACTGATTCTGACTACTATTTGATTACCTGATACGGTAGACCTGGAATAGGCTAGTTCTTAAAGTCAAAAAAGGATCTGAATAACATCACAAACTGAAAGAAATTTTTCTAAGAACAAAAATGAGAGGAACAGAGAAAGACAGAGCGGGAGTGAGGGAGTAAAGAGATAGCCAAATCCAAAAAGAAAGATGAAAGAATAATAATATTCTGATGGAAAATTCGGAAGCTTAGGAGATTGCGAGAGAGATGAATACGGTAACAAACGCCGAAAGGCTCAAAATTTAAGGGTCTCAATCTGCTACGACAGCAACAACAACATCAAAACCCACAGACGCGATCTATAACACATTTCGGTAGAATAATCACAAACACACTCGCTTTCCCTTCTCAACCTGACTTGAGATGGGATAGACTTGAGGATGTGAACAACAGCAGCACTATGCTGTCGTTGTACATCTATGTCACGTAAATAATTATGGAAAATAATGTCGAGTTAAAAACTTCGCCTCAGATATTTATTCAATCCTTCTCGGGAAAGTGTGACTTGAGTATTTTTTTTAAATCAAAAAATTTATGAGAATATTATGCAATCTCTCCTTCTTCTCTTCCCCCGCCCACCTACTTTTCCTCTTGTATTTTTTCTTTTCTTCTGTAGGTGACAAATTTAATTTATTCCCTCCCTTTCACCGTTACGCTGTCGTAACTTTATGATATGTTAAATGTAATTCCATTTATTACATAAAGTGAAACTTACGTTAATCTTAGGAGACATAAAGAGGAAAACGGTGAAATATTAATAAACTTTAGCTTTCGACCATGTTTCCTTCGGTCGGAGACTAGAAAGAAAAGAAGAGAAAGAGAAAGATAAGAGGAATGGAAGAAAAGAGGAGGATAACGTGTACGCGCTGTTGTCACACTATTCCAAATGCAAAGCTTCTCGTGGTTTCTTATTTTAGTGTTTAGCTTCCTTTTGGAGAAGTCTGAAGCGGCCATTTTGTTTTTGATGAATTGAGCTTTGATTTCAAATTTGGCTTTGGAGAGTTCAAACCATCATTTCGGTTGTTCTGGTGTGACGTATAACTTCTATATCCTCTGAAGTTCAATTTCCTGGAGTGAGGTTATGAGAGTTGAGTGTTTTGAATTATGTGAGTGAGCTATATTAGCACTAAGAGGTACTCATGCCTGTGGTGCCATGCAATATGTCACAAACTCTATTGGCTGAGTGCCGGTGACGTCACATTGCTCATGCATCGCTGGCGATCTTATACTTTCATATGTTAACGTCCATATGTTGTGAATTTAAAATATTGGTGCTCGGGCAGCATGAGAGTCAGTTCCTGCACCAACACGAAAAAATTTACATTTGACTTCCGGACGTCGATTATTATATTATTACTATTAGATTATATATACTATTAGACTATTATAGTATTAGATTGTAGGTGACTTGCTATTGAACCATACCTTTGAAATTGTGAGCTTTGGAGGAAATTTTTGGTGATGGGATTTGGTGGATGAATTGAAGGAAGATTA
The DNA here is from genome assembly GCA_016920875.1 of Columbicola columbae. Taxonomy (NCBI): domain Eukaryota; kingdom Metazoa; phylum Arthropoda; class Insecta; order Psocodea; family Philopteridae; genus Columbicola; species Columbicola columbae. Next base: position 6,467,989 of record JADMLL010000001.1, on the reverse strand, counting down.
GGTGGAAGCGGCGGAAAAGCTGCTGGAAAATTTTTATCCACGTGGGTTCGTACCCACCATTCTAGAGATGATGAGTGAATTCTCTGACCTCCGCCCACCGAGTCTCGTTTGCTATATATTAAAAAGAAAGTGTGCATTAATTATGAAACGAGTTGCATAGAGAAAGTGTGCATTATTTATGAAATAAATTTTCCGAATTTTGGATATTACTTAAGAAAAAAGTTTATTTACAAAAGTGTGCATAAATTATGAAATGAGTAGTCACCGATTCTGCCCCCATTACCTACTTCTTGGATAAGGAAATAATTTATGGAACGAATTTTCCCCTTATCTCGTGCATTACTTTTGAAATAAAATATTGGTAAAATTGTCGATGAAAGCGTTTATTATTTATGCACCTTCATCGGAATTAATTTATTCTCATTATAATTATAATAAAAAGTAATAAGATTCAAAGCGCGGATTTAAGGAGAAGAAAGGAAAACAACAAAACAATGATGGCGAGTGTTGAAGGAGAGGAAAAAATATTTGAAATTTCATGGAAATAATTGTTAGTTGTCAAGAGTTATAAACTAATTTTCAAGTTTGAAGAATTGGACAGGCTGCGGGGAGACGTCTTGGTATTTTCACTATTTTGTTTTCAATTTGGGCCTCAGAAATCTTGGGAATTGTTGTCGACGGAACTCAGAACATCGGAAATATTTTCTCCACAAGTTTTGAGTTCTTGTGTAAAGTCTTCACTCCTTCCTGCCGTCTTTGAAAAATTTTCCGCTTTTCCTATTCAACATCACCTCGGAGATTTGAAGGATCATCATTTTAGGGGCGTGTATATGAAAGGTTCGACTGGTGGCGGAAGCGGAAGGGGCGGTGGGTGGGTTTGGCCGAGTGCCATACGTGCCATAGGGTTTTTGTCTGAGGGCTTGTAAAGGAGCCCACATGTGTCGGACATTTGTTATCGGTACGAGGAACATGAATTTCACGCGGACACACGTGGAAAAGCTAAATCGTTGGTGTGTGTGTGGGGGCGCGGGGAGAGAAGGAAGGATGGGGAGAAAAAAATGAAAAGCTGCCAACTGTTGTTTACTCAGGAAGCGAAAGGAAAACAAGATTTTGGAAACTAGATTTACTCTGAATGGAAGGGAATAAAAAAAGGAAAATGGAGGGAAAATCAATGACATGAATGATATTTTTAAAAACTCTAGTTGACGTCTGGTAGACATGTGTATGCTCTTCACATCCGGTTTGACTTGTTACACTAGAATACCTTCCATTGCTGGGGAAGGAGGGAAGGTTGTTCTGATGATTATGTAGTGTATAGCTAAGTTACTATACTACTGCCTAGCACTAGCACACTACCAGTACTACCAGAAGGTACTACTAGAAAGAGAGCACTACTGGGAAGCTCAAAGCTTCCCAGTAGTGCTCTCTTTCTAGTAGTACCTTCTGGTAGTATATTAGTGCTAAATGTAGTAACACCTCCCTTGTGTAGAAATTTTCAAGTGAAAACATGCAACATAAACGTTACTCGCCTTGTTACAAATTTTATAAGCGGGGTCATATAAACAGAAAGAGAGCTTTTTAGAGCTTTTCGGACACCGTAAGATGGCCCCAAACGAAAAACCCATTTCGCCATGAAAATGGCGTCCGAATAAAAATCCGAAAATGACAATTTTTATGGTTGTTTATTTTAGGTCTGACGCTCGGAGGCGGTTTGCTTATATTCGCATCCGTTCTGAGTGACGCTTACTTAGAGCGACCGAGGAGATCTCACGTCATCAATGACGGTTACGACAAGATGACGTCATCGAGTTTATTCGATTACAAATACGGGTGGTCGTTCTTCGCGGCAGGTGCTGCATTTTTCATGTCTGAACTAGCGGCCGTTCTCAGCATTTCAGCGTACATGAGAAGATTTCCGACCGTCGAAGACATGGTAACGATCTAGTCTTTCTTTCTATTTTTTTTTTTTAATTAATAGAGTTATGAATTAGTTGGAATGCATATGCGAGGTTGGTGCACAAGTGCATGAAGGATTCGTCTCGTAAATAATCCGACTGCGAAATTTCAGATGACATATCGTCTGAATTTGTCATAATTAATTTTAATTAATTTTTATAGAGAACTAAACAAATTGTCAATTAAATCGGATAAATAAGATGACAACGCCAAAGTTTTCTTTAACAAGCGTTGGAGATGTTGTGCATTACTTTTGAAGTGAATTTTCCATGTCCATGTTCATTATTTTCGAAATGGCTTCTACATAAAACTGCACATAAAAGTGTGCAGTACTTTTGAAATGGTTTTAACACAGGCCCTTGTCACCCGCCTGCACGTGGTGAACGCCCCTCTCACTATCTAGCCTCCCGTTCCTTTCTTCTGACTGTTTTTGCTTTCCTTTCTTTCACTCTCACTGTACCCCATTTTCTGTCTCTTGTCCGTCTGCCTGCCCAGGAGAGGTCGGGCTTACCTCCGCCCTTTAATCCCAGTAAAAGAGGTAGTGGAGGTTTAGTGGGTAAAATCCCACACTATCTGGGCCACCTTCCCAGATGCCTTTGGAAGGTTCCCTACTTCTTCTGTTAAAAAGGTTTTAACATAAAACTGTGCACTATTTTTGAAATGAGATCTATGTTATAATGTGCAGTACTTTTGACGTAAAATTGTACCATTTTTGACCCACTTTTGGGTTGAATTGGAATGATTTTAACCCAAAACTGTGCACCATTTTTGAAATGAGATTTGTATTATAGTGTGCAATATTTTTGAAATAAGTTCTATACTACAGTGTGCAATACTTTTGAAATGAATTTTTCTCATCGCTGCATTTTCAATGAAATTATTTCTCCTTCGATATGAACCTAAGCTAGGAATTCTTTTTTTGAAAGTGTGCGTAATTTATAAAACGAATTTGCTCGGAACAGTAATCCTCAGTCCGATCCTGGGGCTTGAACTGCTCCCCAGACACACCACTAACTATTATATCCTACCAATAACTTCTGGTCTCTTCCTCGTGGGCAGGTACTCGTTTCTACTGGGGTTAGAAAGAGAAACTCAGACACAATGTGCACTACTTACGATTTGAATTCTTCCCTCCAGTGTCTTTAAAAAGTATAAACCCATAGTATCACAAATTAATAAAACGGAAGTTATCTATGAATCGATATAATATAATGAAGGTGGGGAGGTGGGCGGGGTCAAGAGGAAACGGATGTTGAGAATTCGACAAGTGACCTGATCGAATTAGGATCCTTTAAAATGATTCAGCATCCGATTTGAAGCCGTAACTCGGGGGGGCAAAGTTAATTTCGGGGATAATTAACCAATTCACGTTTTCCCGGGGAAAGTTCCGGGGCCCGGGATAATTCATTTACGAATGTGATCGCTATTTTAAAACTTAGGTTTAATTTGTTGCACAACCGAGGGAAACTCCGCGGATCGAGTTTCCAAATAGTTTCATGTTTGCCTCGAGTTAATTCGGTTAACTGTTACTTAGGAAATTAATAATTGAGGTTTGGGAATTTCAAAAATTCGAATCGAATTGAACCTTTCCCCATTCCCGCCCCCTCCTCCTCCTCCTGCTGTTGTGAGCTAGTCAATTCGAAAACAAAAGAAAATGAAAAGTTTCCCGTTGAGATTCCCGAACGGAACTTCCCGGGGTCTATTGGCGAACGTGGTTTTCTCCGTTTCCCTTTCACTGGAATTCTTCCACTTTCTCCGCTTTCTCTTTGATGTTTACATATTTTCGACATTTCTTTAAAATAAATTGTAACTCAAAGGAGAGAAACATCGTTTCGTGGTCGTTTGTGAGACGTCGTTGACTTTACAAAGGAAATTATTTGTCAAAAGAACGGAAGTGAGCTTTGAATTATATCTTCAGACGACAATATGTCTTTTTCGTAAACCGGAAGTTGGATTCTTTTTACAATGAAACCCTTTTTCACTTTTTTCTATTACAGATCCATAGATAACGCTCGAGTTTTATCAGAGTTACTGTGTTGTTTTTGTTAACCATGTACGAAGACATTTTTTTTAAATAACTTTGACATACTTTTAGGAGTGATTAGGTTAAGTTTTTGACGCACTTTTGAGTTAAATTTAAATGATTTTGTTGTGTTAAAATCATAAAAATTGTGCATCATTTTTGAAATGAGATTTATATTATAGTGTGCAATATTTGAAATAGTTTATGAACTTTTGAAATACTGTGACTGGTGGTTGTTGACCACACAAAACTGTGCACCATTTTTGAAATGAGGTTTGTATTATAGTGTGCAATACTTTTGAAATAAGTTCTGTGTTATAGTGTGCAGTACTTTTGAAATGGTTTTGACGAGAAATTGTGCACTATTTTGACCCACTTTTGGGTTAAATTGAAATGATTTTAACACAAAACTGTGCACCATTTTTGACACACTTTTAGGAGTGATTAGGTTAAGTTTTTGACACACTTTTGAACTAAATTTATTTTGAAAGTAAGGAACGCATTTATATATTGTATATATAATTTATTTCGCTGACAAGCCGTGTTTTGGCTTGTCAGTATAAACAATACAACGTTTGACATACACTTCTTCACATAAAATCATCGAGACCAGTGGTGTACAATCTTTTCCGATCCCTTCAGTAGAGAAAAATTTTGGCGACCCCTTGAGGTAGATGTTTACAAATACGATGTGTGCATGATTTATGAAATGAATGGTTTGTTAGTTTGCAAAATATCGACACAAATTATTCATAGTGGTGTAGAGTGCTTAAAGTGGTTCTTCGGAAGTTATTTATGACTCTATCAAACACTCGTCTTTCTTTTTAATGTGTAAAAGTTGAAAGTTGAGGTTCTGTGTGTATGTGAGAGAGAGAGAGAGAGAGAGGAAGAGAAGAATTAAAGTTATGATAGATGGATTTTAAAAACCTGTTAAAATATTTGTTGCCTTTTCCTTCTTCTTCTCTCTGCCCCCGTCTCTCTCTCTTAAGCCCTAGAGAAAACAAAAAAAAGTTCCAGCTTTCCGAAATAAAGTTTTAAAAGTGTTTATTTTAATTTTTCTCTTTTTCAAAATTTCAGGTGAGAGTTATGGTCCCAGGGGCAGAAAGAAGACTGAAAGAACGTCACGGACTTGCTGGCGAGTATTTGGTACAACACCAGAACAAATATCAAATGCACGAACCGGATCCGTCTGCGTCTCTGACTTCAGGTATGTTTGCTTGTCACAGCCTCTGTTCCACCATTTAGCAAGTTGTGACAAGTCCGAGTATCATTTCTCTTGTTTTATTTTTAGGTCTTAGTTCTAAGTGTTACAGTAAGAGTGAAGTCCTTGCTGGAGGCGAATTAGACGGTATCGAAGGACCGGTGGTGCTGACAAAACCAGCGCCGGATATCTGTGCTTCGAATCCGGCCGTCGTCGCTGAAGATGTGATTAGTTTTGCAAATCCACCCTCAGCTTCGTCCAGTATAATCGCCGCTCCAGGTGGTGGCTATTGCCTAAAATCAGAACCGCCCTACCTTCTAGACGAGTCGAACGCTGTACCCAGCGACTCTTGTCAGATGAGCTTGTCCAAGTCCTGTCTAGCAGGTCAAACAGTTCCTATCGTGGTTATGCATCATCCCCAAAAACCTCCAGGTCCATCATACACCCTTCCAGGACCTGATTTTGAAGGTCAAAGAGGTTTTAAGACGTCCAATCTTCCGATTAGTGAAGACGGAAGGCCAATCGTGAGTACACATGACCTGAGACGTTGTGCTGGAACGCTACCCAGGCATATCTGCACGAACACCAAATCAGAAATACCAACTTTAGATCGTAGCCTCCGCACCAAAAAATTCAAAGACTTGGAAGAGCATCTAGGAAGCAGTCAAAGACTCGGATACGGGTTGAGTCACCTGAGTCCGGAAATAGATCCGGGCACGAGCGCTTTCTTTGGAACTTTCCACGGCGATGGAACTTTTATTCAGCCGGGACTGTTGGGAACTTCTCTTGAAATACCGGGAACTTCTTCGACGACATCGTCGAGTTCGGGGGGAACGGGAAGTGGAATGACAACGACAACCGGAAGTTCGTTATCTAGTTCGTCTAGGAAAAATTTTCCGAACGTTCTCGATAAGAAAAGGAAAAAAACCGTAACCATAGGAAACGTGTTCAGCACCATGGACACGTTCGAATCCGACAGAACGGATGACGATCTCTTCGATAGCGGAAGTGCCGTATGACATAAAAAATAACAACTAGCGGAAGGTGAAACTCGTCTGTAGGACCTAATCCATCTAACTCTCGAGGTTTCCAACGAGGATCCAAAATCACGCTCAAGCTCAACCTCCCCCCCCACTCCCTCTTCCCTCCAAACGAAACAGAAATCTCATTGTTGCAAAAATAATTTTTGAACAAATGTAAATAAAAAAATTGTTTTGTTTATAAAATTTAAATAAATTGATGTTTATTCACCAACAGTTATTGAACACATAGTCCAAAACGATTTCCTCTTCCTGGGAAATTCCCTTCCTCCTCTCCCGTCATCGTCGAACAATCGGATGGACGTCATTCAATTGTCTTCCTCGAAATTATTTTCGTTACGCGAGACTTAATTAAGATTTTAAGGTCAAATCAACTAAGAGAAATGCTTAATGGATTTGTTTATGTTACAGGAGATTTCCGACGAATTTTAAACAATTTTAATGGTGGGTATGCATGAGGGCCCACTCCCTTCCTCCCTCTACGTCCCATTACCGTCAGACAGAAAATGGATGCCGTCTTGAGAAATCGTGGAAGCCTTCTTGACACTGTCCTGTACTGAACTGAATTCAGTTTAAGTCGACGACTTTAATTTTCTTTTTTCTTGCTTTCTGCTAAAAGCTCTTGATTAACTCTTAATCAGGGGATCAGTAACTGATCGTCTGAAAGTTATTTTAACAGTTTTGTCGGGAAATTGGCTTTCTACAGATTTCTGACTTGAATAGAGTCGAGTGAACTGTTCGGTTCGATATCTTGGTGTTCTGACTGTAACGATGGGAAACCGATTTTATTCATAAAGTTGGAATTCGTTTGCAGTGAGGAACGTGCTGTAGTTCCCAAGAACTACACTCAAGTCTGTCCATAAGTCATTCAAAATTATTCAAACACTAATCCAAAGCTAGAAATAGGTTGGCTCAGATACCTGAAAGACCTAAAGTAATTGGGAATCACGGGAAAACGTCATATTTCATAAGTAATGCACACGTTTGGGGATAAGAATCACTCGTGAAGATAGAAGAAGACGTAGATGATATGAGAATCACACACCCAGACCAAAATGTGCATTACTTATGAAAAAGGTTGTGGAAAATCCACTCAAATATACGTTAAGTTTCAGGAGAGAGCTTCAACTACTTCCTGTCACGCCAACTTTGGCTAAAACGACTGAGAAGAACAGGAAATCACCCACCAAAAGCGATGATCTACCAAAGAAGAAAGTCAAATGAGATAGGAAGAAAGAAGAGAAAAATAGGACAGCCGACACAATTTGATCCCTAAATGATCGAGGAAATAAGGTTCATACGTAGCTGACGACTATTTAGTCGGATAGCCTTTCATATCAATTATGATATTCAACTTTCGTTCGGGGTGAAGTCGAAGCCATTTTCAGATGGGTTGATAAACAATCCCGCATGTTAAAGTCATTTGTTCCTTTCTATGAACTAACACCAGAACTAATCAAAACTCCTTCCCAAAGTCTCATTCTCGGTAATAAGGCCGTAATAAATAACAAGGCCCTTTCTCCGATTCTCGATTCTAATTTGCTTTTCAGATTCCAGAGACGAGACCCACAACTCAAATTCCATCCTTGTTATCGGCTCAGAGGATGCGGATATTAAAATTTCTCACATTCACTTCAAATTAATTTATTCTCATTTAACCTATTAATTACTTTATTTGTTAATTTTTTGGTCATTTTTTACATAATCTACAAGTTTTGAGAGTCTGTCATAGATTTATTTAGATGTAGACCGATATGTAGATGTATACGATACGGTAAAAGTGAAAAATTGGACGGATATATAAATCATTCCCGGTGATTATTTATATTCCCCAACTAAGCTTGGTACTGCGACAAATCAATGAGTATTAATCACATTTACCGGCTATTTTATAAAATATTCAAATCCGACCAAACTTTTATTAAATACCCCACTACAAGTTGTATATCTTGTAAAGCGGACAATAAATACTATAAGTGTTCAGGTTATTTATCACATTTACCTAATTTAGCTGGTTATTATGAATAATCACCTGGAATTAAATATATAGGATGTACCATTTTAACCTCCTCAGTCGATTTTTTTCAGAAACTATGGGCGTTGGGAAAAAATTTTTTTGACATAGTTCCCCGGTTCCAAAGGGGACATATTGTAACGACCTTGAGTTTGACGGTGTCATCTGGACCATCGGTGTATTACGTCTTTTGAACGTATAATTTCTCGCTCTATCTGAATATGCAATCAGAAATGAAGGTTTTTACTTTAAAATAGAAGTTAACCTTGATTTGACCTTGAAGTTGAGCTTTAGGGTCAAAGGTCAAGCATATGGGAGTGTCACTCCTTTCAATCTGAAAAAATTTTCACTCAACATTTTCATTGCCCCATTCAGGTGATACGATAACTAAATAGACAGTAAATTGACCTCCATACAGTCTTGAAGTTCAGCCGGACCACGACTATGCTACATCATTCAAACGTACAATATTCTGATCTCTCAAATCTAGGGGTTGCCACTGAGAAAATAAAAGTTGACCTTGGTTTGACCTTAAATGTTACTTTCAAGGCCAAACTCAACGTCATTACAATTTGTCCCCCGGGCAAACCGACAACTATATCAAAAAATTTTTTCGCTGACTGCTATAGTTTCCGAAAAAATCGACCTGGGAAATTTATCACTTTTACCGTAATATACATATTAGGTGTAAGGAACAACATTATCTTTCGGTCCTTATAGGAAGCTTCGAAGTTTTATTTATTTATTTCCGGTTTCAAAGTAAATTCTGTTGGTTTGATTGGTGCTACATCCGTTAAAGCTCGTCACAAAAGCAGGCTTGTATCATAACACAAAAATCTCTAACTCGTAAGCAATTTTCTCGTCATAAGTTATACCAAGGTAAGTCGACAAACTTACCAGACACAGATTTTTAAGTTTTTTCTATAGAGAACCATAAAATATCCAAATCAAAATCTGTATAATAAAAAGTATAAGAGTAAGGAAAGCGGTTCTGCTGGATTGAGATGAGAAACTTTTTAGCCATGATTTTCAAATAAAAAGGGAAAAATAAACAGAATCCACAATGAAAAGCTGTTTGAAACAATCGTAATAATTTTTTTCCGAAGGAAAAACCTTTTCAAACAAAACAATAACGCCATCAAATCGATTTTAATAACAACCAAAACACCTGAGGGCTTAATATGTGAAAGTTCATCAGTTACATTCATATGGTTGAGCTTGCGGGGGAAAGGGGAATGCAAGAGAAGGCTGTGGGGCGGGTCACGTGATCACCCAACACCGAACCGTTAAAAGAAAGATGGCGGAAACGAAGACAAGATGAAGGCGGTTGTTGAAACTTTGTCTGTTTTACCTAGTAATTCGTCACTTTCAAAGGGGCGAATTTTTGTTTTGTGGCTGTGGACTTGAGAGTTTCTTAAAGTCATTAACTTGGAGGGTTAATCCGCCTCTCAAGGCGTCGGATAATTAACGCTGAAGGCTTCAACCGATTTGTATAGATTTGAATTGTTGCAGACGCACTTTTGTTGGAACCCCCAAAAAGACGACCGCCATTTGGAGAGAAAATCTTATTGTGACTCGAATGCTCGTTTCCAAACTTGTATTAATAAATAAAATTGTTAAAAGTTTATTATAAAAGAAGGAAGAAGAAGGAAACTGTAATAACAAAGCCCCTGAAGCATTCAAGACGAGAAAATCTGAGGTTTTACGCAAGTTCGCCAGAAAACGATGTCGAGCTAAAATCAATTTCACTCGGTGAGTTTCATTTTTATGAAAAGTTTTTAAAACTTTCGTTCGCATCGGAGGGAAAAGTTTCTGATTTGTATCCGCAAATGGTTTCGGGGCAAAAATATTAAAACAAATTCGGTGACATTCAAATTTTAATAAATTATAAATGCCTACACATATTACTATTTCCATACTAAACCGATTTTATTACCTAAAATTTGAAAGGTTTCAGTCGAATCAGCAAAACAAACTCCATTCCCAAAGTTTTTTTCTTTCAATTTAACCAAATAAAAAATTATATTCTCGTCAATGTTCTTTGTCCGTTATTTGTTTGCCGACGAGAGTGAAACAGAAGAAACGGTTGCTTTCAAGGTCAAGTTTATTTTCAATATTTTCCGATGAAAAACCAATTTTTTAGCTCACCTCAATTTTTCCAAGTACGGAACTTATAAATTTCACAGACGTACGTATGTTCGTTGAGTCTCATTTGTCAAATAAAACTTAAAATTGCGAAAACTTTCCGAAACACTATTTCCGTTAAAGAGAAAAGACATTTTGAGCGGTAATGGCTTCTCCACCGCCCTCTCTATTCGCCCGCTAAGTTTGTAACGACGTCTTCTGCAGTAATCGTGTTTTTGTTGAAACAAACGATTCTCTCCAGTTTTTTTTCTTTCTTTTCTTTTTTTACCTCGAATGTTTTTTGTTGTGATAGTTCTAACATCGTTTAACTTTTGCTCGACAAAAAAAAGGAAATTGGATCACGTGATTTTATTCTGACCAATGCAAGCATTTTTTATTAAAAAAAATTTATTGATAATTAAATGAAGAGCCATTAAAGTGACATAAATTCCAGTTGAGTCGTTTAAAATTTTACATTCGTTGTGAATCTTTATGATTATATTTGGATCGTCTATTTTTGTTATATATGTGTAGTGAAGTTTATAGTTAATAAAAATGTATGGGTCGTCTATTTTGAAAGTGGGGTAAGTTCATTTTGTGTTCATTTGAGAAAGGAAAAAGGTTTGCATATTGCCTAACTGTGAAGAGTATATGATTGAAGTCAAGTAGGCTGATGTTTGTGTTAATCAGTTAATTCTAAACTACATTTATTTAATTAAACACAGGTAATCACAGAAGCAGTAGCTAAACTCAATTCAGTAACAAAACAGATTATGTTGACAGGGTTGCCAACTCCCCAACAGTTTCTACTGATTCATCAATAAGTAATTCAGTCATGTAAGTAGTATTTAGGCAAATTTAACTAACGTTTATTTTGAATTTTTCAAATATACCTACATCACATTTATGATTAGTTGTTAAAATCATCTAATAACAATGAAATACTAAATAATACTCAAAATATTTTGATATGTTAATATCATTTTGTTTGGCAATAGCAAATTGTTCTAAGTCATGCAGACTTCATTTTAATCAACAGAAGACATGTCAGTTTGATGGTAGTCAATTAAACTCAACTCCTTTTAATGTGCAAATATCAAAAATTTGATGCAAAAGATACCAAGTATATAAAGGGAAGTGGTGTAGTATGACTGTATTTGTCACTAACATGTCAATACAGTTGAACAAAAAATCAAATAGAACACATACAAAGAAGATGATTCAAGTGGTAGAATATACAGAAATGAAATAGGTTTTGTAAATTTCCTGAAATTGACCCAGAAGGACATTTTTGAGATTGTATCCAAGCAAACTAGCTCTTAATACTTACTAAATGAACAAGTGAGAATAGGAATTTATACAAACAATCCAAAAATAATGACAAATATAAACTCAGCAGTAAATTATAATAATAGATAAATACAGCAACCAAAACCTACACAATAAGTAAGAATGAATACATCAAATCAAAATGTTAATAAATAAAAAAATTTCTTAAACACATGGAATAATATAAATAGAATTTTTGATCTCAGATTTTAATTATATTTACAACTATATATTGTTATACAGAAGTGATTGTTATTATTATGCATGCATGCTCTATATATTATATATTAATTACATCAAACAATGATTAAATTATTCATAGGTTGGGAAGGCCTGCGAGAAGTTATGGTCGTGTGTTCGAGCTCTTTCCCAAATCCTGTTATGCCCAAGGGTGGAAAACGGGATTAAAACTGGATTAAGCAACAAATTATGCGATTTATGACAATTTTCGTTTTTAAAAAAGATATACTTACACCACTTTCAAAATTAACACGAGTTTAATTTGATGAAAACACAACAAAAATTTATTCTCGGTGATTTCGAAAAAGCTGATGTGAGCGTGTGGTGATCGGTGGAAGATGGGTCAGGGAGAAGTTGAAGAGGTGGGTTCTGGTTGGTGGGAGGAGTGAGGGGGTAGGTAGGTAGGTAGGAGAGGAGATAACAATAGAAGATTAAAAAAAGGAGTAGTTTATTGGATTCGTCCCAAGGAAATAATATTTTCTAAGAGTTCACAAAGGAGGCTTTGGATAAGAAGCGAACAAGATAATGTCGGAAGGGATATTTTGGCATGGATACAAGAAGTGAAAGAATTGTTAGCAGAGCGCTGGTGTTCTTTCTCCTCCTGGTTCACTCTTGTCAATCTCAGTCGGACTCTGTCACACGGGTCGTTTGCTTCATTTTAATCCTCTCCTTTATGTTCTCTTATGGTTTCTGTGGGGAAACGGTAACGTTTAAGTATATTCGATAAGTGAGAAATTTTTACTCGAAGAAAAGGAATTCCGCCTTGGACCAGTGCCAGTTTCTTCTATTTTTGACGAATCGGGACTTACGTGTGTTTTGTGTAAGTGTGTCTGTACCACGCCGACCAGCTTCGATTTTTTTTTATTTCAAGTAAGTTTTATCTTCCAGTTAAGCTTTAGCTTCCGAAGTATTTGCACAAAATGAGACATCTCTCTCGAGACTTGAGTGTCATGTCGGTTCACTCTTTCTGGTTCAATATTGCATGGAACACTCATGTGTCATCCAGTTAACACAAGGCTTGGGACATAAGTTCATATTGGAACAGTTCTCTTAGTTCATTCAAAATTTTTATTTAAATTTCTCTCTATTGGCAATTTGTTTTCTTTGATTTTCCGCATTATACTAAATTCCAAAACAATTTTCTCTCAATCGCATATTAATTAATTGATTATATTATACATTAAATTACTCAAGATGAAGTTTATAACTTACTCAAATGACTTTTTATTATGTCTGTTGCTCTACTTATTAATAATTATTAAAAATTAATTGTTTTCGAATGACGAGGCTTTTAATAATTACATTATACGAGTTTGTACATAAATATATATTTAGTTAAAGAATATAAAAATGAATTGCTTCTATTAATTAATTAAAATTATTTTTAATTTTTTCATTGAGGGGTTTGTATATTTTTTTAATAATCCGAGACTTAGTGTTCTTAATTTATGTAACATCAATTTTTGCCTTGTAGTTATTAAAATAATTATTTTGTTATTAATTGTTCAGAAATATTAAATAGGTATAAAAAGGGATTTGGTATGAATTTTCAAAGTAGTTTCTTTTTTAATAGGAGGAGCTCTTAAGTGTTTTAGGTTTTGATATTAATTAGATAGTATAATTATAAATTTAAAAGCGAATTACAATAGTTAGAGAAGGGATGGTGTGGTTTTGGGGGTTGTGGTGGGGGTGGGTTTTGATGTTAAAATCTGGACTTTAGCCTTGGAAGCTTTCTCTCTCTCAAGTCGGGGAGAACGACTTCCTGCTTCAACCTCATCTTCGGGTCTGTATATCTGATTGGTCCTAGTGCGCAATCACCCAGAGCGGTTGAGGGAGAGCTTTTTTAGAATAGATTGGGCTTGATATACGGTTCTCGATTTTTTTAGAGTTTTGCTTCTTCGCTTTCCCTACCCCTCCCCACCCTCTGATTCACCTCTCCTGAAAAAATTTTTTTAGTTTGTTTGTGTTCGAAGGTTTTTGGTTTTGGATTTGAATTTTTGGTTAGTCAATAGGATTTGTCGTGTGGTCTTGAGATGAAACGATACCACGTGATTTGAATCTGGGAAATTTGGTTATTGGATGGAACTAATTGGTCGGGAAACTAATTTATTTTTATTCATTTCCTTGGTTACATGATTAGTTATGGGTTTCATCTGAGTCTGAGTTTCCTTGAGTTTTTAGTCGTTTTCTCGATGATTTCTTTTGTCTGATCTTTATTGAAATGTGGTTTTGTTTTGATTGTTTATTTATGTTACATCCATAAATACTAGTGTGAGGTTTGAATTAACCTTTGGAAAATTTGAAACTGAGTTTCGTCCCTGTTTTTTCTTATTTGAAAGAAGTTGGATTTGTGGAAGACTTTGTCCTGCAAGTAAATACCTGTTGGGGGTTGGAGTGAATGTTGTTATAACTGTTTAAAGCAAAGGTGCGCAAACTACGGGTCGCGACCCCCTTGGTGGTCGCCTGAAGATTTTTGGGGGTTGCCAAATTTTCTAAATTTCGAATTTATCGCCGAACATGGATGAGATTAGTAGAAACTTGCAGCGTCGTACATCTCATTAAAGGGAAACCCTACTGATTTTCATGTTGTATAAAAAGTGTCTTATTAAAATTATATTATAAATAATATTAATATGTGTCATATGTGATGATGTTTTTAATCGCGAACTATACATCGTATTTGTTAACATCTACCTCAAGGGGTCGCCAAAATTTTTCTTTCTACTGAAATGGCCGCGGTCCGAAAATGTGTGCGCACCACTGGTTTCAAGTACCCAGCTCATGTTGATTTCTCGTCGTCTTCATACATAATCCAGATGTCGAACTTAAACTCATTTCATCAGTCTTGCATAATAACTTAAAATAAAATTGATATTAAAAATACTGAAAATTTCATGGTAATTTATTTTCATAAATACTGCACAATTTACGCCAGGGAACATTTCGACTGGATTCTGGGAGGTATCAAATGATTATATCGATTTTTTTTTTTCGTGAATAAAAGAAAAATTATTTTTAGTCGAAAGGTCTTTGAGCCAAATGCCACAAGTTTTATGTGAAAACAAACAAAAAAAAGTCAAATTCCTAGAATAAACGGAGCGAAAATTTCAGCGATAAAAATCTCATTATTGTCAACAAAAACTTGTTGAAAAATTTTATTTTGCAACTTATCCTCTGGGTTTGCATTTATTTAAAATAGAATTGTTTTATTAAGTCTTAAATTCATAATCTTGACTCTAAAGTTAAATTTTGTTCATAGTTTATACCAAAAGTGTTTTCCGGGAAAAAATCGGGAATCAGTTTGAATGAAAGGTTCATTATTAATAAGAACTTGTCACAATTCCCAAAAAGGTTGTGAAGTTGTTGTAGTGTAAGAATCTTGGTTTTGTTGTTGACACTATATACAGTATGTACGAAGGAAGAACCTGGTTATTGACATTCTACAAGGTGAACATCTATTGTACCAGCATTTGGTAATAGCTCAAAACGATTCATTTACACTCTTATACATTTACTGGGTAATTTATAAAATCTGATGGTGATTGTGGTGGTTTTGAATCCGTTTTTCATACTTTTTTGGGTATAACAGGATGCGGGAGGAGGATTCGAACTCACGATCATTTCGTCCAAGTCAGGAACTTTAACCACTACACTACTGCTCCCGGGTAATTTATAAAATGTCCAGCTCGTAATGCAGGGGACTTTGATCAAAATTTGATCAGATGCTTTGCTTCTGTCATTTTTCTGACAAAAGACAAGCAATCCAATCAGCTGTGTTAGCTGTGGTAACAGCTGTTAGCTAGTGGTAACCGTGAACGAACCTCCCAACAAGTGGCAAATACATGAGAAGTGACAGGCACCAAGAATCAGAGCGAATTTTGATCAAATTCCCCATTACGAGTTGGAGATTTCATAAACTAGCCGGTAAAAGTGACAAATACTTGCGAATTTGTCGAAATCCCCAAACAAAGTTGTTAAAACGTGGTAGTGTAAGAATCTTGGTTTTCCGGTTGTTGATACTATGTATGTACGAAGGATTCATTCTACAAGATAAAGATCTATTGAGTATGTGTCTCTTACATTTTATACATATACGCAATTCTCACACATACTATACAGGTGAATGTGTCAGACATGTAGGCCTATTTATCAATTATTCGTTTAAATTTTTTATGTTTTCGCGAATAAATCTTATACAGTTGACAGTGACACGTTTTAATGAATAATCTTCATGAAGCAAGGTACCACGATTTATCTCGATTGCTTTAAAACCTGTTTTCACTATCGTGAGTCAATTTGGCTCACTCAATTCGTTTTTCATAATTAATTCACGTTTTAATGAAGATTTGATTTCTTAAAGTTCTTAATACACTGCCTTGTTCTTCTATACACTGCATACATTTATCATTAACGGAATTCAGACAATAAATCGCAGAATTCATTTCAAGGATACGGCCAAAAAAATAAAAATGAGTAAATAAATAAACGGGAATAATTTATCGGGCCAAAATTATTTAAAACGAGGAGGAGAAAGTTAGTTTACTGAAAGTTTTCGCTAGCCTTAACGTATGCGTTAAAAGTAATTTGTTTACAAAATTGCCGAATAAATAAGTGAAATGCTGATTAAAACCGACATAACAACTGTCCTTGTCATTTTTCTCTTACTTTTTGCCCATTTGTTAAAGAACTTTTGGGTTCCGGGGAA